>CM041782.1:192868263-193452876 GCA_023374045.1 Limonium bicolor
TAAGGTGCACTCACAATGTCTATCTCTGACAATTACTAATTCTTACTCCTGGTGTTGGATATGGGGTCTATCTCGCAACCTCCTTATTACTCATGGTATCTGACCTGTTCTAAAGTAATCTCATTTTACAGTTTCCATTCTCTAACAAAAGCGTATTGCATCTCTAATAAGTGAAAGCCCTTTTGAGGTTCATTCCCACTCATGGCCTCATAACAAGGAGTGGTATCCCACCCTAAAAGGCATGGTTCGTTCTCCGCTCCTGTCCTAGCATTATCTCAATATTCTCATTGGTACCCTTTCTTGGTAATGTTCTTCCCATTCTAAGTTATAGGTTTGGTAACCGTTCATATCTACAAATTGTAGTCCCTTGTGGCTTAACAAGCTCTCTTATAACTTACCGCGCCTTGGGCTCTGATGTGGTTAACATCCTGGCTCGTAGGCTCTAATGCTTAGGTCTCAGTTCATTATATTTGTACTCTTACTCATCTGCAGGCCATCCCTATAAGATTCTGGTTCTTTGAGCACTATCCACCGTTAGGTTACATACTAAATGTAGCATCGGGTTTCATGATAAGTTGCTGCTGCATCTGCTTCCTGCTATGGAAGTTGTTCAAGTGATCTGAGGTTACTTAATGTCTTTGACAATACTGTCATTTTACTAAACTTATGTCTTTTAGTAGTCAAGGATAAGTTTGTATTAGGCGTTTGCCTTACAGTGTCCAAGTCGGATATCATCCTGTCATCTTATGCTCCCATCTCAATGCTTCGTTCAGCTTCCGTTGACTACGCCACCTGTTGATGACTAATCATACTTGGGTGTTAATGAGTTAGACGAACAGCATTAACTGTCATTCATCAGTTTGATCGGCTCGACTATGCCCGCTCCGTGGGGGTAGTCCTCTGAGCTTTCCTTTTCCAGGGTTGTACGACTTTAATCCTTAGTAGGTTATAGCTTACGTTTATTTCTTTTACCCTTGTTTTCTGGGTTTTCCAACATCTTCATTGAAGAATGTTGTTATCTGCAAGTTTTAAACGGTCATCTCGGGAGCTTTATCCCGCTCTTTTTAGAAAACGTTATGTCAACGGTCTCAATGGTATCTTATAATACATCCCTTGTATATCATTGCTTATATAGTGTTTTTGCTCGCATTTCCGAGCGATCTCTTAGGTTTTCCTCGTGGAGTTTGAGGTTGGCGTTCTTACCGTACTATCGGTTGTTGTTGTAGTGGGTATACCGTTGCTAATATTTATACGGTTTAGTATTTCGTCTAAGCTCAGCTCCCTGCTGACTGATGTGTCGGCTCATCTCATCATGGTCAGGCCGTCAGGCCCCTCCAAGGTCCTATTTTTCTGTTCTTATGGGTTTACCATCCGGTATTAGTATATGCTACAACTGTAGCGTTCTCCTATTTCGCCTTGATGGCTTTTCGTGTGGCTTAACCGTGGTAGCACTTGCTATGGCAAGTGCGCCATGCAGGATGGGTTATTGGTACAAGGTACGTCGGTAGTGATACTTCCTTCTAATTTCCATGTAATTGGTAGTCCTCGGGACTCCTTCGATAATCTCTTATTTTGGATAACCGACCACCCGCAGTTTCCTTGTTGTTTGACAGTACTGTCATTTATCAAGGCGTTCCTCTTTCTGAGGGAACCCCTTAATGTTTTCTTATGTCTTAATCCTCGCTCCTATCTCCACACATTTTGTCGTGGTTACCCAGTAATGATTCTCCTTTAGGCACTACATCGTAGTCCTATTTCGGTATACAATTTGCATGTGTTTCCACCGTTGTCCGCGTTGTGTCGGCCAGGTTTGTAACCTTTCTCATAGTATGGGGTTGGAGTTCCCGTTTCTAACTGGACTTTCCAGTAATCTCAATCCTCATGCTTTGTATTATCCCACTGTTATGCTCACTCGGACTGCTGTCCGGTACTCATGTCTCTTATCATTTCCTTATCCATTGCACGCGTAGTGCTTTCCTTACCATTGGTATCGCGGGTTATTTCGACTGCGTAGCATGTCGACCCATGTTGCCGGTAATTTCCGTTCCCTTATTGATAGAATTCCATAGGTAGCGCCTGTTTCTCTGTTGCACTCCATTAAAAATCTCCAAGTCCTCCGTAACTGTTGTGCAACAAGATGTTTCTCGTACTGCTTATTGTTAGCTAACTGCCAGATCGGGTTTCCCCGAGTAAGAGAAGGCTTTCTTCTCTCTGGCATTTGTTCCTCACATTTAGGGTTAGGGATGTGGAGGGCGGGCCTAGGTACTATCGATGTCTGGTAAACACCGGGAAGTCCTGACTAACGCACCTCTCACTCTATCTCTCAACCCTTAACCCATAACTCAATCTCAACCTCAACATTCTCCTAAGTTCAGTATTTCTTGTCTTCAGAGCGTAACTACGCTCTGATACCACTTTGAGGGGTTCATTCCCACTCATGGCCTCACAACAAGGAGTGGTATCCCCACACCTATAAGGCATGGTTCGTGCTCTCTCCCGATCGATGTGGGAGGTGACCCCTACACTGGGTATCACACTCTACCCCCCTTGGGAGCCCAGCGTCCCCGCTGGCACACCGACGTGGGTCTGGCTCTGATACCATCTGTAACAGTCCAGTCTTAACCCACATGTGTGATATTGTCTGCTTTGGGCCGCAGCCCGCACGGTTTTGTTCTCGGGGTACCATCCCCAAAAGGCCTCACACCAGAGTGGCCTAGCGGAAGTGGGAAGCCCTCTACTCGGTGGATATTGTCCCTACTTTTGGGGTTTTGTTCCGGAGGGTTATACTAACACCTCTCCAGAGGCCTCACACAAGGGAAGAGTATCCCCACACCTATAAGGCATGGTTCGTGCTCTCTCCCGATCGATGTGGGAGGTGACCCCTACACTGGGTATCACATGGTTGAACTGTTATGTGATAGTTTAAATATTTACGGTTGTTACTATTTAGTAAAACCGGTACAGCATGTAATGAATCTAATATCAAGATGGCTAAACGACTTAAGGGATCCAAATGATTTAAGACTACATTTAACATACCAGCATATCGTTTGCTGAGCCCTTCAATGGGCAAAACATTTCAGGTTACTGAGAAGAGACACGAAGCCGGAGAGCGGGACGCTGGATAGTTGATGTATTTTAACGAAGTACTCTTTTAGTATTATTACGTACTAAAATATGGAGTTCTGTTGTATTGGGTTTAGTTGCTCAGATGATTAGTTTGGATTTGGATTGTAAGTTTAAGATTGCTTAGTATCTCGTCATCACAGCGGTGGAGAGTTGAAGTTGATGGATGGAATAAGGTTGCCATGTTACTCACATGGGTGGGTAACGGCGTGTAACACCAAACGTTAGATAGTTTTATTTCGCGCTGCGAATTATATTTTGTTATGCTATGACTTGCGATCATATTACAGGATTAGAGGTGTTATAAAAAGTGGTATCAGAGCGGAGTTCCACTCTGATGACAGGATACTGAGTCAAGAACAGTGAGCATAGGAATTTTGGGATACGGGAACGTCTGTGAGGATTCGTGACTTAGAAGGAAACTTTTAGGGATATCTTATTGCTAGTGATTAGTCTTTCTTGCATATTTATGATTGAGAATGTAAACGGTGTAATACCGAATAGTAATGATAGTATACATCCTATAGATGTCGACGAGAGGTAGACCGCGTGAAGGCAGCAGTGGACGCGGTGAAGAGACACCGGTAGACATCCCAGAGATACCAGGCCTGGCAGAGGCCATGGCCGCCTTCGCTGCACAGCTAGGAACTCAATTTGCGGGAGCCATATCCCACCCGCCACATCCCAGGGAGACTAACTGGTTGAAGAGCGTAGCTGACACTAGAGTACCGACATATTCAGGGGAACGAGACCCCGCCTTGCTGGAGAAATTTATTGTGGAGCACCAGAAGGCATTCAAGGCTGTTAGAGTTCCGGAAGAGCGAAGGTTGACATTGCAGCATACAACCTGAAGGACGCAGCAGACATATGGTGGCGGTCAGTTGAAGACCACCCTAGAGCCACACCAAACTTTGACTGCACAGCATTCGTGGAGGTGTTGCGGGACAAGTACTACCCCGAGCACCTGAAGCAGAGAAAGAGACAAGAGTTCGAGACCCTGATTCAGGGGAGTCACACAGTTGATGAGTATTATGCTAAATTTATCAGTCTACTGGACTACATACCAGGGGTCGACTACTCCGACACAGTAAAAATCCTAAAATTTAGAGGAGGGTTACAGTATCGCATCCAGGGCTCCATGGGAGCCATACGTTTCACCACTATACAAGAATGCTATGACGCTGCATCGGCAACCGAGCTGATGCTTCAGTCCAGGTAAGAGGCCCAAGGGAAAAAGAGAAAGAATTCTGAGGGAGAGGATGAGGGAGTGACTTCTGGCGGTTACAACAAGCGGGGAAGTAAGAAACCTATATTCGAGAATGAGTTGCCATTATCTACTATACTTAAAAATAGTCACTAACCAAAAACTTCAGTAGAAAAATTCTTCAACAGGAAGAAAGGGCGGAAGGACTACCAAGGTCAGAAGGCGAAGGAGCAAGTCCCTCGTCTGACCGGCCCAGCTATTAATTCCCAGCTGCTTAGATCTGCACCACCCAAGGGTAAGGATACCCACCTCACACTTAATTAGAAAGTTTATTAGCTGTACCTATACTAAACCATGTTGTATAACAATAGGCACTAAGCCACCCCAGCGCCATTACTACTGTAAGCGATGTGGAAACGATCACCCTGCCGTAGACTGCTCAGGGAGAAAGGTGGAATGCCGCTACTACAAGAAGGAGGGCCACCGAGAGTACGAGTGCTTCTCCAACCCCGGGAGTCGGGTGTACAAGAGATCCAGTGACACTTCGAGGACCCAAGCTATCGTGGCGAGCGAATCACGAGGAGGCCAGGCGCCTCAGAATAATAGCTACACTAGAGGTCCCGCGGGACAGCCATCTGCAACTGCATAGCAGAAGGGAAAGGAGGTCGTACCAGGCAGAAACACCCTTTACTCAGCGAGAGCTTCGGGCGCTGAGACTAGCACTCAGCGTGATACCAGTAAGCCTAGGACCTAAACCCAAAGCATGAAGCATGAATGTGTGTTTACAGTTATCAAACAATGAAACTTGTATGTGATTAGTGCGAATCAAAATTTAGAGAGACCTAACTTAGGAAACCTCTCACCTAATAGGATACTTCGACATATGTTACCCCTTACCTATGAGACCGAGATCACCTGAACCTTTAAACGAAGGTCGGGAATATGCAGAGGAAGAATACCAAGTACTTCGACCCGGCAAGATCCTACTCAAGCAATACCTAACCCTAGATGAACAAATAGCCATTGTAAATGAATGTACAACTTTGGGAATAGGACTTGGAGGATTTTACACTCCAGGATACGACAATGGGTCAAAACTTAAATTATATACGATGTGTATGGGTAAGAATTGGGATCCACAAACTAGGTTGTATGAAGAGGAAAGAAAAGTAGATGGAGCACGAGTTCCTAGGATACCCCATATTTTTTATACCTTGGTGACTGAAGCGGTCAAGAATGCACAACAGTTAGAAACAAACCACATACCAGACACGAGAGCTGACGTTTGCATTGTGAACTTCTATGAGAAAGGGGGAAAACTTGGGTTACACCAGGAGCGAGACGAGACGTCCGAGTCAATTACCAAAGGAATACCAGTTGTATCCTTCTTCATTGGAGATGATGCAGAATTTCTATACGGTGATCAGAAGAGGATTGTTGGAGTATGAAGGTGTTGCTGAGATAGTCAACCAGATCAAACGAGTCAATCACACTTCTCAAAACAAGACAGAGTCAGTCAACCTCGAAAGAGCAAGAGAGTCCATCCGTGTGAATTCATCAATCAGTTACAAAAGTCAAGGAGCAACGTTCCAAAGCCTTGACTCTCTGATAATTCGAGAGAGTCTGTCGGCCAGTTGCGAAAATTAAGGAGCAAGTACAGCAACTACATTGACTTACAACGGTCATCAACGTTCAGACTTGGGCCAAAATTATCTTAACGTGGCACTAATATGAAGACTTGGCTCCAGCTTCCGAAATTTGGGTCCAACTTCCGAAATTCAAGGAAAAAGTCGTTGATTCCTGAAATTTCGGAACTGACAGAGTCAGTCTGCTACATCCGACGTGAGAGTCATAATTGAACGTTGCCAAGTCGTCCAATGGATTGGTTATTGTAACCCCCTAAAACCGGCCTAAGAGTTAAGGGTGCTACACGCCGCGTATTACTACCTAATAACGCAAGGCTCTAAAACACTCAAACGCAATAAAGGCCCAAAACAAAGTTTACATAATATTGTAAACCAAAGTACTCAAATACGGCGGAACAAATACCAAATCCCAAATACAAAACCGAGTCAGAAACAGAAGTCAAAAGCATAAGGCCCGAAGGCTACAATATCTCAAAGTATCAACTGAATGAACATAAAAGCTAAATACTGAAGCTCCAGAACTCAAGATGATCCTCGCTGATCAATCTGCAAAAATGTTAGAAGTAGGGGAATGAGCACACAACTATGCCCAGTAAGCAGCGACCGTCATCAGTATGGTCGCTCAAAACAATTGAAATCAGAAGAAGGAGAAGAACATTTATCCACAATTCTCAATAGTCAGAAGCTTTCAGAACAGAAACAGAGTGGAACTCAAGGGGGTTCCCACATCAGAAATAGTCGGAGCACTTAAACAGAAAGGGGACAAAACACAATGCACACACTCAGAAGGGTCGGAGACCCATAGACCATACCAGGTCTCTCGGCAACGCAGAAATGACTCGAAAGAGCCAAAGGGTTCGTCAACCCCACAGAACAGAAAGGGAATGACCCACACTCAGAATGACGTCTACATGGTATACCACGGAATAGCTCGACCCAGCCATTCACGGCTCAGAAACAAAGTGCAATGTCCCAAAACAGAAGGGTAGCTTAAACAGAAGCAAAGTTGCAATTAAATATGCCAAAACACTCATAAATCTGTAGTACAGAACATAAGGAATCCAATGCCGCAGACGGCACTCAAATCGGAGTTCAAACGAAGAAGTTATGTTGAAAACAGAGGGGTGTCCGAACTTGTGTCCGGACGTCGAAGTTCGGACACAAGTCGAGACTCAGAAACCAGAGAAAGCCAAATGTCCGAACTTGTGTCCGGACATCAATGTTCGGACACAAGTCGAGTTGAAATCAGATAGAGGAATTCAGCATGTCCGAACATCCAAGTTCGGACGGTTGTTCGGACAGGTTTTACGGGAAAAGCACGCGGAAGGTCCGACCTTGTGTCCGGACGTTGAAGTTCGGACACAGGTCGAACTTAAACCAGAGGGGAAAACTTGAGGGTGTGTCCGAACATCCATGTTCGGACAGATGTTCGGACATACCCCGAACTTGAAAATCAGTAAGGCAAGAACGCACTGTCCGAACTTCAAAGCTCGGACAGAAGTTCGGACAGTGCGAAAACTGCAAAATCCAGAAGACGAACAGAGCAGAAAAACAACACAATTCGACACCACGAATTGCCAATTAAGCACACACACCAAATCAGACATTAAAACAGGAAGCCATGGGGGTTTAGCCATCCAAAATCACAACAAAACGCTAATAGAATCACACACAAAAACCAGACAACGCTCTTGCAACACCCCATGGCTGAACTTCCAAACTGAATCGAGTAACCACCTACCTCAATTAGCAGAAGAAGAACAACGATCTGAAACCGCAGGCACAATCCACGCAGAGCAACAATCCGATACAGACCAACAGCCACTGAATTCCACAATCAAGTCCAGAAATCAGAAACATTCGAAGGAAACCTAGACTTGGAAACTCCTAAACTGTATAACTTTCTGCATCACAAAACCTGGAATCGAGACCAGACGAAATACTCTGCAGAAGAATCCCAACTTGCGCGCAACCAACGGCCACTGATTCGAACACAATCAAAAACCCTCAATCAGAAACTGGAACAAGAACGGATGATACAACGGAGACCGGTTCTGCAATACCAACCTGAAAACGAAGAGGAAACCACACCGCAACGAAGATCACCAATCTGATTGCAGCAGTAGGACCAGAATCTTCAACAGAGGGGAGAGATCGAGAGAGAAGGAAAAGAGAGAGAAACTGCCGCTTAGCACCACGATAGAGAACGCTCCTCACGATTAGACTGAATTGAACTGACGTGAAGAAAATAATTAGAAGGCTAAATTAAATAAGGTTCCCATCCTTATTAACTAATAAAAACAATTACCTTAATTGTTTTATGCAAGGACTTCCTGCCCCTGTCATTAAAAGGAATGCCGATCAAGTCCCACTGTCAATAAGGAATAAAACAATCCAACTTAGGATAGCATTGCAACGGAACATAAGGTATGAATTATGCGGGTTATAACATCACCTCCCCCTTAAAAGAATCTCGTCCTCAAGATTAACTCACCTTACTGCTCGAACAGGGAGGGAAACTTGGCACGCAGCTCATCTTCGAGCTCCCACGTAGCTTCACTCTCTAACTGATCAGACCACTGGACCTTCACCATGGGCAGGGTCTTACTACGAAGCTGGCGGACGTCCCTGGCTAGAATGCGAGTAGGCACCGCCTCGAAACTGCAATCCTCTCTCAGCTGAAGCTGGCTGTAGTCGATCACGTGAGACGGATCATGCAGATACTTCCTCAACATAGACACATGGAAAACTCCGTGGACAGCCGACAAAGCAGGTGGCAAAGCCAAACGGTAAGCCACAGGGCCAATCCTCTCCAGAATCTCAAACGGTCCAACGAACCTTGGGCTAAGCTTCCCACGCTTCCCAAACCGGACCACGCCTCTGACCGGCGACACTCGCAGATAGACATGATCTCCAACCTCAAACTCAAGCGGCCTACGCCTCTGGTCTGCATAGCACTTCTGTCTGCTCTGAGCAACAAGCAAACGCTCCCGGATCACCCTGATCTTCTCTACTGCTCCCTGCACAAGCTCGGGTCCAACCAAGACCCTCTCCTTCAGGTCATCCCAACAGATGGGGGACCTGCACCTCCTACCGTACAGCGCTTCAAACGGAGCCATACCAATGCTCGCCTGAAAGCTGTTGTTGTAGGCGAACTCAATCAGAGTCACATGCTGCTCCCAGCTACCTCCAAAGTCCAGGACACATGCGCGAAGCATGTCCTCCAAAATCTGATTAGTCCTCTCTGTCTGGCCGTCCGACTGAGGATGGTAAGCTGAACTGAAGGCCAAACTCGTACCCAAGGCCTTATGCAAACTGCGCCAAAATCTCGAAACAAAACGTGGGTCACGATCAGACACAATAGTAGTAGGCACCCGTGAAGTCTCACTATCTCATCGAGATACAACCGAGCTAAACGCTCCAAACTGAAGGTCTTCTTCACCGGCAGAAAATGAGCAGACTTCGTCAGACGATCAACTATCACCCAAACAGCATCACAACCCGAAGGAGTCCTGGGCAAACCCATGACGAAATCCATCCCCACACTCTCCCACTTCCACTCAGGAATGGGAAGGGGCTGAAGCAAACCCGCTGGCCTCTGGTGCTCAGCCTTAATCTGCTGACAGGTCTGGCACTTCGAAACAAACTCTGAGATATCACGCTTCATCCCAGACCACCAGAATGACTCTCTGAGGTCTCGATACATCTTCACCCCTCCTGGGTGAACTGAGTATGGCGCTCCGTGAGCCTCCTGAAGGATCTCTCTGCGCAGCACTGCATCGTCTGGCACACATACACGGCCTCTGAAACGCAGACACCCATCACTGGAGACACTGAAATCTGAACCCTGATCTGAAGACAGCCCCTCTCTGATCCGACACAAAGCTGAATCTGCCTCCTGACCAACCCGGATCCTGTCGACCAACGAAGACTGAACCTGAAGCGCTGCTATCACACTGGCACTGGCGGGTCTGACTACCCAAACACCCATACGCTGCAGCTCTAAGGCGGACCTCTGAACTCCAGTCAGAGCACAAGCTACACCCGAAGCACCTCTCCGGCTCAAGGCATCTGCAACAACATTCGCTCTACCCGGGTGGTAGAGGATCTCCAGATCGTAGTCATGAAGTAGCTCCAACCACCTCCGCTGTCTCAAGTTCAGCTCCTTCTGAGTGAACAAATACTTGAGACTCTTGTGGTCCGTGTAAACCCTACACGACGCTCCATACAGGTAATGCCTCCAAATCTTCAGCGCGAACACCACAGCTGCAACTCCAGATCGTGGGTAGGGTAGTTCTTCTCATAGGGCTTAAGCTACCGCGAGCCATAAGCCACCACCTTACCCTGCTGCATCAGAACACATCCCAGTCCCTTATGGGACGCATCACAGAAGACCTCGAACCCCTCGGTCCCAGAAGGCAAAGTCAGAATCGGTGCGGTCGTCAGTCTCTTCTTAATCTCCTGGAAGCTCTGCTCGCAAGCCTCGCTCCACTCATACTTGACCTCCTTCCTCAACAGACGGGTCAGCGGGGATACAATCTTAGAGAACCCCTCAACGAACTTCCTGTAGTACCCAGCTCACCCAAGGAAACTACGGATCTCAGCCACATTCGTGGGCCTCGCCCACTCCATCACAGCTCTAATCTTCTCAGGATCCACTGAGATACCGTCCTTCGAGACCACATGTCCCAAGAATACTACGCGATCAAGCCAGAAGTCACACTTCTTCAACTTAGCATACAACTCATGATCCTTCAACGTCTGCAAAACAATCCTCAGATGCTCCTCATGCTCCTCTGCGCTCCTGGAGTACACCAAGATATCATCTATGAAGACCACTACGAACTGATCCAGATAGGGTTTGAAAACCCGGTTCATCATATCCATGAATACTGATGGAGCATTAGTCAGACCAAAGGGCATGACTAGGAACTCGTAATGACCATAACGAGTCCTAAAAGCGGACTTAGGCACATCCTCGGCCTTAATCCTCAACTGATGGTAGCCTGAACGAAGATCTATCTTCGAGAACACTGTGGCGCCCGCCAACTGGTCAAACAAATCATCTATGCGCGGAAGGGGATAGCGATTCTTGATGGTCACCTTGTTCAGCTCTCTATAATCGATGCACAAACGGAAGGTCCCATCCTTCTTCTTCACAAACAGCACTGGCGCTCCCCAAGGCGAAACACTAGGGCGTATGAAGCCCTTATCTAGCAGCTCCTGAAGCTGAACCTTCAGCTCCTTCAACTCCGCCGGACTCATACGGTAAGGGGCCCTAGAGATGGGCTGAGTCTCTGGCGCTAAATCGATGGTGAACTCCACCTCTCGCACTGGTGGAAGTCCGGGCACGTCGTCCTGGAAGACCCCCGGGAACTCTCTGACGATCGGGATGCTCTCCAAGCTAGATCCCTCACGCACCTCTGGCAGATAACATAAGAAGCCCTGGCAACCCTTCCTCATGAAACTGGCTGCCTGCATCGCTGACACAATCACCGGCGCACATGGAACTGCATTCCCAGAGAAGGCAAAACGAGTCCCGCCTGGCAGATCGAATACTACTCTCCTCGCTGCACAATCTATATGGGCATGGTGCTCTGCTAGCCAATCCATGCCCAGGATCACATCAAAACAGGTCATCCGCATCGGGATGAGGTCAGCAAAGAAGGTCTTGTCCTTAACTACTATGGGACAAGCCTTACACACGGAATCCAACACACAAGGGGCAACCCCACCTAACGGACTACTCACACATAGGTCTACCTCACTAGACACAGCAGTCAATCCAAGATCATCCAACAAATCAGCAGACAAAGGAATGCGTAGCTCCAGAGTCAAACAGACAAAATACATCTCGAGAATGGATCTGGAGAATACCTGAGATGACGCGATCACCAGCACGATCACGCTCTCCAGCCATAAGCGGGAACCCGTCTGAGTCTGAGTCTTCTTCTGATCGGACCTCGCCCCTGAATCTGAGCTGGTACCTCTATCTCCTGAGCCTCTACTGGATGCCTGAGGGCACTGAGTGATCCGGTGCTCCATCGACCCGCACTTAAAGCAGGCGCCAGTCTTCTTGTAGCACTCCCTACCAGGATGGGAGCGACCACAAGCCCCACACTTCGCCCCAGCTGACGAAGATGAAGAAGCTCCCCGGCGATCTCCATAGGTCTGCTTCTTCTGAGGAGGAGCAGCCTCCTTCTTCTGAGGCTCCTCAGCACGCCTCTTCCCTTTATGGTCCTTACCCGCCTGTCTGCCCCTGATGTCCGCCTCTACCAGCAAGGCGACATCCGCCACATCTCTGAAGGTCCGGTGACGAAGAGGTGTCACCGCCGACCTGATGTCTGGCCTCAAACCGCTCTCGAACTTACGAGCCTTCCTATGCTCATCTGGCTCCGGAGCATACTTCGACAGGGTCACGAACTTTCTCACATACTCTTCTACAGACGTATCTCTTCCCTGACGCAGCCGGTTGTACTCATTGATCTTCTGGTCCTTGTAGACATCCGGATAGAACTGCTTGTTGAACTCCAAGCAGAACTGATCCCAGGTCCAAGGCTGGGGATGTCTACCCATCACCATGCGCCACCACTCCTTCGCCTCCCCCTTGAAGAGGAACGTGGCGAAGTCTACCTTCTGGTCGTCCTCCGACCCCATCACTCTCAGCAGGTCCTCGACCTCAGTAATCCAATGGCTCGCCTCCTGAGGGTCGCCACAGCCGTCGAAGAAGGTGGCTTTAGCTTCATGAACTCCTGGAGTGCTCGGACTCGGCCTCCCACGGCATTCACCCCTGCTGGGCCAGCACCACCAGCTCCTCCACCAGCTCCCCCAGCAGCTGCAGCCATCGTCTGCATCAACTGCGTCACAAACTGCTGCACTACATCCGCAGCATCTCCCTGAGGGGTCACTGGTGTCCTACGAGGAGCCATTCTGAGATATACAAATCCAAAACTTGTCAGAACTAACTCATACTGTCAACCACTGTCACAACTGACTCTCACACAAGCAAACACACCCACAGACACCAAAGAAAGCCAAACCTGGCTCTGATACCACTAAATGTAACACCCCTAAAACCGGCCTAAGAGTTAAGGGTGCTACACGCCGCGTATTACTACCTAATAACGCAAGGCTCTAAAACACTCAAACGCAATAAAGGCCCAAAACAAAGTTTACATAAATATTGTAAACCAAAGTACTCAAATACGGCAGAACAAATACCAAATCCCAAATACAAAACCGAGTCAGAAACAGAAGTCAAAAGCATAAGGCCCGAAGGCTACAATATCTCAAAGTATCAACTGAATGAACATAAAAGCTAAATAGAAGCTCCAGAACTCAAGATGATCCTCGCTGATCAATCTGCAAAAATGTTAGAAGTAGGGGAATGAGCACACAACTATGCCCAGTAAGCAGCGACCGTCATCAGTATGGTCGCTCAAAACAATTGAAATCAGAAGAAGGAGAAGATAAACATTTATCCACAATTCTCAATAGTCAGAAGCTTTCAGAACAGAAACAGAGTGGAACTCAAGGGGGTTCCCACATCAGAAATAGTCGGAGCACTTAAACAGAAAGGGGACAAAACACAATGCACACACTCAGAAGGGTCGGAGACCCATAGACCATACCAGGTCTCTCGGCAACGCAGAAATGACTCGAAAGAGCCAAAGGGTTCGTCAACCCCACAGAACAGAAAGGGAATGACCCACACTCAGAATGACGTCTACATGGTATACCACGGAATAGCTCAACCCAGCCATTCACGGCTCAGAAACAAAGTGCAATGTCCCAAAACAGAAGGTTGCTTAAACAGAAGCAAAGTTGCAATTAAATATGCCAAAACACTCATAAATCTGTAGTACAGAACATAAGGAATCCAATGCCGCAGACGGCACTCAAATCGGAGTTCAAACGAAGAAGTTATGTTGAAAACAGAGGGGTGTCCGAACTTGTGTCCGGACGTCGAAGTTCGGACACAAGTCGAGACTCAGAAACCAGAGAAAGCCAAATGTCCGAACTTGTGTCCGGACATCAATGTTCGGACACAAGTCGAGTTGAAATCAGATAGAGGAATTCAGCATGTCCGAACATCCAAGTTCGGACGGTTGTTCGGACAGGTTTTACGGGAAAGCACGCGGAAGGTCCGACCTTGTGTCCGGACGTTGAAGTTCGGACACAGGTCGAACTTAAACCAGAGGGAAAACTTGAGGGTGTGTCCGAACATCCATGTTCGGACAGATGTTCGGACATACCCCGAACTTGAAAATCAGTAAGGCAAGAACGCACTGTCCGAACTTCAAAGCTCGGACAGAAGTTCGGACAGTGTGAAAAACTGCAAAATCCAGAAGACGAACAGAGCAGAAAAACAACACAATTCGACACCACGAATTGCCAATTAAGCACACACACCAAATCAGACATTAAAACAGGAAGCCATGGGGGTTTAGCCATCCAAAATCACAACAAAACGCTAATAGAATCACACACAAAAACCAGACAACGCTCTTGCAACACCCCATGGCTGAACTTCCAAACTGAATCGAGTAACCACCTACCTCAATTAGCAGAAGAAGAACAACGATCTGAAACCGCAGGCACAATCCACGCAGAGCAACAATCCGATACAGACCAACAGCCACTGAATCCACAATCAAGTCCAGAAATCAGAAACATTCGAAGGAAACCTAGACTTGGAAACTCCTAAACTGTATAACTTTCTGCATCACAAACCTGGAATCGAGACCAGACGAAATACTCTGCAGAAGAATCCCAACTTGCGCGCAACCAACGGCCACTGATTCGAACACAATCAAAAACCCTCAATCAGAAACTGGAACAAGAACGGATGATACAACGGAGACCGGTTTTGCAATACCAACCTGAAAACGAAGAGGAAACCACACCGCAACGAAGATCACCAATCTGATTGCAGCAGTAGGACCAGAATCTTCAACAGAGGGGAGAGATCGAGAGAGAAGGAAAAAGAGAGAGAAACTGCCGCTTAGCACCACGATAGAGAACGCTCCTCACGATTAGACTGAATTGAACTGACGTGAAGAAAATAATTAAGGCTAAATTAAATAAGGTTCCCATCCTTATTAACTAATAAAAACAATTACCTTAATTGTTTTATGCAAGGACTTCCTGCCCTGTCATTAAAAGGAATGCCGATCAAGTCCCCTGTCTAAGTAAGGGAATCGTACAATCCAACTTAAGGAATAAAACAATCCAACTTAGGATAGCATTGAAAGGATAAACATAAGGTATGAATTATGCGGGTTATAACAGTTATTGTCCGAAAAATTAAGGCCAAGGCTTAGCAACGTTCATAAAGAGTTAGGACCGGATTTTAAGCAACTACAAGTAACTACCATGTTCAGATGACAGAAATTTCAGAAGCAGACTCCCTCAACAGCTCCACTATATAAGAGAGTTGTCATTTCGTTTCTCATGGCAGCTTTCTAGAGAGAATCATTCAAAGCATTTGTTTAGAGAAAGCTTTGCCTATTTAGAGAGAGAGAGAGAGAGAAAAAGAGAGGGAGAAGTACTAGATTCGTTTGTGCATATCGACAGAGTCTTTCTAGGTAGGACCTAGTTTTCACTACACTTATCATTGAGCTGATCAGAGATTGTATTGGGTGTGAGTGAAAACCGCAAAGTAGATCTCATCTACTGAGTGGGCATTATAAGTTGTTTTGTTTTGACCAGGAAATAAAATAACTTATATTGTGTATCCTGCTGAGTTCGACAGAGTCCCTCTACCTTTCGGGTGTTAATCTATTTAGCTCCTCTAAATCTCTCTTACTTTACTACCTGAGCAACTGCTTCCGCGCACTTAGTTCGACTAAGTGTTTCTACGTCTCAAGTGTAAGTTTGATTGAGTCAAACCATCTCACAGACTCACACCTTGAGTTGGTTTGAGTCAGCCACCCGATTCTACAAGGATGGACAAGGCGAGCAAGATTGTTTGAAGTCAGGAGACGTATTGATATTTGGTGGAGAGTCCAGACTAGTGTACCATGGGATTAAGGGCATTAAGTTAAATACAACCCCATCGACCTTAGTAAACACTACCCATTTGAAACCAGGACGGTTAAATCTGATGTTTAGGCAATATTGATGTAAATATGGAATTTGTATGTAAGAATCATTGAATTAATGAATGGCATTTTAATTCCTTTGAGACATACACCCAAACCTCACTATCTTATGAATTGTTAACCCCAGGCTTGAGTCTGAAGAGGGAGCTGTTCTGAATGTGTTGGACAAGACCGAGGCCAAGGATAAGGGGAATGTCATCATGGGAACCTTCACTGTAAATGGCGTGAGTGCATCGATACTAGTTGATTCAGGAGCGTCTCATTCCTTTATATCCTCTGCATTGGCAAGGAAGTTAGAGACAACCCCTGAGCCTCTCTTAGATTTCCTAGTCACACTACCGACAAAGGAGAGGGTGAGGTGCACAAAAATTCACACGGGACTTCAGATTAATATCATGGCTGAAGAGTTTCACGCAAATCTGATTGACCTAGATAATTTGGGCTACGACATCGTCCTTGGCATGGATTGGCTACAGAAGTATAAGGGGCGACTACATTGCGCAGAGCATAGATTACTACTGAAGAGCCCGAAGGGCAAGACAATCTCCTACCGCAGTACCCCTAGAGAGCCGACTTTTAAGTTAGTATCTGCTATAACCTTGATGAAGAAGGTGACTAAGGGACAACCAGTCTACTTGTGCTATGTCCAGGACATGAGGCAGGAAGAGCAGACACAGTCAAACGTACCAGTCATGTCAGATTTCTCTGATCTATTTCCTGAAGAATTACCAAGGATTCCGCCCAAGCGGGATGTTGAGTTCTCCATCGATTTAATACCAGGCACGGGGCCAATTGCTAAGGCACCGTATAGAATGGCACCAGCAGAGATGAGGGAGTTGAAGATCTAGTTAGAAGATCTGCTTGATAGGGTTTTATCAGACCAAGTGCATCACCATGGGGAGCACCAGTAGTATTTGTGAAGAAGAAGGATGGTAGCATGCGACTTTGCATTGACTACAGGGAGCTTAATGCAGTCACAGTCAAGAATAAGTACCCTTTACACGGATTGACGACCTGTTCCACCAATTAAGAGGTGCTACGATCTTCTCAAAGATTGACCTTAGATCTGGATACCATCAGATACGGATAGTTGATGGAGACATAGAGAAGACAGCTTTTGAACGCGCTATGGGCACTATGAGTTCACAGTAATGCCATTTGGCTTATCGAACGCCCCAGCTATATTTATGGACCTCATGAACCGATTATTCAGAGAGCAGCTAGACTCATCAGTGGTTGTGATTATTGACGACATTCTAGTCTATTCTAAGACTAAGGACGAGCATGAAGTGCATCTAAGGCAAGTTTTGCAAACCATGAGAGAGAACCAACTATATGCAAAACTTTCAAAGTGTAACTTCTGGCTAGACAGTGTATCTTTTCAAGGGCATGTAATATCTGCCAGCAGAATATCTGTAGACCCTGCAAAGATTGAGGCAGTTAAGACTTGGCCGAGACCGAAGACAGTGACAGATATCCGTAGCTTCTTAGGATTAGCTGGTTACTACCAAGATTTGTCCAAGACTACTCCAAACTGGCGAAACCAATGATGAGTCTGATGAAGAAGGACACTCCATTTGTATGGACTGAGGATTGCGAGCGTTCCTTTTAGACACTGAAGGACCTACTAACGTCGGCGCCCATACTCACCATTCCAGGGGGAATCGACGGGTTTGAAGTATACTGTGATGCTTCAGGCATTGGGATAGGGAGTGTACTCATGCAACATGGCAAGGTTGTTGCTTATGCATCACGTCAGCTGAAGAAACATGAAGAGAACTACCCGACACATGACTTAGAATTGGGAGCAATAGTATTTGCACTAAAGATCTAGCGCCACTACTTGTATGGAGTTACAGTTACAGTTTACTCAGATCACAAGAGCCTTCAGCATCTATTCACTCAGAAGGAGCTAAACATGAGATAGAGGCGATGGGTCGAGTTTCTAAAGGACTACGACATCGACCTCAGGTACAAGGAGGGCAAGGCAAATATCGTTGCTAACGCCCTGAGCCGTAGAGCTCATTCCTTATTTGCTATGTGTAACGCCCCTATTTACAATAAATACAGCGGAATAAAATCTCTAATGGCGATTACAGACCATCGGGCTCTAAACACCCGGTACCAACCTCACCAGTTACAACCATTACAATTAACTAAGTTATGGTCTGAACTTCGAGAAAACTTAACAAAAACATAACAATAATAAAATACATTCACTCTCCATAAACCTAATCCCATCCCAATCACTCATGCTCTTCGTGGCCACCTGTAAATCCATTTATACCTGTAAGATGAAACCAAGCAGCCCACCCCGAGAGGGGTGAGTCAGTTCCCTGGAATGGAACTGGTACAATTCTCTAAAAAAACAAACTTATAAAACATAACTCTTCAAAATAAACAGTAACTTGAAATCAAACTCTTGAAAGTAAAATAGGGAAAGGAGGCACTTCAAAACAATCAATCATAGAGAAGAGAGAACAAGATAAGGATAGAGACAAAGAACCAAGTCAACCACTTAAAAAAATCACACCACAAAGTTAGTAAGCATCCATTATTGATGTTAGAACCGATTCTGGTTAAGAATAGAAAGACGGGTAGTCACAAAGGACTAGGAATGATATGAATACCCATAACCCGTGGTAGACAGTTTATGTCCCCACCATTTCAGAAAGCTGAATCCCATAGACAAAATATACTCAAGAGTGGAATAAATTCAATTGGGAGAGATGGCCCCCACCGCCAAGTACGTCCTTTAGGGCAGGGATATACAGCCCCTCACTGTTTACCACGTCCACTAAGGACAGGGGATATACAGCCCTCTCTGTTAACTACGTCCACTAAGGACAGGGGATATACAGCCCCTCTCTGTCTACAACGTCCCTTTTGGGACAGGGGATATACAGCCCCTCACTGTCTATCACGTCCCTTTTTGGGACAGGGGATATACAGCCCCTCACTGGTACCATTGAAGACGCGCGCACGTCAAAACCTTAAGAACCAGCCCATGGATGAAACGATATCCAGAGTCAAAAGAAGAATTCCAAGATTGACCTTTTCCAAATTCCCACCAGATCACTAACTACCCAGAGCAATACCAAAACACTCAGTCCTATAGAGTGCAGAAGTGTAAACCCTAAGTAGTCAATGTCTAATGGAACAACCAAATAGAAAGAACCAATACCCAAGAGAGTTTCGCATCCAAGGCTCAGTTAGCACAACAAGCTGAGTTAGTCACACAACCAATTCCTTTTTAGAAATTCCTCTTTAGTCAGTTAGCGTTTTCCAAAACATTCCACAAGTCAATCAGCAAAAAGATCGGAGTACGAGAAATCGTACCTAGGTAACGCTGTAGCAATTCTAGTCAACTTGCGCAAACAATCAACAGTACTCTGAAGAATATTAAAGGTAGTCTATCATCAATCACTTGTAGCCTATGTTAAGCTTAAATAAACTCCTTACTCTTATTCCAAAGTCTCAATTGTCTTTTAAGCCCTCACTTAAATGTTAGGTATAATCTTTGAGTTATCTGAGAACGTTGTATAGCCCAGGTGGTAAGATCAAGGAATGTATTCGATTAACATTTGCTAACTGTCCACTCCTATCCACTTATTCATACTTAACCACAATCCTCACATTCAAGACTTTTGAGACCTCTATATCATAATGTGTTTATACTATATAATTAAATCTAAGAATTACAATAATAATCTTAAGCTCAATACCTTTATTCTTGATTTAGAATAAACATTGTATTATGAGCTACGATGGACTCATCTCAGAATACTATACTACTATCCCACAATGTAAAGATTATGTATTCAAACAATATCCACTAGATAACCCATTATGATTAAGTCTTCCCTTAACTTAATTAAGATCTACATCTTGTATATTAAAATCGTAGTGTTGTAGACGCGTTTTATTATAACTTAATTGAACTGCTAAAACTCAATTATCTCATCTTTAGTTCAGAATGACTTTAATTACAACCATCTAATAAACTTGTCATAAGATGTTAAATAGCTTCTCATCCTGAATAACTATACTATAGTTAACTTAGATTTAACGAATTAATCTTACATTTAGTGTTCACAAGGTATATTATATGTTTTATTATTACCTATACAATAAGGTGTTAGTATAACCTTCTATGTATCTTTACTTACCTTTAATCTCCTAAATGTTTAATTTTTACACACATCTCCTAAATGTTAATTTGTACTAAACTTCTACTTAGCCTTAACTACGTTTTAAATTGTTTAACAAAACCTAAGGTTTCAAAGGATTAACCTAATAAATTAATTTCCTTTATTGTATTTAAGATGGACAATATATCTACATAGAGTAGAATTTATCAAAGAATTAAATTCGGTTCATAAGTGAAATTGTTAACTATTTAATAAGATAATCTATTATGAAATTCTCATATTTTATATTCAAATAGCCTATCATTACTTCCCATTACCGTAAAGTATATCAATATAATATCTTATGTAACTTAGTTTTATCTAATAAAAGGTTCAAAGGTTTTAAGTATCAAATTCCCATTTATAAACCTTCCTATAAATTCCCACTACTAAATACCTCACTTAACTGTAAGCTCACATCCTGAATATTGGTAATAAATGTATTTTATATGGCTTATCTAATCCTAAGAAACTTAAGGATAATTATTTAGATAAATTTCCAAATCATCGTTAATATAGATTATATCATAATCCTTTTAATGATTCTATCTTAAAACATTAAGTTATATTTCAATACCATAAATGTTAAGAAATGATTAAATCCAGACTTACTAATCCACCTCACATTTAGATGTAAAAGTATTTTACTTATTTTTTTATATGTTTATATTAAGAACATCTAGATGTAAACGTATTACATTTGTTTACCATTAATTATAGAATAAGATCTATTTGTACAACATTTTATGTAATCACAATTTTTCCTAAGTTTTAACTTATTAATTACTTAATCCCAATTTAAGATTTACATCCTGGTCATTGACAAATAATACCATACATGTATTTTAATACGGTTATATATAAACCTTGGAAATTCAAAGGTAACTCTTAAGCCTAATACATAACTAGAATTTAATACCACCTCATATAATATTCTTCTATTAGTATTATGTAGAGGTTAGTTTAACTTATTAATTCCTTCGTATTATATTTCCTATAATGTATTTAATTTTATTATGTTTAATAACTTTTAGGCATAACAACAACCAATATATGGTTTAATAAATAAAATGTTCCCTTTATGTATTTAATAACATATATATGTATACCTGTATAGAACTTAATTAAGACATCCCTAAGTCACCCATTATATTTAAAACTATCTTATTACTACAAACTTTAACTGTATTCCAAGTATGTTTCATAAAGTACATTTTTTTTTACGATATCTTAGGATTCTAGCTCTATAATATTAGTTATTATAAGTGTTAATTTATTAGCTCCCTGTTTTACCCTAAGTTACTACTTTACTCCCTTTCATATATATGTAAATATATATATATATATATATTTACATATTTTCCTTAGTTTTAATTAAAAATATTAACTCCCAAATAATATAACAAGTAAACGTAAAATAATTAGTTTCCTTGATTTAACATAAGTTTCTACTTAAATAAGTATAATATACATATATGTAAATAATTTCACTTCTCTTAAAAGCTAATACCAAAACATTTATAAACTTACTGTTATAAAATGTTAATTTAGTGTTCCATATTTTTCTCAGCTTAAAAAGTTCATTAACAAACCATACTTTAATTTTTGATTACATTAAAAAACTATATATTATAAGTTATTCTTATGAAAAACTCACAAACACAATTTTAAAAACTTTTACCATTGCTAAAAAATCCCAAACTTAATATACAGTAACTATAACATTTTAGACATATTATAAAATTTTTATTTCATAAAAATATCTTTTAATTTAGCCAAATAATTCCAGAAAACCGTAACTTGCAAAACTCCTAACTTATGTTTAAAAAACAAAACCATAATAATTTACATCAAAATAAACTAGATTAAATAAGGAATCTATGGTTAAAATTTCAAGTCAAAATACATTCGGGAAGATATTTAATTAACCCAACAAGTTAGGACTATTTACTGGAATTTTATAAACTTATAAATAATTTAATAGCACGATCTAATCTCGGCCGTCCAACCTTTTAAAACGAGATCGGACGGCCCCTGTACTCCCAGTTCTTCAGCGAAATCGAATTCCAACCTGAGTAAAATCCCCATTATCTCCTAATCTACAGAACGAAATCGAGTGATTCTTTTTCTATGGATTCGAAATCGAATTTCGGTTCTATTGATGCCAATTTCCCCAATTATAATGCAGTGTCCATCGAGTTTCGAATTCAGTTCGAATGTTAGGGTTTATATTAGATACTGAATATGATTCGAGTACAATTCTAACAAATTCTCCTAACCTAACATGTAATTGATTAAATTGAGACATGGGTTAGACCGGTAACTTGATTTCGAATGACAATAACGAGCAATTGACCGGAAACTTACCGGAGTTGTGAGAATTGAGTGATTTCGAAATCGGAAATCTGGAAAATTCGGGTTTTCGAGCAGTGCACCAAGCCAACTTCGAGGATCTATAACTTGCAGTACAGATCGAGTTAGGCTATGCATAATGGCTTAATCGAAAGAGCAAACTTACCTCTACATATTGATAACAAGAACTAATCCTAACTCGCAACACAAAGAAAGAAATTAAGGTCACAAGTCACGAGTTTATACCTCTCTGTTTCGGTATGATTTTATGTGCTGGCGAGACCGAAACTTAAGACATCTATATCTTCCAACTGGTTAGGAATCAGGCTTGGGCATAAACATGAAAATTGTAGAGGGATTAGAGATCTTTAAAACGAGCTAAAGAAATCGAATTTTGGTTGAGAAACGAAGGAGTTATGATCAACGAAAGTTACCTGAAATCGGTGAGAAACTGGAATTCTGGGTACACGTTTCGCAAGGTGTCAACTTTAGGTCAGATTTGCGGCTGATGTATAACGAATTAGGGATGTGTGAGTAATGGTTGGAAAGAGGACGTTTTGAAGAAGAGAATGAAGAGACGACATGGAAAAATATTGAGAGATGAGTGAGATATAGCCGTCCAAAGTTAGGGCTAAACACAGAATTCTGTTATCGAAATTCAGGGAAACCAGATTCGCTTAAGTCCTGGCGCCTGTGAGCTTGACACGTGGCAGCCATTAAAATTTTGGCCTTAAACTTCAATCTATCATAACTTTGGCTAGATGATCCGTTTTTGACGTTCTTTTTATCGATCTTCATGGTTTTCCATAACCTATTTATTGGTATAGGTTTCATGGCCTGGTTTGACCATTCTCAAAAAGTCAACTCTAGCAAGTCTTAATAAGCTTTAAGGTTTCTAGAATTTCATATTGACTTTTATGTTTCAAAACAATGTTCCAACACTTTCTAAAATCTTTATAATATAGTTGGAGTGTTTAGAAATTTTCCCAAGATTTATGGACTCATAAATCTTATTATTAAATTCATAATACTATATAATAATATATAATAATTAGGGTTAAATAGGAGAAAACCCCTAAATAAATTTCACAATTCCATATAATAATTTAATATTCATAATTCCATGTAATAATTAATATTAATAGTATTACTAAAGGTTAATAAAGAAATCCCTAAATTAATTTAAATTAATTTAAGGGTATTTCACTATGACAGGAGATGCAGTCTCATCGAGGAAGTACGTTGTGCTCAGGATAAGGACCAGTACATGCACACTATCAGGCAGCAGTTGACTGACAGTATTTTTGAGAGATAGAAGTATGATTTTGTACTCAGTGAAGATGGGTTAATCAGACTAAATGGTCGTTTGTGCATCCAGAGTCCAACACCGACCTGAAGAAGAAAAATATTATAGGAAGCTCATCGCTCTTCCTTATCAGTACATCCAGGGTCATCCAAGATGTACAAGGATCTGAAACTACATTTCTGGTGGAGTGGTATGAAGAAGGATGTTGCGAAGTTTGTAGCAAGATGTATGATTTGTCGGAAAGTAAAGATCGAGCACTGATAAGTGTCTAAATGAGCATGTTTTATAGGTGTATTTCATATATTATATCAGCACTTTCTTGCTCATTTCTCACTTATCGTATGTTTTTCCTCTAGTTTATGTTTTATTGATTATCTAACAACTTTATTGGTTAAACATGAGGAAACCAAGATGGGAGCAAAGTAGACAAAGAGACAAACGCATAGGCGCAGACGGCTCGAAAAACGGAGTCCAAACGAAGAATCTAGAGCCAGTCAAAGTTCGAAAGACTCACGTCCATGTTGTGTCCGCCCAAACATAGGGGACAGGAGGCGGACAGAGTGTTGTCCGCGTAACCTTAGGCGGACAGAGTGTTGTCCGCGTAACCTTAGGCGGAAGAGTGTTATCCGCGTAACCTTAGGCGGACAGGGGGGGCGGACGTGATAGACGTCGCATAAAACTAGGCGGACAGGAGGCGGACAGAGTGTTGTCCGCGTAACCTTAGGCGGACAGGGGGTGGACGTGATAGACGTCCGCATAAAACTGGCGGACAAGGGGGCGGACGTGACTAAATTCAGACGCGACAGTTTCTTCTTCATTCTTCCTTTGCGGCGCCACAGACATGTCGAACTGCTTCTTCATTAATACCAGGCGGCGCCTACCTTAATTCACTCACGCGTCTGTCTCTAGCTCTGTCTGCAATCAATCTGCAATCAATGTGCAAATCAATCTTCCTCCACTCCAGATCTGCCTCTAACCTTATCTATGCCTCTATATAAACCCAGTCCTTCTACCATAAATAAACTGCACCACGGCGTGAGGCTGAAAGAAAATCACACAACAGCACCACACTCCATTCCTCTCTCATGCATTTCCTCCCGTAACACCACAACACTCCATCTTTATTATTCACCACTTCACCACACTCACTCACGCACTCAAACAGAAGCAGTATTTTTACAAAGCGAGAAAATAAGAGGCAGCAAAAGTAAGAGCGAGTGCATACCCGTTCTTCCCAAGCAGTTTCTGAATAATGACTATCTCTATCTTTACTCTGTTTTTATTTCAGTCGAGTGTCTGAGTAATTTTATATTTGTGCTTAGGATGGGTGTTTAACCCCAAAATAATTCAGACATATTTATAATACCGAGTTTGCTTATAAATATTTGTTTTATCTCTCTAAATTATTAAATGTCTAACAACTGATCATTTTTATGCATTTACGGTTTCTCTAATTTCAATGATTTTGTAAATTAGAGAATAGACCACAAAGAGAGATAAACGTTAGATATTATCTCCTGATTAGCAGATAAAATCCATCGATGTTATAAAAAGAATTCTCGCTTAAAGCTAATTAATGATTTCAGACTTTTTCTGATTGTAAAAAGTCTATTGAATTAATTAAGAGTTGTCCTTATCTATGATTTAGGAAGGCCACAAGATAAATATTAACAGACAAATAAGAGCAAACTAGGATTATAATTAATATCTGAATTATATTTGGGCGATTTCACCTTCCTTAGCACTTTTTCCATCCACTTAATACACAACTGTTTTATTTAAGCTTTTAATTGTTTTTATCTGTTCAACCCAAAAATACTAAGATTGCCACTGGCTAAACCCCCTTTTAATTACTGTTTATTAAATACCGGAACTAAGAAAATTGAACAATTTCCCTGTGGATACGACACTTGTTGTACTACTCCGATTAGGTGCACTTGCCTATTAGTTTGCTTTAAATCTATATAAATTAATGTGTAGTTTTATCACAACAAGTTTTTGGCGCCGTTGCCGGGGAGATTGATTCCATCAATTTCCCTAGTTTCCGGTACTTCACTTGCTATACTGTAATATTTTGTTTATATTATTTTGTTGTTAATCTAATTTCGGACATCTAATTTCGGACATCTGACTTCGGACATTTGACTTCTGACTTTGGACATCTGACTTCTGACTTCTTAATATTATTGTCATTTAATTTCCATTGTCCTTAACATTTAATTTCCATTGTCCTTAACATTTAAATTTCCAGTATACTAACTACTAACCTTAAATTTGTCATTTAATTTTCTGTCATTTAAATTTCTGTCAACTAATTACTAACATTAAATTTCTGTCATCTAACTACTAACATTTAAATTCCCTTGTCATTTGAATTCCCTTGTCACTTATTTTCTGTCATTTTACTCTTGTTAAAAAAATATAGAAAAAAATATATAAAAAAATATATATAAAAATATATATTAGTGTTGTTTAATTAACGTTTATCGGCCTAACCAATATCTCTGCTTTTCTTTATCTATTTACTAATTATTTTCGCAGTTTCTGACGAACCACAAAGTATCTTCTGTGCATGCCAAACACTCGAACCGAGGTTCTCCACCTATCAGTCCGAGACCCGAACCGAGCGCACTTTATTTAACGCACGAAGAAACCTGAGAAATCAAAACATGGCCGCAAACCAAGTTATAGAGAAGAAATGGACCATGAAAACCATGCAAATCAACCAGAACACCGTGCCCTCTCGGATTACCACCAACCGGATACCGAAGGAAGGGCATCAGCCATAGTTCTCCCCGAACTAACACCGCTAGAAACCGGACGATGGGCTTTCAAAACCCACTACATCACCGCCGTCCGGGATCTAGGCAAATTTAGTGGAGCGAATCCTGATGAATCCCCAAATCATTTGAGTCTCTTCCTAGACTTCTGCAATTCCTTTGGTCAAACCGACAACGTCAAAGAAAGAATCCGTCTACAACTATTTCCTCACTCGTTGTAGATTCAGCAAACAGGTGGTACCGAAGCCTACCCTCCCGATCAATCACCACATGGCTGCAAATGGCCCAGAAATTCCTTGCAAAATACTACCCAACCAGTAGAACGAGGCAATTGATCGGAGAAATCAACACATTCTGTCAGGAACCGGGAGAAACGTTGTACGACGCATGGGACAGATTCAAGGATATGTTGATGAAATGTTCCCACCATGGTCTCGACGATCAATCCCTCTGCCTGTCATTCTTCAATGGTCTGGATGATGGAAACCGACTACTCGTCAATTCCTCTGCAGGAGGAAGTTTCATGATGAAATCTCCTCAAGAAGGGATGAACCTTCTCGAAACCATGACGAGCAATACAAGACAGTGGACGAGATCCAAAGGAAGAACACCACGAGCAGCAGGCCTACTCCATGTTGAGCCTACAGATCATTTATCGGCTCAGATCTCGTCCCTTGCAAAGATGGTGGAAAAGCTAACAACTTCTCAAAACGAAATCGTGAAGACAATAGCTTCCCCACCTACAAATCCATCACCAGAAGGATGTGCCATATGCGCTGGTCCCCATGAAACCCATCAATGCGAAGGTAAAAATCAGTACGAAGATGTAAACTTCATAGGGAACCGCCCCGGTAATTCCTACAACAACAACAACTACCCATGGAGAAATCACCCGAATTTCTCATGGAAAAACAATGATCAAAACCAAGGAGGGCAGAACAACAGTTCCAATACCTATCAGGGAAACAGACCCCAACCAAACTCTAATATAGGTTATAGAGCACAAGGTCCCCCTCCAGGTTTCCAGCAACAACAACACCATCCTCAACCTCTTCTGATCCAAATGAGGAATTCAGGAACCTAATGAAAGGATTCGTGACTACGACCCATACCAGACTCGTGGATCAAGAAGCCACTAACAGAAGGGTTGAAGCCCAGATACAACAAACCAACCAACAGTTGGAGCAAATCAGCCAGCAGCTTGCACAAAGGCCACCTGGTGCCTTCCCTAGTCAGCCAAATCCAAATCCAAGGGAACAGGCCAAGGCAGTGACGTTGAGAAGTGGTAGGCCGCTCGACTCATCTCTTCCCCGAGATGATATTGATAATCAAGAGCAGCAAGCTCACGAGCCTCAAGAAGAAGAACAAGAAGATGCTGAAGAAGCCCCTCCTCCTCCAAAAAATATTTCCAAGGAGAAGGAGCCTCCTGAATCTACTCCTTCCTCTCTCACTAAGATTCTTCCCCCACTTCCTTTTCCAAAAGAATAAGAAAGAAAAATCTAGATGAACAATTTGGAAAGTTTCTAACTCACTTAAGAAACTGACGATTAATATTCCTTTTGCAGATGCTTTAAAACAAATGCCAATATACGCAAAGTTCATGAAGGATATCATCACAAACAAAAGATCGTTGCAGGAAGTGGAAACTGTACACCTTACACAGGAAGTGTCAGCAGTGCTTCTCAAGAGTCTCCCTCCAAAACTTGGAGACCCAGGTTTGCCAATTATTCCATGTTCCATTGATAATGTTGATTGTGGTAGTGGGCTATGTGATCTAGGAGCTAGTATCAATTTAATGCCACTCTCAACTTTCAACAAACTTAAGATCGGTAAATGCATGCCTACTTCTATTCAATTACAATTAGCAGATAGATCTTTAGTATTCCCAAAGGGATAATAGAAGATTTGATTGTTGCTGTAGGAACTTGTGTGTTCCCGCTGATTTTATTGTAATTGACATGGAAGAAGACACTAGGGTGCCCTTAATCTTAGGACGACCTTTCATGAGAACTGCTAGAGCACTAATCGATGTTGAAAAAGGAAAAATCATTTTAAGGCTGCATAACGAAACTTTAGAATACGACATGTCCAAGGTTATAAAGAAACCCGCTCATATAGAAGACACCTTTTTCATAGACATTGTCGACTCTATTGTGCAGGATAATTCATCTTCTATTATTCGTAATGATGCTCTTGAAAATGCTTTAGCTGAAATTTGTGATAAACAACCAATGTGCCCTGACACAATCCAAATGGTAGCAGCTCTGGAATAAGATAAAATCATATACAAAACAACGCTACCCACCACCAGAACCATTAGAGCTTTCTACTAAGAAGATACCACCATCAATCGAACAGCCCCCTCTCATAGAAATGAAACAATTACCTTCACACCTAAAGTATGTCTATCTTTCTAATCTTGTACTTTACCTGTTATTATTTCTTCATCCCTAACAAGTACACAGGAGGAACAGCTTGGGAAGATCTTCAGAGCCACAAGAAGGCAATAGGCTGGTCCATTTCGGACATCAAAGGTATCAACCCCCATTTCTGCACACGTCACATATACATGGAAGATACCTACAAGCCTTTA
Organism: Limonium bicolor; assembly: GCA_023374045.1. Lineage (NCBI taxonomy): Eukaryota > Viridiplantae > Streptophyta > Magnoliopsida > Caryophyllales > Plumbaginaceae > Limonium > Limonium bicolor. The sequence goes on from CM041782.1 coordinate 192,897,564, forward strand.
GTCCAACCACAGAGAAGGTTGAATCCCAACATGAAAGACGTAGTAAAGAAAGAAGTGCTCAAACTTCTCAACGCTGGGATTATCTACTCCATCTCTGACAGCAAATGGGTGAGCCCCGTTCAAGTGGTCCCGAAAAAAGGAGGTCTCACTGTGGTCCCCAACGAGAAGGGTGATCTAATCCCCCAGAGAACCACGACGGGATGGAGAGTCTGCATCGATTACAGGAAACTGAACAGCGTAACGCGGAAGGACCACTTTCCTCTACCGTTCATTGATCAGATGCTGGAAAGATTAGCTGGGCAAGATTACTACTGCTTCCTGGATGGGTATTCAGGATACTTTCAAATACCCATTGCCTCTGAAGACCAAGACAAAACCACATTCACATGCCCGTATGGGACATTTGCATATAATCGGATGCCTTTTGGTCTATGCAATGCCCCAGCCACATTTCAAAGATGCATGATGGCAATCTTCAGCGACTATCTTGAGAAGAGCATCGAAGTCTTCATGGACGACTTCTCTGTCTTTGGTCACACTTTCGAATCCTGTCCAAATAATCTGGACGCTATCCTCACCCGATGCGAAGAAACTAACCTTGTGCTCAACTGGGAAAAATGCCATTTCATGGTTAAAGAAGGAATAGTTCTTGGGCATAAAATATCTTCGAAGGGCATTGAAGTTGACAAAGCCAAGGTCGAAGTCATTGAAAAATTACCACCACCTTCGACGGTGAAAGACATCAAAGCTTCCTTGGCCATGCTGGGTTCTATAGAAGGTTTATCAAGGATTTCTCCAAGATTTCGAAGCCTCTATGTGATCTCCTAGCTAAAGACGTCAAGTTCGACTTCACTGACAAATGCCTACAAGCCTTCAACACACTGAAAGAATGCCTCATCTCCACCCCCATTGTGATATCACCAGACTGGAGCCTTCCATTTGAAATTATGTGCGACGCCAGCGACTACGCAGTGGGTGCCGCTTTATGCCAAAAGAAGGAGAAGATCTTGAGAACCATCTACTATGCAAGTAGAACCCTCAACGACGCTCAGAAGAATTATTCAACTACTGAGAAGGAACTTCTAGCAGTAATCTTTGCTCTGGATAAATTCCGATCATATCTCTTGGGAAGCAAAGTAATAATTCACACCGATCACTCCGCTCTGAGGTATCTATTTGCCAAAGAAGATGCCAAACCCCGACTCCTCCGGTGGATACTCCTACTACAAGAATTTGAGATTGAAATCAGAGAAGCCAGGAGTGCAGAATGTAGTAGCAGACCACCTATCTCGCATAGAGGCACCAAGTGATGGCACATCCATCAATGAATTCTTCCCAGATGAGTGTGTTTTTATGATTGGTGACACCGGTGATCCATGGTACGCTGACATGGCCAACTACCTGGCATGAGGAGTGATACCACATGGGCTAACCTACCAACAGAAAAAGAAGTTCTTTTCAGATGTAAAGCATTACTACTGGGGAGGACCCTCTCCTTTTCAAGGTCTGTGCAGACGGGATGGTGAGAAGATGTGTGCCCCGAGATGAAATCCAAAGCATTTTACGACATTGCCACTCTCTTGAAGCAGGAGGACATCATGGGCCAGCTCGGACAGCAGCTAAGGTACTTCAATCAGGCTTTTTCTGGAAAACCTTACATAGAGACTGTCACTCCTTTGTAGCTTCCTGCGATGAGTGCCAAAGACTTGGGAACACCTCCAGAAAACATGAGATGCCTCTCAATATCATACTCGAGGTAGAACCTTTCGACGTGTGGGGCATTGACTTCATGGGACCCTTCCCTTCGTCTTGCTCAAACCTCTTCATCTTGGTAGCAGTCGACTATGTGACTAAGTGGGTGGAAGCTATCGCCTCTCCCACAAATGATGCAAAGGTAGTACTCAAGTTCTTGAAGAGGAACATATTTACACGATTCGGAGTCCCACGTGCTATAATCAGTGACCAAGGATCCCACTTCTGCAATAAGCAGTTCACAGCCTTGATGACCAAATATGGAGTGAGGCACAAGGTAGCCTTGCCTTATCACCCCCAAACAAATGGCCAGGCTGAGGTCTCTAACCGAGAATTGAAGTGGATCCTACAAAAGACAGTTAATTCTTAAGAAAAGACTAGTCCCTGAAGCTGGATGATGCACTATGGGCGTATAGAACAGCTTACAAGACGCCCATCGGCATGTCCCCATATCGACTAGTCTTCGGCAAAGCTTGTCATTTACCGGTTGAGCTCGTGCACAAATCATTATGGGCCGTGAAAGCCCTCAACTTTGATCTACAGAGAGCAGGTGACAAAAGGAAATTCTAGCTCACTGAATTAGAAGAATTTCGAGAGGATGCCTATGAAAATAACCGAATCTACAAAGAGAAAGCCAAGAGGTGGCACGACAAGATGATCCTTAAACGGGAGTTCCGTGAGGGAGATTTGGTTCTATTGTACAATTCCAGGTTAAAGCTGTTTCCTGGTAAACTAAAATCCTATTGGGCTGGACCATTTACTGTCTCCAAGGTCGCCCCATATGGATCAGTTGAGTTGGTGGATTCTAAAAAACACACTTTCATGGTCAATGGATCTAGACTAAAGCATTACCAGGGTGGTAATCTCGAGACAGTTGATGCTCGTGAAATAAATCTACAAGATCCTCTGATTTGAGTACGCTTCAAAGCGTCTAGCCAAAGACGTTAAAGAAGGGCAGCTTTCCGGGAGGTAACCCGGAGGAACTTATCTTTTATATGTTTTTATGCTCTTTTTATTATCAGGTTCTCTTTCAATTTTGTTTTTGCTAACTATTAACCCCGTTTGTAGTATGGTTGCTTCTAGTGTCTTAAGCAGGTACAACCTCATGTCTACACTGCAACCAAGCTACGCTACTTGAGGCTGAAGCTCAAGTGTGGGGGAACTCCTATAACGCTAGCAAAAATAATCTCAGGGGAGTACCGGTCTCTTTAATTATGCTTTTATTTAAATAAAATATGCAGAGGAGAGTTTATGTGCTTAAATGATTATTCGTGAGCTTTGTGTTCTCTCTATTTTATCTACTTACCAAAAAGGTCTTCTGAAACCTCCCTTGTTTTTCTGGTGAACAATGAGGACATTGTTCAATTTAAGTGTGGGGGAGTGTGCCCTTTTCAGTGACATTTTATGCTTAAATGCTTAATCTCTCTGCTAATCTTGCGTTTGTCCAAATTCAATATCGTGGACCCTTTATATGTGGGCTGTTCTCTTTAAGAATAAATACTGTTATGAATTGTGGCATAAATGTGCAAAAATTTTAAAATTTCGATTACTTTTAGGAGCATTTTTATGCGGTGTGACCAAATGATCTGAAATGGATGGATTTTTATTACTCAGGGGTTCCTTCTGTCTTCTTTCTTAGGGATTGCTAAGGGGTGCTTCTCTGTCAAAAAATATATATATAAAAAAAAAACAAATAAGGGACTTGCGAGACACCATTGTAACCAACAAGAGAGTTGAGTGTTCTTAAAATACAAAAGCTTGATGCCTACATATTATCTTCTCATCTCTTATGCAAAAGTGAAACAAATGCATAAATCTATTTTTCTTTTGTTTTCTCCTCAATGCCCATTCTTGAGAGAAGTTGGCCATGGTAAAAGTTCTCAAAGTCACCTTAAATCAAGAAGCATTGAAGTACTCCGGATCATACCCCGAAACTCTAATTTTTATCTTTGCCCTGAGTACACCTATGCCACCATAGGTGATGGATCACACTCCTCTAAAAAGTTTAAGATCATGTACTATTGACTTCTTTATCCTACCCTTCATAATAGTATTTGTAAATATTGAGCATTCCCTACTTGCTTGGGTACATGGATTTGCTTGAGGACAAGCAAAAGGTAAGTGTGGGGGTGTGATAAGTGTCTAAATGAGCATGTTTTATAGGTGTATTTCATATATTATATCAGCACTTTTCTTGCTCATTTCTCACTTATCGTATGTTTTTCCTCTAGTTTATTTATTGATTATCTAACAACTTTATTGGTTAAACATGAGGAAAACCAAGCTGGGATCAAAGTAGACAAAGAGACAAACGCATAGGCGTAGACGACTCGAAAAACGGAGTCCAAACGAAGAATCTAGAGCCAATCAAAGTTCGCAAGACTCGCGTCCATGTTGTGTCCGCCCAAACATAGGCGGACAGGAGGCGGACAGAGTGTTGTCCGCGTAACCTTAGGCGGACAGGAGGCGGACAGAGTGTTGTCCGCGTAACCTTAGGCGGACAGGAGGTGGAAAGAGTGTTATCCGCGTAACCTTAGGCGGACAGGGGGCGGACGTGATAGACGTCCGCATAAAACTAGGCGGACAGGAGGTGGACAGAGTGTTGTCCGCGTAACCTTAGGCGGACAGGGGGCGGACGTGATAGACGTCCGCATAAAACTGGGCGGACAAGGGGGCAGACGTGACTAAATTCAGACGCGACATTTTTCTTCTTCATTCTTCCTTTGCGGCGCCACAGACATGTCGAACTGCTTCTTCATTAATACCAGGCGGCGCCTACCTTAATTCACTCACGCGTCTGTCTCCAGCTCTGTCTGCAATCAATCTGCAGTCAATGTGCAATCTTCCTCCACTCCAGATCTGCCTCTAACCTTATCCTCTGCCTCTATATAAACCCAGTCCTTCTACCATAAATAAACTGCACCACGGCGTGAGGCTGAAAGAAAATCACACAACAGCACCACACTCTATTCCTCCTCTCATGCATTTCCTCCCGTAACACCACAACACTCCATCTTTTATTTATTTCACCACTTCACCACACTCACTCACGCACTCAAATAGAAGCGGTATTTTTACAAAGCGAGAAAAGAGGCAGCAGAATTAAGAGCGAGTGCATACCCGTTCTTCCCAAACAGTTTCTGAATAATGACTTTCTCTATCTTACTCTGTTTTTATTTCTGTCGATGTCTGAGTAATTTTATATTTGTGCTTAGGATGGGTGTTTAACCCCAAAATAATTCAGACGTATTTATAATACCGAGTTTGCTTATAAATATTTGTTTTATCTCTCTAAATTATTAAATGTCTAACAACTGATCATTTTATGCATTTACGGTTTCTCTAATTTCAATGATTTTGTAAATTAGAGAATAGACCACAAAGAGAGATAAACGTTAGATATTATCTCCTTGATTAGCAGATAAAATCCATCGCTGTTATAAAAAGAATTCTCGCTTAAAGCTAATTAATGATTTCAGACTTTTTCTGATTGTAAAAAGTCTATTGAATTAATTAAGAGTTGTCCTTATCTATGATTTAGGAAGGCCACAAGATAAATTCTTAATAGACAAATAAGAGCAAACTAGGATTATAATTAATATCTGAATTATATTTGGGCGATTTCACCTTCCTTAGCACTTTTTTCATCCACTTAATACACAACTGTTTTATTTAAGCTTTTAATTGTTTTTATCTGTTCAACCCAAAAATACTAAGATTGCCACTGGCTAAACCCCCTTTTAATTACTGTTTATTAAATACCGGAACTAAGAAAATTGAACAATTTCCCTGTGGATACGACACTTGTTGTACTACTCCGATTAGGTGCACTTGCCTATTAGTTTGCTTTAAATCTATATAAATTAATGTGTAGTTTTATCACAACAAGCACCGGAGACCGGGCGGGTTAGTACAGTCGATGCCCATTCCATATTGGAAGTTCGAAGATATATCCATGGACTTTGTGGTCGGTCTTCCATCGACCAGAGGAGGTGCAAACATGATAAGGGTCATCGTTGACAGACTGACAAAGGTAGCAAGGTTTATTCCTATCAAGGACACTTGGAAAGTCCCCAAACTGGCGGACCTCTTCCAGAAAGAGATCATTCGACACCACGGTGTACCTAAGTCGATTGTGTCAGATAGAGATTCCAGATTTCTCTCCATATTTTGGCAGCAAGTTCAAGAGGCATTGGGTACGAAGCTGAAGCTAAGTACCACCTTCCACCCACAGACAGATGGTCAGAGTGAACGAACCATTCAGACATTAGAGGACATGCTTAGAGCTTGTGCCTTAGACTTCCAGGAATGCTGGATAGACCGTCTACACTTGATCGAGTTTGCTTACAACAACAGCTATCATGCATCCATTCAGATGCCACCATTTCAGGCTTTGTACAACAGGCCTTGTAGGACACCTCTTTGTTGGGACGAGGCTAGTGAAAATACTATCTTAGGGACGGAGTACCTAGACCAGATGAAGGAGGATATTGTACACATATGCAAGAACATAAAGATAGCCCAGGACAGACAGAAGTCATATGCTGATGTCCGGAGGAGAGATCTCGAGTCGCAGTAGGCGATCGAGTCTTCCTCAGAGTTTCACCGACGAAAGGAGTTTTCAGATTTGGGCAGAAGGGCAAGCTTAGCCCAAATTATGTAGGACCATACCTTATTACGGAGCGAGTGGGCTCTTTAGCCTACAGACTAGACTTACCTGTTGAGCTTGGGAGGGTGCACAATGTGTTCCATATATCTCAGCTAAAGTAGTATGTGCCTTACCCATCACATATCTTAGAGCCCGAGACACTCGAGCTAGATCCTACGCTTAAATATGAGGAGATCCCAGTTCGCATTTTAGACTCCAAGACTAGGGAGACCAGGAACAAGACCATTAGGATGGTCAAGGTTCTATGGTCAAACCACGATATTGAGGAGGCGACATGGGAGTTAGAGGACTCCATGCGAGACAAGTATCCAGAACTCTTTCCTTAGTGTGTGTGTATACTGTGGGGGTATGTGGGCGTAACCCTTTTTAAGGGGGGTAGAGCACCACATGCGACTTGCATATTTGTAGTCTAGGTAATGAATGTGTATACAGAGCATACTGGTTTTGGTTTTGTGTTTGGTTGTTGCGCATGTGTGCAATTGATTGAATGGTTATTGATTATCTGGTTGATATGTTCTATGTGACACTTGAATGGTTATTGTTGTGTTCTATGTAACACTTGGATGGTTATGGAAGTACACTTGTTTACAGTATCTATCAGAGTATTGATGTTATATTACATTGATTGTCATGAGCAAAGGTTATGTGTATGTATGAATTGCATACGCTCGGATGACTGATGGAATGTAGAAGTATTATATAGTATCGACAACAGGAATGATAAGTATGCGGTGAATAGACATGAGGAACTTGATTCCATAGGATGAGTAAGTAGAAGTTATGACTTCGGGACGAAGTCCTTTTAAGGGGGGTAGACTGAAATACCCCTAACCTTTAAATAATTAAATAATGAAAAATAAATATTATTTGGGGGATTATAAATCCCTAAGAAAATATATAAACACCTAGGCGTTAAAAACGCACCGAAACTCTTTAGGGTCAACAACGTGCGCTAAGCCGGACCTTAAGCTAACCAAGGTGTATAAACTATAAAACTCATACCAAGTCAACTAAGGATCATTATATGACCTTTAAAACACAGGCCCTCAGCTAGAACAGAGTAGAAATGTAAAATGCCCGGGAGAGTCACACACCTCCCTTAAGTCCCGGACTCACCCGGAAATACTTTATAAGATGAAATAAAGCATTACACTTCATTCCAAATGCTCCATAACACTTTATTAAACATATAAGAGGAAGTCCTCATGCTAAATTCTCAATTAAATGTAAAGTGCTCGGAGGTACCCATTGGGGCCCCCATAAACCCCTGGGAATGCCCCGGAGAGGTACCGAAGTGGCATGAACTCCTATATAAATCATTCTTAGAGTTCCTATCATCATTATTCATCATTCTAAAGAGAATTCTCAAGCTACTTTTTCAAAAATACACAAAGTGCTCGGGGGAAATTCTTAACGCTCCTATTTTGCCCCGGGAGTGTCTCGGTAGCCCGGGAATTATGCCATGAGTTGATATAACCCCATATAACTCAATGTAACACCTTAATATATCATTATTGACCATAAAAATGTTTATAAACACTTGGAACTCATAGAAACTACATATTTTCTAGAATATCCTTAAAGCATAAAAACGCACCTTCGGGTGCCATAAAAACGCGTTCTACGCTATTACCTTGAAGTTTATGAGGAGCAACGAGTTGGGAATCATAAATGGGGATGAAATGAACGTCTAAATCAATCAAATCCAGTGCTAAAATCAGTAGCTACAAGTAGGATAAGATAGAGACCTAAAATCAGATCAAAAAGTACTATAAATCAGCATTTTACCTTAGAAACTTTCATCTTTTACCTTAGTATAAATCTACCAAATAAATGTTGTGACCTATAACATGTTACAATATGATCTTAATACAATATAGTGTGACAGGAACCAAGTAAAAAATCAATTCCATATGGCCATACAAGGGGCTGTTTTTTTAGGGTGTTTTTTACTTGTTTTTAGCTTAAAAATTGTCATGTAACATGGTGACTCATCTTTCCATATACCATGTGACATTATGTCAAGGGTGTAAAGCCCCTATTTAACATAAATGCAGCGGAAAATAAAATACTAAGGCGATTACAGATCATCGGGTTCCAAGCACCCGACACTAAACCTCACCAATTACAACTTATAAAATTATAAATGTTACGGTATGATCTCGAGAAAACAATAACAAGTGCAAGATATAAAACTCTCCGCAACTCCTAATTCCCACCCCAATCACTCATACTCTTCGTGGCCACCTGTATAACAATACATACCTGCAAGATAAAACCAAGCAGCCCACCCCGGGAGGGGTGAGTTAGTTCCCTGGAATGGAACTGGTACAACTCTCCAAAACAGAAGTTTAAAAACATAACTCTTAAAATAAACAATAACTTGAAGTCAAATGCTTAAAACAAAAACAGAAGAACAACGCTCAACCAAAACACCAAGTCAAAGGTAACAAGTCAAGGATAGAGAAAAATAACAAGAAGGTAAAGTTAGCCAATAAATAAAAAAGAAACCACACCATGAGTTAGTGAACATCCATTGCTTGTGTTAGATTCAGTTCCAGTTAGGATTAGAAGACTCATGTAGTCACAAGGACTAGGAATGAAAGGAAGAAATCCAAGAACCAACAACTCAAGAGTGGAATGAAACCAATTGGAAGAGATGGCTCCGCTGCCAATTACGTCGCTTTTGGGACAGGGGATATACAGCCCCTCGCTGTTAACTACGTCCGATAGGACAGGGGATATACAGCCCCTTGCTGTTTACAACGTCCGATTGGACAGGGGATATACAGCCCATCGCTGTTTACAACGTTCGATTGGACAGGGGATATACAACCTCTCGCTGTTTACCGGTGAAGATGTGCGCACATCACAACAAAGACTCAGATCATGGATGAAACAATATCCATAGTCAAAAGAAGAGTTCACCAAGATTGACATTACCATATTCTAACTAGATTACTAACTGCACAAGTGCAATACCAAAACACTCAGTCCTATAGAGTGCAGAGGCGTAAACCCTCGACAGTTAATATCTAATGAGGTAACCAGATAAGAAGAACCAATGATCATGTGAGTTGTACATTCAAGGCTCAGTTAGTCACATCAAGCTGAGTTAGACACACAAACAGTTTCCTTTTGAAATTCATTCAAGCTCAGTTAGCGTTTCTCAAAACATTCCATAAAGTTCGTTACCAAAAGTATCTGAGTACGTGAAATCGTACCTGGTTAATACTGTAGCAGTCCTAGTAGACTCGTGCAAACATTCAACACACTCTGAGGAATATTAAAGGTAGTATATCATCAATAACTTGTAGCCTAAGTTAAACTTAAATAAATTCCTCACTCTTATTTCTAAGTCTCAATTGTCTTTTAAGCCCTCACTTAAATGTTATGTATAACCTTTGATTTATCATAGAATGTTGTATAGCTCAAGGTTGTAAGACCAAGGAATATATTTTATTAACACTTGTTAATTGTTCCACTCTTATCCACTTTACTAGTACTCAACCATAATTCTCACATTCAAGAGTTTTGAGACCCTTATATCATAAGTGCATTTTATATTATTTATTTAATCTTAGAATCATAATAATAATTCTTAAGTTCAATACATTTATTCTTACTTCAGGATAAACAACGCACTATGACCTACAATGGGTTTATCTTAGAATACTATACTATTACTTCACGATGTAACGATTATGTATTTTATCAATATCTACTAGAAAATCCATTTAATCAAGTTTTCCCCTTAACTTAAGTAAGATCTACATCCTGTATATTGGAATCATAGTGTTATAGATGCATTTTATTATAACTTAATTGAGCTACTAAACTCAATTATCATATCCTTAGTTCAGAATGACATTTTATTATAACCATCTAATAATCTCGTCATAAGACGTTGGATTACTCCTCATATTGAAATAACTATATCATAATTAACTTAGACTTATCGAACTCTTACATTTAGTATTCAGAAAGTATATTATTTGCTTTATCATTAACTATATAATAAAGTGTTTTAAGATAACCTTTTAACTATCCTTACTTACATTTAATTCCCTAACTGTTTTAATTTTTACACACATTCCCGCTATAGACTATGTATAATCTTTTTATACTAAATTTTAATAAACTTACGTCTTAAATACATTTTTCATATTGTTTACAAAACCTAAGGTTTCAAAGGAATAACTTAATAAATTAATCTCCTTTATTATGTTTTAGGATGAACATTATATTTAACATAAGGTAAAATTTATCTAAGAATTAAATCGTCATTCATAAGTGAAATTGTCAATTATTTAATAAGATAATATATTCTGAAAAATTCTCGTATTTTATATTAAAATAACATATTAATATTTCTAGTGCCGTAAAGTATATCCATATAATACCTTATGTACTTAGTTCCACCTGATTAAAGGTTCAAGGTTTTAAATATCTAGTTTCTACTTACAACCCTTTTTTTTAAGTTTTAACTACTAAATACATCACTTAATTATAAACTCACATTCTGAATATTGGTAATAAGCGTATGTAATATAGCTTCTCCAATTTTAAGAGACTCAAAGATTATTATATAGATTAATTTCTAATCATAGTTTAATATATATTTTATATCCTAATCCTTTTAATGATCTTATCTTGAAACATTAAGTTATTATTCAATATTATAAATGTTATGAAATGATTAAATCTAGGCTTATTAATCCACTTCACAATTAGTTGTAAAAGTGTTATTTATTTTATTATTAATTATATAATAAGATTTATTTGTTTAACATCTTATGTAATCTAATTACAAATTTTCCTAAGTCTTAACTTATTAGTTACTTAACCCAATTATAGATTTACATTATGGTTGCTGATTAATAATATACATGTATTTTAATACGGTTTATATAAATCTTAGAAATTCAAAGGTAACTCTTTAAGCTTAATTTCATAATCATAATTTAATACTACTCTATAATACTCTATTAATAGTATCATGTATAGATTTAGTTTTATTTATTAATTCCCTCATATTCTATTTTCCATAAGGTATTTTATTCTTCTTGTTTATTCTTTCGTTATCTATATATTAAGATTTATTTAAGACATTATTTACATAACTTTACTATATTTAATTGCTTCTACTAACGTATATACATATCTTCATCCAATATGTGGTTTATAATATAAAGTATTTCCCCTGTTACAATTCAGTATATTACTTCTATAGTATAAAGTTAACATAAAAGTAGGTTAATTAAATTCCTTGATTTAACCTAAGATTATTTTATTTCTTTAATTTCTTTACTTTGCTTAAAAGTTTATACTCAAAATATTTATTAACATTCTGTATTAAATGTTAGTTTAGTCTTCTTATGTTATTCCCAACCTATAAAGTTCATTAATCACTATACTTTAATTTTTGTTTACATTAAAAACCGTAGATTATAACATAACTTATGAAAAACAGAATTACAATTTTTAGACCTATTCCCTCTTGTCTAAAAATTCTCAAATTTAATATATAGTAACTAAGATATTTTAGACATATTAAAAATTTATTTCCTAAAAACTACTTTATTAAATAGCTATGTTGATTCTTACAAGACCGTAACTTATAAAAACTTAACTTACATTTTATAACTCCAAATTTATATTAATTTATATCAAAACGAAATATACTCTATAATTCACACTTGTATAAAATCTCATTTCAAAATTCATTCTGGAAGATCATTAAATTAGTCAAACAAGGTTCAACCTTACCAAGATTCATTATTTCATGTGCAGTCCAAGATGCCAACTTCGCAGATCTGGTTCTCACAACCTAAAGCGATTCAATCCAAGGTATTTATCAAGTTTAAAAGAAGAATCATAGCTCTACACATGGGTGAAAGAATCATTGCAAACAGAGCACTGTGGAGAAAGTTATAGACTCTTCAAGATTCGAGTTTACCACTGAAATTCTGGGTTGCTATTGCGTTATGACCGAGTTGCCTACTTCGGACGCTTAATGCTCCCAAATGAGGACGATTCAGCTTTAGCTGCCTTAAGGAAAGTTGAAGAAGAGTTAAAGAGCTTTCCAACAAGGTATGGTTGATGAATTTTCGTACAAGGATGAGAAGATAGAAAGTTATGATAGGGACAAAAATTGGATTTACCATATGTTTCTGAAAATTCTGGGCAGAACTGAATCAGGTGACGAACTTTACACGCGTTTCTGTACCAATTGGTTGTGATTCAGCCTTCGATGTCTAAATAAAACTTGCAGAGAAATCCATGATCTTTAAAACGAGATATGTAACAATGAAATTGGATCCATAACGAGAGAGTTATAAATTTCACAAGATCTGGGTTTACCTAGTCAATTTTCTGGAAAAATCTGGGCAATAAAACGACCTGGTCGAGGCAGCTACTTTAGACGCCCTAATCTTTCAAACGATTGATAACTAGCTCGAGGTTCCTTCATAAGAGTTGTAGATCAATTAAAGATCTTCAAAACGAGGTATGGTACGTGAATTTTCATTCACAAACGAAGAAGATACGATTGAGCAACGTTTACCTCCTCAACTGGAATTCCAGATTTCTGGGTAGCAGTTTCTCGGGTAGGAAACTTTCGAGGCCTTTATCTCCCACCCTATTGAGAATCAGCCTTGGATGTAAACATGAATGTTTGAGAGGGATTAAAGATCTACATAATGAACTATCGCACTCGAGTTTTCATTGAGAGATGGAGGAGGATATATGGTTAGATGAAGTTACCTTGCCGGATCAATTTTCTGCAAAATCTGGGTTGCAGATCTTTGGGAAGGCAACTTTGGATCGATTTTCCGGTCGATTTAGAAGGAGTTATGTTATGTATGAGTTAGGGTTCGAAAGAGCAGTTGTAGTAGAAGAGAATGCAAAAGGCGACATATGAAATGGTGGAGTAGAGACTGAGATATAAGCGTTTGAAGATCGCCCTTGAGATGCAAAAACGGTCGAACACTTGGGACTTTTCAGTGGTAGTGTCTGGCTGACTGACACGTCAGCACTCTTAAAATTTTGGCTCTAAACTTCAATCCATCATAACTTTGGCTAGGATGATCCGTTTTCAACGTTCTTTTTATCAATCTTCTTGGTTTTCCATAAGATTTTTATTGATATAGGTTTCAAGGGCTGGTTTGACCATTCTCAAAAAGTCAACCCTAGCAAGACTTTAGAAGCTTTAAGGTTTCTATGATTTTATTTTGACTTTTAAGACTCAAATCAATATTCCAAATATTTCTAAAATCTTTATAACATAATTGGAGTGTCTTGAAAATTTTCCAAGATTTATTGACTAATAAATCATATTATTAAATTCATAATACTATGTAATAATATATAGTAATCTAATATTTAATAGTATTCTTTAGGATTAAATACAAGAAATTCCCTAATTTAATTTCATAATTCCATATAATATTTTAATATTCATAATTCCATACAATAATTTAATATTTAATAGTATTATTTATGGTTTAATAAAAGAAATCCCCTAAATTAATTTAAATTAATTTAGGGGTATTTGAAAGGGAATCTCAGTCTTGGTAGCCCTCCATTACCGAAAATCTGCAGGAATAGAGCAAGAGATTAGTTTAGGAAAAAGCCATGAAATTATATAACTAAAGTAGATCTAACTTTAGACATGGCAAAATAAAAAAAATTAATCAACCCATCCTTTAGCCTAAGTGAAATACCCCAAACCTTGATATGTGGTTTAAATATCAAACTATGGTATGTAAAGGCTAAAAAGTGCCTTAGAAACATCAGTGAACAGTTTAAACCACAGTAAATGCAATAAATCACTAAGACACGGTTTGAGCAAAAACACGCTCTAAGCTATGAGTGAACTTGGTTAGGACCCAAAGAGCCTACCAAGACTTAATAATATTCAAGTATGATTTAATAAGGCTAATTAAGTCCTTAGGAAACCTTGGTAGACAATGAAACCAAACAAAACACAAGAAAATACCTTAAAGTCAAAAAGAGCAAAAATGTGCTCTAAGCTTGGGATAAATTTGTATAAGACCTAATGGTCATACCTATACCTTATAAATATGTTAATGAACATATTAAATCAATTACCAAAGAAAACCAAGCTTGAAAACAAGTTAAAACATAAAAGTGCTTTAAGGAGTCTTAAAGCACGTTTTTGAAAAATGTCTTGTAAATGAGTTTTGAATGGCTAAATGTCCATCATTACTCTTTAATTAACATGTGTACTATATAGTATCACATTTGGAAGTCTATATCAATGGGAAATCAAAAATTTCACAACAATGTGCCTTGTTTTTGTGAATAGTGATTTTTATAAGCTAGTTTGTAACATATGTTATTATAAGTAAGTTAATTGGTCAACAAAGACCAAAACACCCTTCTAATTATATGGGGGCCGGTTTCTTAAGTGGTGACTCACCACTCACTTGTTAACTGTTAAAGAAATAAAGATGACTAATATAGTTACTATTTGCTTTATAAACACAAATATCTTCTAAAAAGCAAACTTATCTCATTTCTCTCATTCCTTCTCCATTTCACACGGTTCCAACTTCTTCTTCTCCCTTCTTGCTGTTCTCTCACGGTAATATCACCACCACCATGAAAACTCAAGCTTTGACCTCTTGTAAAATCTAGCTCACTTGTCCAAATCAAAAACAAACACCACCAATCTCTTCCTCTCATCAAGCTCTTCATTCCTATCTTCTCAAAACTTCAAGAGCCCCATTTCGGTGCCATGGAGTTCCACCATTGAAGGAGCTTGAGCTTGTCTTTCCACATATTATTGATCTCCTTTGCTTCTAGGTAAGGAATCTTAAAGAAAAATCAAGTTTCCTCCATGTTTCGTGGTTGACCGAAAATACTCATTGATGGAGCTCTTGGTGTGACTTTGTTCTAGCTTCATTCCAATCTCTTATGGACTAGGTGGGGTCCTCTCTTCATAGATATTCAAACCCTCTTCAAAGATCAAGGTAAAACAAGTACATTAATGTTTTTGAAACAATGTAAACCTAGGGTTTACAATGAGATGAAGCTTAAAGCTTGTATACTCATTTCAATGCTTTTATATTGTGTAGTAGTTGACAAAGAATCAAATACTTTACCGGTTTTGTAAGGAAGAAAGAAGTTGTTTGGAAAAGCGGTAAATATACTAACCTAATGTTGTTTAATGCCTTAGGAGAAATGAGCTTATAATGCTTGTTAAAACTACCTAAAGAGCAAATGGTGAATGACTTAGTAAAGTGTTCTAAAGAGACTAGTAAAAGAACATATGTCTAATTGTATGTATTTGCAGGTCAAAGGCGTATATATTGTGGAAATTCAGTGTTTAAGGTTTAAGCAATTTAAGGGCCTAAGAGCCATGCTATTTAAGGGCCTAAGTGCCAAGCAATTTTAATGGTGCACTATATAGTGATGTAGTGTAAATTTGGTGAAGACTTGTGTGTGATGGTGTTTTGATGGATTTAGGTGTTCTTGAATGCTTAATGGTGAAAACTATGAGTTTTGGAATGATGATGTGCTAAGAGAACCCATGGCAAAATTTGTATAATGTATAAGAAGTACTAAGTGCTTAAGTGAACTTGGGTGAACTAGGACTTGTTAGGAATGGATACATGCTTCACTAAGGAAGAAAACATGCATTAAGGTGTTCTAAGGTGCTACAAGGATTTATGCATTATCTTGGAAGTTCTAGAAATCAAATGAGTGTTTCTAGGGTGTGTCAAAGTCTTGGAGAAGTTTATATAAGGTTTAGGTAATGATTGATGAATAAGGAGAGAGTGATGTTTAGGTAAGGTTTTGAGAAAGGAATTCAAGAAGTTGTGAAAAGAGGATTTACTTAGTAAGAGGAGATGCTTGGGAGATGATGTTATGAAGGTGAGGAAGCATTTTAGTGTAGTGGTCATTTAAGGTGAAGCACCACTTGGAAAACCAAAAGGAAATGTTACAAGTGTTAAGAGATTTGATAAGAAGATTGAGTAACAAGTTGGACAATGTTTTAAGGTGAATCAAAGTGATATTCTAGTATTAGAATATGCCTAAGTTCATGTATGAAGCTGGGTGGTCAATGGATGAAGAGAATAGATGAAACAAAGCTTGGAAAGTGAAGTTCTTGGCTGTCCGAACTACCGTCCGAATGTGGACGTTCGGACGTGCCTGTGTGCGCGTGAATATTCTGATCTTCGAACAGCGTCCGAACTACCGTCCGAACATGGGAAGTTCGGACACACCTAATTATTTCTCTGGTTTGGCCTCGAACAGCGTCCGAACTTGGGAAGTCCGGACGCAAGTTCGGACATTCACCAGTTTGCACCCATAGAGTCTCGAACGGTGTCCGAACTTGGGAAGTCCGGACACAAGTTCGGACAGGGCGCTGTATGGACCAAAAACATTGTTTAAGGTATGGAAATGATGTGTAATGATGGGGATTGATGGTTAATGATGTTATGAGGTTGTTAAGGACATGTTAGGTGAGTTTTAATGACAATTAAGTGGGTGAAAAGTTGTAATAAAATATGAAAGTAAAACAAGTTAAAAAGTGAAGTTATGTAACTGAGTTAACGGGGAAGAGTTATAAGCATTAGACATTAAACAATCATGTTACCCCGAAGTTAATAAAAGTATATGTAATGTTATCAGTTGTTCGAGAATTGCTCGAGGAACATAAGTGGACGTGGTAAAGTGGGACTCCGGTGACAGGTATGGTTTTCTTGCAACCGTGTCCTACCGGATTAACCCGGCTTGTTGCCAATTTGTTTTCTGTGATGTTTGCCACGTTATAAGATAAATCATGAAACGAGTTTACAGTCGTTATTGTTGTTGTATGTTTACGTGCCGATACCGGTAACCTCGAATGCGCTTGAAGGGCTAGTTAACCACTATTAGGTAAACGTAGGAGAACGGTATCCGGTAACAACGTTTCCGACTTAAGGAACGTTCTAACCACGGCTATGCGTGAGTTGGATATGTGATGTTTGTGTGTGATGTTTGTATGTGAATGTATGACTCTCCCTTCCCTTGTGTGTGTCTAATAAGACTTAACCCAATGTGTGATTGTTAACTAAGTTCAATGATGAACTTCTGACAAGTGCTAACGGGGGGAGTGAGGAGTCCGGTCTGTTCCGGCCGCGTGTGAGTATGGGGGTCGTTGTCATAGCAGGTTCGATCCTCTCCGTATGTTATGGTTGTTTTCCAATTTGGTTCCCAACCTTCCCTTTAGCTTAACCAAGGCTATTACTGACTCACGTCGGGCCGCAGGGGCATACTATGTTATGTTTGTTTCGTGTGCTTGGATCACTATATCCGAGACACCTTGTGTTAAGTTAACCGTTCATTTAACGAGACGGTAACGAGTTATGTAACGAGCTTATCATGAGACTGGCAACATTCTCTAGGCTCACCAGTGTATTAACAATGTTTGGGTCGGTTCCTAAGAGGACCATTCCCGTTATGTTATGTATCTTTGTTGTGATGCAATATCTATTGCGGTGTTATGTTGTGCACGTGGAAATGTGCAAAGTGTTGTTAAGTGTTGTTATGTAGTGTACGTTTATGTTGTAAAATGTGGAGTATGTGGATCATGGATATGAATCCCAGTTTGAGAAAAGAGGCGTTTAAGGATAACCCGATTTAAGGGTAAGTGTCGTCTGTTAAGGAAGTAGCTCCATTAGAGGAGGAACACTCTAGGGATATTGAATACCTTGAGTGACTTTAAGTAAGGATATATTATCCGTTTGTTGAGCCCGTTGAGGCAAAATGATTATGTGTTTTGTGTTTACAGTTGCATGCATGATTTAAAATAATCAACCGCATGCTAAGACGACAATTAGTTGTGCGTGGCCCGGTAGCATGTGGGCTGCGGGATTACCATACCAGCAAAGGTGCTGAGCCCCTTGGGGGCCACCCTTTCTCTTCTTTTCTTTTCCTATTTCAGGTACGAAGTTCTGGAAGCCCTTCGAGAGTAGGACGGGTAGTCGTTGTACATGGGAAATCATTTAAGTGTATGCATACAGAAGGTGTAGTAAGACCGAAATTGTTGTCGGCATCAGTTTATAAATACTCGGTATAGTTGAAAGGTGTACGTTGTTGTTGTTGTTAATGGAAAGGATAGTAATGTGTAGTCGCTCGGGAATTTAGCCCATCAGACCGGTACAATGTATGTGTATTAGCCTTGTTAGCCACGTGGGTGGTTAACGGCGTGTAACACCAGAGTTGAGCTATTTGATGAGTTGTTATTCCGCTGCAGATTGTTGTTATGTATTTGTTGTTGGATGGGGTGTTACAGAAAGTGGTATCAGAGCGAAGTATCGCTCTGATGACTGAATTACCTAGCTTAGGAAGTACCGAGTTAGGATTTAAGTACTTTGGGTTTATGGTTGAGTGATAGCGTGAGAGATACGCTAGATAGGAATTACCAGTGTGTACTGGAAACCTACAATATCCTTCCCACCCTCCACAATCCCTGTTTTATAACTTGGAAACAACGCCAGAGAGATGAAAGTCCACTCTTACTCGGGAATACCCGTCTGGCTGTTATCGAATACCACTAAGGTACGGAGAACCTGTCGTACGGTAGATCCCGAAAGTGGGAATCCCGGAGACGGTTCCCATCAGAACAATGTTAACCGCATTTAATAGCGAAGAATGGAGAATCTTGTGTATAGAAGAATAGAATTTCCGGCAACCTGGGTCGACATGCCGAGCAGTCGAGAACAACCAGCTTGCAACGCACCGACTGTGCAACAGGCAAGAAGTGGAATAATGGAACCCGAGACAAGTGTCTACGGAACCGCAGTTGTTAAATAATACACCAACGGTATACCAACCGACAAGGGAACTACAACGTAGTGCCCAAATACGTGGAACGGGCTACGAAGAGGAAACAATACAAAAGAAAAAGGGGGTCTCCCAGAATGGGAAACACCCTAGTTGATGATCGTCATGTGAAGACAGTGAGAAGTCACCTAGAAGAGTTATTGTCAAGGCAGTAAGATCAGTAAGGGCCAACAAGGCCACTGATGACAGTATGGGTAAAAACAATACCACAACCGGTATGTGTTAAACGATAGCCAGTTAGCATGGCGCACTTGCCGTAGCAAGTGCTGCTATAACAGGGCTGTTCGGGAAATTTATAATCACTACGAAGTACTTGGTGAAGTACTATGAAGTTAAGTGAGATCATTGTAACCATGGAAGGGCTTAATAGCCTAACCTCTGTAATTGTAAGTACACTAGTCAGCAAGAAGCTAGACTTGGCTAAGGTAAGAAGATGTTGTGAAACCATGAAAATTTTCTTTCAAACCCAGATTTATCTAACCCTTTTCTTTTCAAAACCAGATTTTCTTTCAAACCAACACTTCTTTCCAACCTTCTTTTAAACCAAGCCAGTAAAACCAAGGACAGTTGACGAGGATACAACAATGGATAAACTTTCCCTCGATTAAGTTCGGGAAGCAAGGAATGAATATTGTCAAGGGACAATATAAGGGAGTTGACAACAGAATACTTCACCTAGGCGTGTGACGGACACTACGAGTGTACCAACTGAAATGTGGGACGACCGCACTCCGATAGGAGCTTGTGGGCCTGGCAGACCTACTTATGGGTTAGTTGGGTAAGTAGCAATGTATCAGTATGGTACCCCACATATGTATACGAGTGGAGTCCGAAATACGGGAAGTAGTCGACTCCGTCTACGGTCAGCAGTATAAATCAAACAAGAGCTAAAGATTACAAGGAATGATTGAAGTTAAGGAACTCAGTTAAGATAACTAGACTAAAGGAATTAGTGAATTCATTTTTAAGGAAATGTTTAAGAGTCAGGAGGTGCGAAGTGCACTAACTGTAATGTAAAGACATCTATACGTCTTAAGGATCCTCAAGGATAAACATGATAGCTGGAACGGTGACCCAGCCTATACATGGCAAGGCAGATGCTTGCATGGACAGGTTAATGTGTAACCAACGGGATGAAACTCCCAGAATGAGTACCTACACTATCAGGAAATGTTGATCTTCACAGAAGAAGATAACAAGCCAGTTAAGAACGCAAACAGCGTGGCTAACGGAATGTACCAATAAGTGTGAACTAGACGTAAAGGCATAACTTAACAACACCCAGGAGCAATCCTTGAAGGGTGTTCGCATCAACAATTGTTGAACGAAATGCATGACAAAAGCACAAGGGTTGAAACTAACACCCAGTTTAGACATAAGTTGTCAGGAGACGGACTGACAAACCTAAGGGGCATCCCATGAAAAGAAACGGAATGCAACGACCTTGTCATGGAGCTCAATATAATATCCAAACCATGTATATTGTACAGAGAAGTACGTGTGTGTAGACAGCCTACAATGAGCGCAGCTCAAGGCAGTAAGGCTTATAAGCCACAAATAAAATGTGTTATGAAAATTAGATTGACTACAAAAGTTTACGTTATATAAATGAATAGAGTGGAGAACGAACCACTGCATTAAGAGTGGGGATACCTCTCGATATTGTGAGACCGCAGGAGCGGTAGTTATGTGAATCAAGTTCAAGAAATATGTTAAGGATGGACGATGTTATTATTGAAAGAGAGCATTAGCTTAGTAGTATGTGTGTATAAAGTGAAACACCGAGCTGAATAATGCTGGCTTGTGACTCGAATGATCGATGCTCAAGGAGCATTCGGTAGTCATCCAGATGAATGATGAACCATAATATAAGTATGGGTGTGGAAGTTAATGTGACAGTAAATACCATGCAAGTTTGTTATGTTATACAATAAGCACGGTGTGCAGTAAGCGACCGTTGTATAAGTATGTTAACGATAATGTAGCAGATAAGACCATTTATGAGTTAAACTTAGTAGAGATGCAAGATAAGTGATGTCAAACAAACTAGGCAGTAAGCCAGTAGCCAGTATTACGGATCAAAATCTCAATGAAAACAGTGTGAATTCCATGGCGAATCACATAAGGGATTTACTGTCAAGAGTTTACGCCTCTGCACTCTGTATGACTGAGTGTTTTGGTATTGCACTTGCGCAGTAATGATCAAGTGGGATAGCTAGGAATCAGAAACATGGTAATTGTGGAGGAATAATGTTATAATGGCCGATGCATAGGTAATGCAAGCCCGCACCAATGAAAGAATACATGTACAAACCAAATGTGGAGACATGATTACAGTAAGTGACTACAGTAGCACTAACTGCCAAATATCGGTATGGAATATACCCCAAATGTTGTAAATAGCTAAGAGAGCACTACACACTAGGTAGTAGCTCAATCTCAACCGACAGTAAGTCGGAAGGGAACAAGTCAATCATTGTGAAATACATAGCTGTATACACAGTAATTGTTATGGAAGTGGATAGAAAGTTTATAACTCACCGAATTCGCTAACGGTAAGAGATACCACGCGTCGGTTGAGAAACCATTGTTACCAAGATGAAGGTGACAATTGGGAATGTACAATACAGTATGAATAACAAATGGGCAATTAAGCTCTACAGTTATTAGAGTTTCGCAGCAGAAACTAGTGAGCCAGTGATTCAAGTGTTGAATGTACATGGTGAACATGAGGAATGATGGCTAATTATTAACGCCTAGAAGCCTAACAGGCCAGAATCGAAACCAACTAAGAGTTTAAACAACCCCAATGAGAATTCTTGGTTTAGGAACTAAACCGCCAATATGGTTAAGATCCTCTAATCAGAATCCATTGTGTAATAGACCGCATGGAAGTTAAAACACACTTCACGACGGCAGAACATTTTAAGCCATGTTAGCGATTGATTACGTGGGCGTAATCCCTTTTAAGGGGGTAGAGCGCAAACCACTTAGTGTGTATTACCGTACAAGTGTACGTGATTTATGTTGTGCATAGCACAAAATTTTGTTTTTGATGATGGTGTGTGTGTGTTACGTAAACATACACATTCATTCATGGTTTAATTGTGATAATTGCCACAGAAGATGCGAATACCATTGATTTGTATTAACAGTTGTGAGTGATAGTACAAGTGTGGGAGTAGAGAAACTCCCGGGGAACAAACCCCGACAGTGTATAAATGTGAAATGTGTGTTGTATTTTGATAAAATATATGTGTAATATCATACTATATAGTGATTCAGAAAGGGCATGATACCGACATAGAACCTAGTGAGAATAAGATTCCCTAGGCAACAAGATTAAAGTGAGTGGAGGTAACTGATAGACGGAAGTCTATCCTTTGGAGATGTTATGATCATGATTAGAATGATTTAAAAGATAGAAAATTGGGAATGAGTGATTTATTTGATGCTTGAAAATGAAGTGGGAAGTGGAACTTGATTTGCATGTGATCAAGGGAGCCGAACACAAATTGGAGTGGAAGGGATGGATAGTTCTACACTGATGCTGATCACATCAGGGTTGGATGATTCTGAAGCTCCCTATAGTGGTCACAAATAACCACGCTAATAAAAGAAGCAAAGAGCTTAAGTTGGACTTGGAGTTGTGTGTGTTTCAAAAAGGATTTTCAATTGTATTTATAAAACGTTGATAGATACTTTACATAATTAAAGTTCTTCTTACTTAACCTCACAAGAAAAATTTCAAATTTAAGTGATTGTTTTAATCTCCCAAAGGCACGGGGACGGAAGGTGTCCATCGCGACCGGGTCCTGCGGGATCACAGTGTATATCAAAGATATTTTTGATTGTATACATGCTATGACATGTTGTGTGGTATGTGTAATAAATGTTATTTTGAGCTCGAGTTTAAAAGTGTATGCTATTAAGACCTATGAGTCTAAATGTGTTGTGTTACATAGACCTATGTGACTAAAGGCTGTTATGTTACCAAGACCAGTGAGTCAAAGGGGTTGTTATGTATGTGTAAATGTTGTTAAGATACCCGGACCATTGAGTCCGAGGTTATCATGTGAATATGTTATGTTATGTGTGGATGTGAATGTGTGTGTTGCCCGGACCATTAAGTCCGAGGTTGTGATGTAAAGTGTGCTTGGTTATGGAAGTTTTATCTCTATAAGTAATCCCCGTATTCTAATCCAAGATGTGAGGGAAATGTAAACTTCGAGGACGAAGTTCTTTTAAGGGGGTAGATTGAAATACCCCAAACCTTGATATGTGGTTTAAATATCAAACTATGGTATTAAGGCTAAAAAGTGCTTAGAAACATCAGTGAACTTTTAAACCATTAAGCAATATTGCACAGTTTGAGCAAACACGCTCAAGCTAGAGTGAACTTGTTTAGACCCAAAAGCCTACCAATACTAACAATATGAACATTAAGTCCTTAGGTTTAAGCAAAACAACTACCAAGATCTTAAATTGGCAAAATGTAATGAGCCAAAAGATAATAATACTTAAAGGACATTTATAATACCTAAATATTTAGGACTTGGTAGCATAAGAACAAATTAATGACAAAACACAAGAAAATGACCTTAAACCAAAAAGAAGCAAAACTAATATCTACAGCTTTGAATAAATTTTAAGTCTTGAAACCTTGGTAGACAATGAAACCAAACAAAACACAAGAAAATACCTTAAAGTCAAAAAGAGCAAAAATGTGCTCTAAGCTTGGGATAAATTTGTATAAGACCTAATGGTCATACCTATACCTTATAAATATGTTAATGAACATATTAAATCAATTACCAAAGAAAACCAAGCTTGAAAACAAGTTAAAACATAAAAAGTGCTTTAAGGAGTCTTAAAGCACGTTTTTGAAAAATTGTCTTGTAAATGAGTTTTGAATGGCTAAATGTCCATCATTACTCTTTAATTAACATGTGTACTATATAGTATCACATTTGGAAGTCTATATCAATGGGAAATCAAAAATTTCACAACAATGTGCCTTGTTTTTGTGAATAGTGATTTTTATAAGCTAGTTTGTAACATATGTTATTATAAGTAAGTTAATTGGTCAACAAAGACCAAAACACCCTTCTAATTATATGGGGGCCGGTTTCTTAAGTGTGGTGACTCACCACTCACTTGTTAACTTGTTAAAGAAATAAAGATGACTAATATAGTTACTATTTGCTTTATAAACACAAATATCTTCTAAAAAGCAAACTTATCTCATTTCTCTCATTCCTTCTCCATTTCACACGGTTCCAACTTCTTCTTCCTCCCTTCTTGCTGTTCTCTCACGGTAATATCACCACCACCATGAAAACTCAAGCTTTGACCTCTTGTAAAATCTAGCTCACTTGTCCAAATCAAAAACAAACACCACCAATCTCTTCCTCTCATCAAGCTCTTCATTCCTATCTTCTCAAAACTTCAAGAGCCCCATTTCGGTGCCATGGAGTTCC
This sequence comes from Limonium bicolor, assembly GCA_023374045.1. Classification (NCBI taxonomy): domain Eukaryota; kingdom Viridiplantae; phylum Streptophyta; class Magnoliopsida; order Caryophyllales; family Plumbaginaceae; genus Limonium; species Limonium bicolor. The sequence continues at coordinate 192,922,323 of CM041782.1, forward strand.
ACCATTGAAGGAGCTTGAGCTTGTCTTTCCACATATTATTGATCTCCTTTGCTTCTAGGTAAGGAATCTTAAAGAAAAATCAAGTTTCCTCCATGTTTTGTGGTTGACCGAAAATACTCATTGATGGAGCTCTTGGTGTGACTTTGTTCTAGCTTCATTCCAATCTCTTATGGACTAGGTGGGGTCCTCTCTTCATAGATATTCAAACCCTCTTCAAAGATCAAGGTAAAACAAGTACATTAATGTTTTTGAAACAATGTAAACCTAGGGTTTACAATGAGATGAAGCTTAAAGCTTGTATACTCATTTCAATGCTTTTATATTGTGTAGTAGTTGACAAAGAATCAAATACTTTACCGGTTTTGTAAGGAAACAAGAAAGAAGTTGTTTGGAAAAGCGGTAAATATACTAACCTAATGTTGTTTAATGCCTTAGGAGAAATGAGCTTATAATGCTTGTTAAAACTACCTAAAGAGCAAATGGTGAATGACTTAGTAAAGTGTTCTAAAGAGACTAGTAAAAGAACATATGTCTTGTTGTATGTATTTGCAGGTCAAAGGCGTATATATTGTGGAAATTCAGTGTTTAAGGTTTAAGCAATTTAAGGGCCTAAGAGCCATGCTATTTAAGGGCCTAAGTGCCAAGCAATTTTAATGGTGCACTATATAGTGATGTAGTGTAAATTTGGTGAAGACTTGTGTGTGATGGTGTTTTGATGGATTTAGGTGTTCTTGAATGCTTAATGGTGAAAACTATGAGTTTTGGAATGATGATGTGCTAAGAGAACCCATGGCAAAATTTGTATAATGTATAAGAAGTACTAAGTGCTTAAGTGAACTTGGGTGAACTAGGACTTGTTAGGAATGGATACATGCTTCACTAAGGAAGAAAACATGCATTAAGGTGTTCTAAGGTGCTACAAGGATTTATGCATTATCTTGGAAGTTCTAGAAATCAAATGAGTGTTTCTAGGGTGTGTCAAAGTCTTGGAGAAGTTTATATAAGGTTTAGGTAATGATTGATGAATAAGGAGAGAGTGATGTTTAGGTAAGGTTTTGAGAAAGGAATTCAAGAAGTTGTGAAAAGAGGATTTACTTAGTAAGAGGAGATGCTTGGGAGATGATGTTATGAAGGTGAGGAAGCATTTTAGTGTAGTGGTCATTTAAGGTGAAGCACCACTTGGAAAACCAAAAGGAAATGTTACAAGTGTTAAGAGATTTGATAAGAAGATTGAGTAACAAGTTGGACAATGTTTTAAGGTGAATCAAAGTGATATTCTAGTATTAGAATATGCCTAAGTTCATGTATGAAGCTTGGGTGGTCAATGGATGAAGAGAATAGATGAAACAAAGCTTGGAAAGTGAAGTTCTTGGCTGTCCGAACTACCGTCCGAATGTGGACGTTCGGACGTGCCTGTGTGCGCGTGAATATTCTGATCTTCGAACAGCGTCCGAACTACCGTCCGAACATGGGAAGTTCGGACACACCTAATTATTTCTCTGGTTTGGCCTCGAACAGCGTCCGAACTTGGGAAGTCCGGACGCAAGTTCGGACATTCACCAGTTTGCACCCATAGAGTCTCGAACGGTGTCCGAACTTGGGAAGTCCGGACACAAGTTCGGACAGGGCGCTGTATGGACCAAAAACATTGTTTAAGGTATGGAAATGATGTGTAATGATGGGGATTGATGGTTAATGATGTTATGAGGTTGTTAAGGACATGTTAGGTGAGTTTTAATGACAATTAAGTGGGTGAAAAGTTGTAATAAAATATGAAAGTAAAACAAGTTAAAAAGTGAAGTTATGTAACTGAGTTAACGGGGAAGAGTTATAAGCATTAGACATTAAACAATCATGTTACCCCGAAGTTAATAAAAGTATATGTAATGTTATCAGTTGTTCGAGAATTGCTCGAGGAACATAAGTGGACGTGGTAAAGTGGACTCCGGTGACAGGTATGGTTTTCTTGCAACCTGTGTCCTACCGGATTACACCGGCTTGCCAATGTGTTTTCTGTATGTTTGCCACGTTTAAGATAAATCATGAAACGAGTTTACAGTCGTTATTGTTGTTGTATGTTTACGTGCCGATACCGGTAACCTCGAATGCGCTTGAAGGGCTAGTTAACCACTATTAGGTAAACGTAGGAGAACGTATCCGGTACAACGTTTCCGACTTAAGGAACGTTCTAACCACGGCTATGGCGTGAGTTGGATATGTGATGTTTGTGTGTGATGTTTGTATGTGAATGTATGACTCTCCCTTCCCTTGTGTGTGTCTAATAAGACTTAACCCAATGTGTGATTGTTTTAAACTAAGTTCAATGATGAACTTCTGACAAGTGCTAACGGGGGGAGTGAGGAGTCCGGTCTGTTCCGGCCACGCGTGTGAGTATGGGGGTCGTTGTCATAGCAGGTTCGATCCTCTCCGTATGTTATGGTTGTTTTCCAATTTGGTTCCCAACCTTCCCTTTAGCTTAACCAAGGCTATTACTGACTCACGTCGGGCCGCAGGGGCATACTATGTTATGTTGTTTCGGTGCTTGGATCACTATATCCGAGACACCTTGTGTTAAGTTAACCGTTCATTTAACGAGACGGTAACGAGTTATGTAACGAGCTTATCATGAGACTGGCAACATTCTCTAGGCTCACCAGTGTATTAACAATGTTTGGGTCGGTTCCTAAGAGGACCATTCCCGTTATGTATGTATCTTTGTTGTGATGCAATATCTATGCGGTGTTATGTTTGCACGTGGAAATGTGCAAAGTGTTGTTAGTGTTGTTATGTAGTGTACGTTATATGTTGTAAAAGTGGAGTATGTGGATCATGGATATGAATCCCAGTTTGAGAAAAGAGGCGTTTAAGGATAACCCGATTTAAGGGTAAGTGTCGTCGTTAAGGAAGTAGCTCCATTAGAGGAGGAACACTCTAGGGATTTGAATACCTTGAGTGACTTATTAGTAAGGAATATTATCCGTTTGTTGAGCCCGTTGAGGCAAAATGATTATGTGTTTTGTGTTTACAGTTGCATGCAATGATTTAAAAATATCAACCGCATGCTAAGACGACAATTAGTTGTGCGTGGCCCGGTAGCATGTGGCTGCGGGATTACCATACCAGCAAGGTGCTGAGCCCCTTGGGGGCCACCCTTTCTCTTCTTTTCCTATTTCAGGTACGAAGTTCTGGAAGCCGTTCGAGAGTAGGACGGGTAGTCGTTGTACATGGGAAATCATTTAAGTGTATGCATACAGAAGGTGTAGTAAGACCGAAATTGTTGTCGGCATCAGTTTATAAATACTCGGTATAGTTGAAAGGTGTACGTTGTTGTTGTTGTTAATGGAAAGGGATAGTAATGTGTAGTCGCTCGGGAATTTAGCCCATCAGACCGGTACAATGTATGTGTATTAGCCTTGTTAGCCACGTGGGTGGTTAACGGCGTGTAACACCAGCGAGTTGAGCTATTTGATGAGTTGTGTATTCCGCTGCAGATTGTTGTTATGTATTTGTTGTTGGATGGGGTGTTACACTAAGGCTGCCGAAAACATGCAAGAGAAAGGGGGTTTGATTGCTGTATATTTGTCAAATAAAACATCTACCTAACTATGCATATTCCTATGTCTAATACAAACAAAAATCAAGAGGATTCCTACAGCACATTGCCGAAAATCTGCAAGGAATTAAGACAACATTAGCATGGGTATTCATCTTAGAAAATAAAAAAGAAACAACTACCTACCTTTGCCCTTGTCATCTTGTTCCGATTGACACACAAAGTCATTATTCTCTTCTTGTCATAGCCGAAAGTTGTAGTCAATTAAGAGACTTATGGAGCCAAGAGCCAAGCAAATAAACTAAGGGAAAAGTTTAGCCAACTTTGACATTATTTTGTCAAATGAGAAATTCCTTCATTCCATCCTCTTAAGCCTTACGTGGGCTAGCATTCTTCCTTGCTCCTCACTTAGCCGATTTGGGTAAGTTTTCTTCTCTCTTTTCTTTCTTCCTTAGCTAGCTTCTTCTTGTGAGCTTCAAGCTCCATTAATGGAGATTTAACCTTAAACTCCATTTTTGTGTTAAATTCCTTGCAACTTCCAACAAGTCTTGAAGCAAGAATCATCCTAGCAACCTAACAAGATTTTGTCAAGCATTAGTACTCCAAGGAGTTGTCTTGATTCAACAACAACTCAAGGAACAAACAAGATCAAGTTAAGGTATATTTCTTGTTTGGAAATATTAGTAAATACCTTAATCTATGTCCGAAAATTCCATCTCTTAAATCAATGTTCTCTTCATCATTTCATGAAGGAAACTTGGATCTCCAATCATCCCAAGGTGTACCGAAAATTCCTTGATAAATGCCTAAGGTAAACTCTTATAAACTACTCCAAATCTTACTTATAAATCCTTGTTTGAAGTCTAACACTTGGATCTCCTAAATCTATACATGGAGGCCGAATGTTCTTCAACAATATAGCATTGGAAGAGCTTGGAATTCAAGAGGAAATCAAGTACAAGAATCATCTTGATTTAAGGAGTAAGTGAAATACCCCAAACGTTAATAAGTGGTTTAAATATTAAATAATAAATTAATAAGACTAAAAAGAGTCTTAGAAACATTAGTAAACAATTTAATAAATAGTAAATACAATTAATTGCCAAAAAATGGAAAACTGTCTTATAAATGAGTTTTGAATGGCTAAATGTCCATCATTACTCTTTAATTAATATGTGTACTATTTAGTATCACATTTGGAAGTTTAAATTAATAAGAAATCAAGAATTTCGTTCAAAGTGCCTTGTTATTATGAATAGTAACTAAAATAAGCTAGTTTGTAATATATGTTACATATGTAATTAATTGAGCAATAAAGCTAATAACCCCTTTTATTAAATGTGGGTCGGTTAGCATGTGGTGAGTCACCACCGTTAGCTAATTGAGCAGATAAGTGAGTATTAAAAAGCACTATTTGCTTTACGTGAGAAATATCTCAAAAGCAACTACAATCATTCATTCTCTCATTTCCTTACTATCTCACGTAGCCATCTCCTTCCTTTCTCTCTTTCACGATCGAACAGCACCAGCACAAACATGCAACTTCAGATCCTTGTAACTTCTTGCTCACTTGTCCAAATCTAAAACCGAGACCACCGATCTCTTAGTTTCATCAAGCTCTTCGACTTAGTCCCTTCAAATCTTCAAGAGCTCCACTTTGGTGCCAAGAGGAATCTCCATGGAAGGAGCTTGAGTCATCTTTTCACGTATTAATTCTCCTTTGCTTCAAGGTATGGAAACTCAAAGAAAAATGGTGTTTCCTCCATGTTTTATGTTAACCAAAGGTAGCTTAAAATTCCTTTGGAAAAGAACTTACGTTGTCTGTTGAAACTACCTAAAGAGCCAAAGGTAAATGACTTAGAAAATGTTCTCAAAGAGACTAGTAAAACATACGTACTGCTGTTTGTATTTGCAGGTGAAAGGCAAATATATTGTGGAAATTCAGTGTTTAAGATTTATGCAATTTAAATTGTGCACTACGTTGTTATGTGGTGTATATTTGGGTGAAGTTTTGAGTATAAAAGTGTACTGGGAAGTTTATATATCTGATAGGTGTAGAGAACTTGCGCAGCAGAGCATGAAAAATTCCAATACGTCGCTTTGTATATTGGGTCCGGGACCTAAGTCATGGGACAAGTCCCGGACCATGAGTGTAAAAATTCGAGAGTTGTACGTGGTCGTAGGTCCGGGACTTGGTTCTTGTCCAAGGACCCGGACCAATCCCTTAAAACTGTCCGAGAGAATTTGCTTAGAATGGTCCGGGACTTAGGACCTGGGTGAAGTCCCGGACCACCCCATAAAAGAACCGAGAGGTTTGCTAAGTATAGGTCCGGGACCTAAGTAGGGAGCAAGTCCCGGACCACTAAAAACTTGGTTCTAGGTTATAAACGATGTCTAAGATGGGATAAGTTAGTAATGATATTATAAGGTGTTAAGACATGTTAGGAGAGTTATATGACATTTTAAAGGTGAAGTTAAAACAAAATGTGGAAAGAAATAACTAGAAATGTGAAGTAGTTAATGTTAACGGTGAACTAGTACGTTAATTGACCGACGTTACTAAATGTGTTTAGGATTCTCTCAAGGTGGGAACGAGTTGAAGCAAGGACCGAGGTATGGTTTTCTTGCAGTCTGTTGCCTACCGGTTTACACCGGCTTGGGTGTTGTTTGCTTTTCTGTGTGTTACGACCTTATAAGACTAAGGCATGAAAAGGGTTTACAGTTGTTATATATTATGATGTTGTATTGTTGTGACTCCTTTCCTTGGTGTGTCTAACAAGACCTAAACACTTGTTTGTGTGTGACTTAACAAGTTTATTTGTATGATCACTAACAAGTGCTAACCGGGGAAGTGAGGAGTCCGGTCATGTTCCGGCCACGCGTGTGATGGATGGGAGTCGATGTCTATCCGGTTCGACTCTCTTGGTGTATGTATAGGTTGTATTCCAATTTGGTTTCAACTTTCCCTTAGCTTATCCAAAGCTAGTTTACTGACTCACGTCGGGCCACAGGGGCATACGAATGTTGTTTTCGGTGTGCTTGGGATTACTATATCCGACACGCCTTGGGTTTAAGTTAACCGTTCGATATAACTGGACGGTAACGAGGTTGGTAACGAGCTTAGCATGAGATTGGCATAATCTCTAGGCTCACTTGTACTAATTATGGTGGAAGGTTCCTTGTGTGAACCGATTTATGGTGTTATGTATTATTGTTGTGCTACGCAATTCCCTTGCTAAGCTATGTTATATATATGTTGGATGTTTAAAATGAATGCCATGTTATCATGACAATTGGTTGCGCGTATCCCGGTAGCCGATGGGCTGCGCGTTAACCATACCAGCAAAAGGTTGCTGACCCCCTCTGGGGGCTCCATATTTTTACTGCAGGATGAGGATCGAAGAAGCGGAGTGGCTCTAGATCCTAGGTTGTTGGAATACTTTTGGATCTTGTAAGATAAACCCGGGATGCGCCTGTGCTCCCGTAGTGTTGTTTATGTTGGTACTGTTGTTTACAGTGACAGGTGTTTAAGGTTACAGTTGGTATGTAAAATAAATACTCGGTATGGTTTGGTTATGTTTATGTATGGATGTTAGGACCTATGCTCGGGAGTCTGATCATCAGACCGGTACTCTTGTATTATTCTGCCTAGTTAACCACGTGGGTGGTTAACGGCGTTGTAGCACCATAGTGTTTAGTTATTTAGATGTTTAATTCCGCTGCGAATTTCGGTAGTTGGTAAGTGCGTTGTAGGGGTGTTACAAAAAGTGGTATCAGAGCGAAGTATCGCTCTGATGACTAGAATACCGAGCTAGAAACATACCGAGTTAGGAAACCCAACCCTAGCTACCTAGGTGAACAGATTGGGAAGGTTAACCACTAACTAAGTGTGGAATTAGCTTGCTGTTGGAAAGATGTTACAACCGTTGGATTGGTAAGTGTGCAAGCATAATGCTAATGAAATGTTCATGTGAATTCAGATGTCAGGTAGACCACGAGGTAGAGGCCGCGGGCGCGGTACTGGAGATGAGGGTGACCAGGGCGACGACACTACGGCACAGACCATGGCTGAGGCAGTAGCAGCCGCCGTTGCCCAGATGGTACCCCAGTTGGTTACTGCGATGCAGCAGGGGCAACAGCCCGGTGTTCAGCCACCACCACCACCGCCACGAGAGACCAATTGGGTCAAGGCGTTGGCTGATTTGAGACCGTCGTCATTCAATGGGGAGACCGACCCTAGTAAGCTGGAGGCGTACATCTCCGGGCTGGAGACCGCCTACGAGACCTTGGCAGCACCTGCTGAAGCTAAGGTCCGTCTTGCCGCTTACTACCTGAAGGGTTCGGCACAGAGTTGGTGGAAGCTTGTGAAGGAGGATAGGATGGCTGATCCTGCGTTTGGTTGGAGGGAGTACACGGCTCTACTGCGAGCTAAGTATTACCCTGTCATGTGCAAGAGGCCAAGCGCCTCGAGCTGGATAGTCTGAGGCAGGGGGATAAGATGTCGGTTGATGACTACTACACCGCATTCACCGACCTTATCCACTGTTACCGGACCTTGGATACTCGAACCGGGTGCTGGTGAACCGGTTCTACAATGGTCTTAGCCACCGTCTCCGCTACGGGATGGGGCCAGTTGAGTATACTACCTTGCAGGTAACTAAAATACTGTGTTGTGAATCAGTTTATACTTAAGTGAATGTTGATGTGAGTTGGTGAGTTTTGTTTTGCGGGGCATGGCTGACATCCTAAATTCAGGAGTGCTATCATGCCGCTGCTAAGGTTGAGATTACCGTCCGTCTGAGGGACGAGGAGAATGCGCACAAGCGCAAGGTCACGAATGAGGGCCAGGGTCAGCAAGGGTATGGGGGGGAAAGAAAGAAAAAGAAACACTACCCTCAGCCCCAGAAGAGTCAGTACCAGGGTGACAAGGGCCAAGCCCAGACCACCACAGCCGATGAGCCACTGAAGCTCACATATGCGTATGCAGCAAAGCCTCTACGCTCCTACCCACCTAAGGGTAATTGATTAACCATGTGTAACAAGTTGAAATATATGTTGTTAAGATGTGAAGTGAGTAATGATTGTGTATTGTTATAGCAGATAGCGCGGGCTCTGGACCGGAGCGCCACTTTTACTGTAAGTGGTGTAACGGAGACCACCCCGGCAAAGACTGCAAGGGGAACGACGTGCAGTGTCGTTACTGCCAGAAGATGGGGCACCGCGAGTTTGAGTGCTGGCAGAACCCCAATGGTAGGAACTATAAGCCAAAGGGGCAGTGGAAGGGTAAGACTACCGCGACCACCGAAAGCCCGAAGGCGATCATGCAGCAGCCCTCTGACAAGAAGTACACTGAATCCCAGAAGGGGAAGGGAACAGGGACCGGCAAGGCCGCCCTGAATGTAGTGGACCGGTCTGAGGCACCAGGACCCTCTTCTAGACCAGGTACCACCTAAACTGTTAAGTGAAAAGTGATTGTTTACCGCTCATGCATGAGTGTTGTATTAGTGAGTCTAATGTACAATCACCTAAGTAGTGAATTAAAGAATAATGTGAAATGAAAACTTAGGAACCTTCAATATCTGTTATCCAATCCCGCCCACACCGAACCCTGAAGAGACAGCCATCAGCATCACCGAATTCCCACTGGAGCAATGTCAGGTTATCCAGCCAGGTATGATACTCTTAAATGGATACCTGACACCGGAAGCACAAATCCACATCATCAGGCGATGCAACGAACTTGGAGCAGCACCAGGAGTTTCTACACACCCGAATACCCGAGTGGTTCGAAGATGAAACTGAAGATGATGTGCATGGGTAAGGACTGGAATCCTTACACCAAGTCATATCAAGAAGTGCGAGCTGAAGAGGAAGCAACTGTACCAGGTATACCTGAGGAGTTCCTTGCGGTCGTTAACCACGCCGTGGGAATTGCTCAGCAAGTTGAATCGGAACCGATTCCGAACGTTAAGGCAGATCTTTGTATTGTGAACTTCTACCAGAAGGGTGGACGGTTGGGATTACACCAAGATAAGGACGAGTCACCCGAGTCTCTACGTAAGGGAGTACCCGTGGTGTCTTGGTCCATTGGTGATACCGCAGTGTTTATATATGGCGAGCAGAAGCGTGGTGACCTCGCAAGGAAGTTAGTGTTGAAATCAGGTGATGTGTTAATTATGGGTGGACAGTCAAGGATGTTATACCACGGTATCAAGAAGATCAAACTGAATACCGCACCATCAGCAGTGGTAAATGCCACACATCTGAAACCCGGACGTTTGAATTTGACTTTCAGGCAGTTTTAGCCTTGTGTAATCATGTAACGTATTAAGCCAGTTGTATGCTAAGGAAGCTATGTTTAACCATGTCTACAATGTAAACCAACTTATGGTGTAAGGAGTGTGTTATGAATAAGAGATGTTGTTGTGAAGTATGTCCAACGTGTTACTACTGTATACTTATGATTTGCAAATGAATTAGGCTGTGCACACGGAACGGGAGGTATGCTGAGTGTCTGCAATAAGGCAGAAGCCAGCAAGAGCGGCACAATCCTCACCGGTACCTTTCCAGTGAATGGCGTGGATGCATCGGTCTTGTTCGACTCTGGAGCCTCACACACATTTATTTCGCTATCGTTTGCGAAGAGGCTGGGGTTAGACGGTGAAGAGATGCCAGACTTTGTAGTCACTCTCCCGTCGAAAGAGCGGATCAGATGTACCCGCTACTACCGAGATGTTGTTATACGTATCAGGGAGGAAGAGTTTCCGATCGACTTGATAGAGTTCGACGGACTTGGTTTTGATGTGATTATCGGGATGAACTGGTTGGAGCGGTACAAGGGCAGAATCCTATGTGCCGAGCATCGACTGCTTCTTCGGAGTCCATCTGGGGTTACTATATCATACCGCCAGAGGCCCAGGGAGCCTTCGACACAGATCATCACCGCCATGGCCATGTATCGTGAGATACGACGAGGGAATGATGTATACCTCTGCTATGTCCAGGACATAGAGAGAGACCCTGAGTTTAGCCCAGATGTGCCGGTAGTCTCGGAGTTTCCTGATGTATTTCCTAAGGAACTGCCGGGCATGCCGCCAGCACGGGAGGTTGAGTTTGAGATTGATTTGATTCCAGGCACCGGACCTATTGCGAAGGCACCTTATCGTATGGCTCCAGCAGAGATGACAGAGCTCAAGGAGCAGCTGAGAGACCTACTTGACAAGGGCTTTATCCGCCCTAGTGTTTCACCATGGGGAGCGCCGGTCCTCTTCGTGAAGAAGAAGGACGGTAGCCTCCGCCTTTGTATTGACTATCGAGAGCTGAATGCAGTTACGGTGAAGAACCGTTATCCTTTACCACGCATCGACGACTTATTTGATCAGTTGAGAGGAGCATCAGTGTTCTCCAAGATAGATTTACGATCCGGTTATCATCAGATTGCAGTTAAGGACAGTGATATTGAGAAAACAGCGTTCAGAACCAGATATGGACATTATGAGTTTACGGTTATGCCGTTTGGTTTATCCAATGCACCAGCTAAGTTATGGACCTGATGAACCGTTTGTTCCAAGATCAGTTGGACAATCAGTGGTAGTCTTCATTGATGACATACTTGTGTATTCGAAATCAGAGGTGAGCATGAAAGCCACCTGAGAATGTGTTGCAAACGTTGAAAGAATCAGTTGTATGCGAAATTTTCTAAGTGTGAATTTTGGTTGAACCAAGTATCCTTTCTTGGTCATGTGATTTCTGAGCGGGATCGCTGTGGATCCGGCAAAGATAGATGCAGTACGCACCTGGCCTAGGCCGAAGACAGTTACCGACATCCGGAGCTTCCTCGGTCTGGCAGGATACTATAGGAGATTTGTGAGGGACTTCTCCAGTGTCTCGAAGCCGATGACTTCCTTGATGAAAAAGGATGCTCCATTCGAGTGGACAGAGGACTGTGAGATTTCCTTTCAGAAGCTCAAGGATGCTCTGACATCTGCACCAGTCCTGACTATACCAGACGGTCCAGATGGTTTTGAGGTTTATTGCGACGCATCAGGCAGGGGTATGGGTTGTGTGTTGATGCAACACGGGAAGGTCGTAGCGTACGCCTCCCGACAGCTGAAGAAGCATGAAGAGAACTACCCTACCCACGATTTGGAATTGGGTGCCATAGTCTTCGCATTGAAGATATGGCGACATCATTTGTATGGGGTAAGCGTGACAATTTATTCTGACCACAAGAGTTTGAAATACTTGTTCACTCAGAAAGAGTTGAACATGAGGCAAAGAAGGTGGGTTGAATTCTTAAATGATTATGACATCGATTTACAGTACAAAGAAGGTAAGGCGAATGTGGTAGCTGACGCATTGAGTCGCCGAGCACACTCTCTCCATTCGCTAGTCTCCCATACTAGCTTGGTTGAAGAGGTGCGGAGTGCTCAGATGACGGATCAGTATATGGTGGAGATTAGACAGAAGCTTGTTGATGGCACATTCGAGGGTCAGAAGTACGACTTCAGACTCCACGATGATGACCTGATTAGGCTTAATGGCCGACTGTGTATACCGAGGAGTAGCGCTGAGCTGAAGGAGCGCATACTCAGTGAATCCCATAGTTCTACGACTTCGATTCACCCTGGAGCTTCAAAGATGTATAAGGGTATGAAACGTTATTTTTGGTGGGCTGGAATGAAAAAGGATGTAAATGATTATGTGTTGAGGTGTCTCACTTGTCAGAAGGTCAAGTTTGAGCACCGAAGGCCTGGTGGTATGGTGCAGCCAATGCCAGTGCCTGAGTGGAAGTTCCATGACATTTCTATGGACTTTGTAGTAGGGCTTCCGCCTACAAGGGGAGGTCTGAATATGATTTGGGTTGTTGTAGACCGACTGACCAAGGTGGCTCGATTCATACCGATGAAGGACACCTGGAAAGTGGCTAAGCTTGCAGAGCTCTTTGACAGAGAGATTGTTAGACATCATGGTGTACCAAAGACGATTGTATCGGACAGAGATACCAGATTCTTATCGAGGTATTGGAGGTCCACACGAGAAGCACTGGGTACTGAACTGAAATTGAGTACGGCGTTTCACCCACAGACAGATGGTCAGAGTGAGCGCACCATCCAGACACTTGAGGATATGTTACGTGCATGTGCACTTGACTTTCAGACCAGCTGGATTGATAAGTTACATCTGATCGAGTTTAGTTACAACAACAGTTACCATGCTTCGATCAAGATGTCTCCCTTCCAGGCATTGTACGGTAGACCATGCCGCACGCCTTTATGCTGGGATGAGTCGAGTGAGACGGTCATTATAGGACCAGAGTATCTGGAACAGGTTCAGGCAGAAGTTCGCCAGATCCGGGCTAACATGAAGGCAGCTCAGGATAGACAGAAGTCGTACGCTGATGTACGCAGACGTGACCTGGAGTTCGCTGTAGGCGATCAGGTATTTCTTAGGGTATCCCCCATGAAGGGAGTGTTTCGTTTTGGCCAGAAAGGCAAGTTGAGCCCAAAATATGTGGGGCCTTATGTTGTGACGGAGCGGATAGGACCAGTAGCTTATAGACTTGATTTACCTGCTGAGCTGGGCAAGGTACATGATGTGTTCCATGTGTCCCAGTTGAAGAAGTATATGTCTCATCCGTCTCATGTACTTCAGCCTGAGAGGCTAACCTTAGAGCCGACCATGCGATCAGTGGAGACTCCCGTACGGATTCTGGATACTAAGACTCGAGACACTCGCCATAAGTCCGTGAGACTGGTGAAGGTCCTCTGGTCTAACCAGGACGTTGAGGAGGCCACTTGGGAGCTGGAAGATAAGATGAAGGCGAAGTACCCATCACTGTTTACTTCTTAGTGTTTATATGTATAGGGTACGGGGCGTACCCCTTTTAAGGGGGGTAGAGCCGTTTCGGTTATGGATGTATTCGACATGTATTATATACATTGTCTATGTTATGTTACAGACCTTAGAGTCTGAATGGTATTATGTTGTTTGGATATGTGGGAAGTATGAACTTTGGGGACAAAGTTCTTTTAAGGGGGGTAGATTGAAATACCCCAAACCTTAATAAGTGGTTTAAATATTAAATAATAAATTAATAAGACTAAAAAGAGTCTTAGAAACATTAGTAAACAATTTAATAAATAGTAAATACAATTAATTGCCAAAAAATGGAAAACTGTCTTATAAATGAGTTTTGAATGGCTAAATGTCCATCATTACTCTTTAATTAATATGTGTACTATTTAGTATCACATTTGGAAGTTTAAATTAATAAGAAATCGAAAATTTCGGTTCAAAGTGCCTTGTTATTATGAATAGTAACTAAAATAAGCTAGTTTGTAATATATGTTAACATATGTAATTAATTGAGCAATAAAGCTAATAACCCCTTTTATTAAATGTGGGTCGGTTAGCATGTGGTGAGTCACACCAGTGTTAGCTAATTGAGCAGATAAGTGAGCAATTAAAAAGCACTATTTGCTTTACGTGAGAAATATCCTTCAAAAGCAACTACAATCATTCATTCTCTCATTTCCTTACTATCTCACGTAGCCATCTCCTTCCTTTTCTCTCTTTCACGATCGAACAGCACCAGCACAAACATGCAACTTCAGATCTTTGTAACTTCTTGCTCACTTGTCCAAATCTAAAACCGAGACCACCGATCTCTTAGTTTCACCAAGCTCTTCGACTTAGTCCCTTCAAATCTTCAAGAGCTCCACTTTGGTGCCAAGAGGAATCTCCATGGGAAGAGCTTGAGTCCATCTTTTCACGTATTATTATTCTCCTTTGCTTCAAGGTATGGAAACTCAAAGAAAAATGGTGTTTCCTCCATGTTTTATGTTAACCAAAGGTAGCTTAAAATTCCTTTGGAAAATGAACTTACGTTGTCTGTTGAAACTATCTAAAGAGCCAAAGGTAAATGACTTAGAAAATGTTCTCAAAGAGACTAGTAAAAAAACATACGTACTGCTGTTTGTATTTGCAGGTGAAAGGCAAATATATTGTGGAAATTCAGTGTTTAAGATTTATGCAATTTAAATTGTGCACTACGTTGTTATGTGGTGTATATTTGGGTGAAGTTTTGAGTATAAAGTGTACTGGGAAGTTTATATATCTGATAGGTGTAGAGAACTTGCGCAGCAGAGCATGAAAAATTCCAATACGTCGCTTCTGTATATTGGGTCCGGGACCTAAGTCATGGGACAAGTCCCGGACCATGAGTGTAAAAATTAACGAGAGTTGTACGTGGTCGTAGGTCCGGGACTTGGTTCTTGTCCAAGGACCCGGACCAATCCCTTAAAACTGTCCGAGAGAATTTGCTTAGAATGGTCCGGGACTTAGGACCTGGGTGAAGTCCCGGACCACCCCAATAAAAGAACCGAGAGGTTTGCTAGTATAGGTCCGGGACCTAAGTTAGGGAGCAAGTCCCGGACCACTATAAAACTTGGTTCTAGGTTGATAAACGATGTCTAAGATGGGATAAGTTAGTAATGATATTATAAGGTTGTTAAGACATGTTAGGAGAGTTATTAATGACATTTTAAAGGTGAAGTTAAAACAAAATGTGGAAAGGAAATAACTAGAAATGTGAAGTAGTTAATGTTAACGGTGAACTAGTACGTTAATTGACCGACGTTACTAAATGTGTTTAGGATTCTCTCAAGGTGGGAACGAGTTGAAGCAAGGACCGAGGTATGGTTTTCTTGCAGTCTGTTGCCTACCGGTTTACACCGGCTTGGGTGTTGTTTGCTTTTCTGTGTGTTACGACCTTATAAGACTAAGGCATGAAAAGGGTTTACGGTTGTTATATATTATGATGTTGTATTGTTATGACTCCTTTCCTTGGTGTGTCTAACAAGACCTAAACACTTGTTTGTGTGTGACTTAACAAGTTTATTTGTATGATCACTAACAAGTGCTAACCGGGGAAGTGAGGAGTCCGGTCATGTTCCGGCCACGCGTGTGATGGATGGGAGCCGATATCTATCCGGTTCGACTCTCTTGGTGTATGTATAGGTTGTATTCCAATTTGGTTTCAACTTTCCCTTAGCTTATCCAAAGCTAGTTTACTGACTCACGTCGGGCCACAGGGGCATACGAATGTTGTTTTCGGTGTGCTTGGGATTACTATATCCGACACGCCTTGGATTTAAGTTAACCGTTCGATATAACTGGACGGTAACGAGGTTGGTAACGAGCTTAGCATGAGATTGGCAACAATCTCTAGGCTCACTTTGTATACTAACAATGGTGGAAGGTTCCTTGTGTGAACCGATTTATGGTGTTATGTATTATTGTTGTGCTACGCAATCTCCCTTGCTAAGCTATGTTATATATATGTTGGATGTTTAAAATGAATGCCATGTTATCATGACAATTGGTTGCGCGTATCCCGGTAGCCGATGGGCTGCGCGTTAACCATACCAGCAAAAGGTTGCTGACCCCCTCTGGGGGCTCCAATTTTTACTGCAGGATGAGGATCGAAGAAGCGGAGTGGCTCTAGATCCTAGGTTGTTGGAATACTTTTGGACCTTGTAAGATAAACCCGGGATGCGCCTGTGCTCCCGTAGTGTTGTTTATGTTGGTACTGTTGTTTACGGTGACAGGTGTTAAGGTTACAGTTGGTATGTAAAATAAATACTCGGTATGGTTTGGTTATGTTTATGTAGGATGTTAGGACCTATGCTCGGGAGTCTGATCATCAGACCGTACTCTTGTATTATTCTGCCTAGTTACCACGTGGGTGGTTAACGGCGTTGTAGCACCATAGTGTTTATTGTAGATGTTTAATTCCGCTGCGAATTTCGGTAGTTGGTGGTGCGTTGTAGGGGTGTTACAGTAAGTTTCTATAATTAAATCTATTAAGTTTAAGTTTGATTTAAGCTTAAAACTTTAGTACAAAATTTATGTACAAACCTTAGATAAATTAAGGCCGAAAACTGTATGATATATTATCAAGAAAATAGCTTATAACATACAAGGTAAGATTATTACCTTAAGGTATAAATTGTGCCACAAAATTTAATTAAGATGCATATATATTCAAGCCGAATATTCTAGGAGTTAAATGTTTAATTTTGAGCTTATAATCATCCTAAGTCATTAACATACTTGTTAGAAGTGTTATATGGCTTATATACATTTATATACACTTATTTTAAGGTATAATCAAGTTTTAAAAACCATATGATAAATATTTGTTACAACCGAGAATAAAATGGTTCATTTGGTGATTTTTGAAGAATATAAGTATATTAGCTTATATTATAAATTTTGGGAATATTAAAAATAGCTACAAGTATTTAAATGTCTAATTTATTAAGTTATGTGGTTAAAATGTAAATTCTGAAAAGATTAGTGTACTACATATAATTGCCGAGAGTTAAAAGGTTTATTTGGTAGAGTTATGATATAATATAAGGTAGGAATTAATATTATGAATTTTGGTGAATTTAAATAAGTGTTTAAGTGTTAAAATAACATTTTATAAAGTTTTGGGCTATTTTGTAATTTATGGAAAGTTAGAGGAAACCGAATTACTTATGTTTTTCTGGGTATATTAAAGTATTAATTATGAAATTAGGCTTTGGTTAAAGTGTTGACCAAAAATTTGGGTTAAAATGATTTAGACATAAAATATTAAGTTTATAAAAGTTTTGGGGTGAATAGTAATTTATAAAAGTTTTATAAAACCAAATTGGATAAGGGGCGAAATCATCATTTATGGAAATATATGGGTCATTTCGGTATTTTAGGAAATTAAATATTAAAACTATAGTTTATGAGTTAATATGTAACTTATATAAGGTTTTGGGGTTAAATGGTAATTATAGGAAAACTATATGTTAAAACCGAGAGTTTATGGGATTAATTAGTAATTTATAAAAGTTAGTATATTCATTTTGTAATTACCGAAAGTTATGTGGTTATTTAGTAATTTACAAAAGTTATGTGTTCAATATATAATTACCGAATTTATAAGGTTGGTTTTGTAATTTAATAAAGAAAGGAATTAAAACTAAGTAATATGGTATATTATGGAGTATAATGTAAAGTTTATAAAATAATTGTGGTTATAATAAAAATAACCAAATTGTACTTAAATAAAGAATAAGTGAAAACAATTATGTGCATATAATTAATGAGATGAAGATATACTATAAGGTGGGAATTCATTATCACTTGTAGCTACTACATAAAATAACGAACTGTTAAACTACCTCGAACCACTGTTAAATAACAAGGAGAAATAAAGAACATACGGGGTTAGTATACTACGAGTATTAGTTTTGTATCAACAGTACTGTAATAGTTAGTGTTAGTTGTATTAACGTTACCCGGTATTGCATGTACATATAACAACGTTACGGGGAGAAACTACTAAGCGTGAACTGTCAAGCTAGCAATTTTCATGGTGAACGATATGTTAATTGTGTGGTCTGAATGTCCTAAGGATTTTCCAGAGGTCCAGACGTTGTGTGTTTAATTATTAAGAGCGATATCTGTGATTTATGTATATTATCTTGTATACTGCATTGCTCGACACCATTGCGTTTTATTTGGCGCGAACGTCTTATGACTGGAAGTTTATACATCTAAACTCAAACAAGACTAGGTGACCTTTAGGTATTATGAGTACCTAACTGATGGTCAACTGTTATGGTCTTAACTCAAGGATTGGATATTGTATCACTGACAAAAGGGCTAACTTACAAAGAGAGGAATCCAGCTAGTTTCGACTATCTGGTTGCGCATCGTGATCACTACGAGGGACTACTATCAAGAGTCACTCAAGGGAATCCATTATCCACATTCGATGATGGCAGAGGGCACTACTGTTGGTGCACAGGTTTCGACCGAATTGGTCACCTTTAAGGCAAATAAATTATCCAGGGCCACAGGGTCAGCTGGCAACGGTTCCTTTGGAACCCAGGGGACTACTGTCCATTAACAAGTTATTAAGGGTTGTCCTAACATGACGCCTGAGGTGGAAATTAATTGGAAGCTCAAAGTGATTGGTTAAAAAGGATGAGGGCCATGAGGCCAACTAACAAGTACAGTTAAATAATACGCGTACCTTGTTTGGTTATTGGTTATTGACTATTGGTTATTGGTTACTTATTATTGGTTATTGGTTATTGGTTGTGTGATTATATTGTTGGTTGAACTGTTATGTGATTGTTTAAATATTTACGGTTGTTACTATTATTGTAAACCGGTACAACATGTAATGAATCTAATATCAAGATGGCTAAACGACTTAAGGGATCCAAATGATTTAAGACTACATTTAGCATACCAGCATATCGTTTGCTGAGCCTTTCAATGGGCAAAACATTTTAGGTTACTGAGAAGAGACACAAAGCCGGAGAGCGGGACGCTGGGTTGTTGATGTATTTTAATGAAGTA
This sequence comes from Limonium bicolor, assembly GCA_023374045.1. Taxonomy (NCBI): domain Eukaryota; kingdom Viridiplantae; phylum Streptophyta; class Magnoliopsida; order Caryophyllales; family Plumbaginaceae; genus Limonium; species Limonium bicolor. The sequence continues at coordinate 192,941,290 of CM041782.1, forward strand.
CTCTTTTAGTTTTATTACGTACTGAAATATGGAGTTTTGTTGTATTGGGTTTAGTTGCTCAGATGTTTAGTTTGGATTTGGATTGTAAGTTTAAGATTGCTCAGTATCTCGTCATCACAGCGGTGGAGAGTTGAAGTTGATGGATGGAATAAGGTTGCCTTGTTACTCACATGGGTGGGTAACGGCGTGTAACACCAAACGTTAGATAGTTTTATTTTCCGCTGCGAATTATATTTTTTTATGCTACGACTTGCGATCATATTACAGGATTAGGATTAGGGGTGTTACACCTTCGGCTTCAACTTTGGGTATTATATGTGAAGTTGAGTCGGTCTGACAGTCCTGCTTCTCTTGAGCTCAAAAAGAACTCCTGATTATGAGTCACGGTTACAGGTACTCAATCTCTATTGTCATAGTTACCCCTTATGCTACACTAGAACTACCCCAATCCTTAGGTAATAGGCATAACATCAATATATATATATATACTATAACATATACATGTAAGCAATAACATCCCATACTCCTTGTGCATCCTTTTGCTAACGGGAAATTTGTAAGGAAAAACTATATGCAAAAAGGAATAAAATATTAAACTAATCCAACAACTCTACTACGAGTAGCAAATAAAACCCGGTCAGAGTATAGAGTGAATATATTACGGCCAAGAGTATCGAACCCAAGGGACTTATAGAAAACTAGTCCTAATCCGGGCAAAAGCCTATTCTAAACATGGGGGGAATGTAAATAACAATTAATCTGAAAACTACTTAACTAAATAAACTAATTTTCCTTGACTAGGGCCAATTATCAATGTAAGAACCTCATATGATCAAGGATCAAGGGTGGCCAGTCTCAAAAAGGATTTGTTTCTCGCAAAACGAATATGCCGGGTGACATGCCGGACCTTGGATACCCGGCATATTCAAGGCCTTTGAAGGTGCCAGACAACTTCCATCCGGCACTACATCCAGCATCGTTCATTTCGTAAATACCACTTCCAGAATCAGCTCTGAATAATGGAACTCAATATCCATACTTGCATCGTGCATAGCCAATACCGCAAATACAAACAGAATAATGGGAAATAAGAGATTAACCCTAAACCTTAGGTCTTGATGCCCCTTTTCAGAACAACAAACTTAAAGATTACCAAAATCCTAATCTATTCTACTCTTGCCTTAGTCAGCCTTAAGTAGAACTTAGAGATAAGAGAATAAGTAGCTAATTCATTCTACATGTAAGAAGATTAGAACTCGGGTTAAGAAACTTGAAAATTCCATATATGACCATAAGAGTTTTACAAGGAAATTCATCCCTAACTAATGAACTAACAAGGAATTCTACATCACCATCCACACAATTACAAAAAGAGAATACAAAGGGGGATAAGGAGATGTTCATAGCCTTAACCCAACAAGGTCTTCTTCTTCTCTTCGCGTGGATGAATCTGCAGAATTTCCTTGGACACCAACAATGGAGTGGGGTAGAAATGGAGTGTGAATGGAGTGTATTTGGTATGTTGAAGTGTGTGGAAAAGTGTAGCCCCTCGTCCTATTTATAGGCACCATATTCTTCTTATGCCGGGTCTATTGGATACGGCACCACGTGTTAAATGCGGGTAACCGTTAACGGTCAAAATCGCCAGGCGAAGAGACGTATGTGTCGGACAGGATACGTCCGGCACCATGCCCGGCAGTGGTTGGAAATCACGTGGAAAATATGTGCTGTCAAATGGTTAACCGAGGCGACTTTTCACTTATGCCAGATAGGAAGTACCCGGCATCACGCACGACAAAGCTTCCTTTCTATTTCGTACTTGTGCCGTGCAGACTCAACCCGACACCATATCCGGCGTTCTGGTCAGAAGAATTTCCTTGCATGGAAAACATATAAAAACATCAATCTGAACAAATAATAGACTTTATACATAATATAGCATAAATCATAACTGTTATAACCTTATTTAGATAAATATAATCCTAAATCTAATGCATAAAATATGATAAGTCTGCGGCTTATCACCTTTCAACACATTACTTAGCACACAGAGTCATCCAATGTAGCACAATAGATTCAATGCACATCATAACATAGAATATAATCCCCAAACGGCTTATCCCCAAATTTTAATCCAGTTTAATCAAATCTTGTCTTATTTCAAAAACATAGCTCTGATACCACCTTGTAACACCCTGGATTGTACCCTAAATGAAAACTTTATGAAAATACGAGTCTAACGACACAAACGGATTTAAAAATAGACTTCGAACGAGCCATAAAACAGCAAATCAAGTCTTGTTTGAACTTGTGTCCGGGCGTCAGATGTTCGAACACAAGCTGAGAAGTAACAGACTAAGGAAAACCAAGTGTCCAAACTTGTGTTCGGACATCGATGTTCGGACACAAGTCGAGAGTTTAGAAAATCTGGAAATGGAAGTGTCCAAACTTATGTCCGGACATTGGAAGTTCGGACACAAGTCGAGAGCAAAATCAGAAGAGGTCCTAGCTTGTGTCCGGACATTGATGTTCGGACACAAGTCGAGAGTTAAAAACCATTAGGCGTCCGAATGTTGATCCAGACTTGTAAGCTCGGACATAAGTCGAGACTTAGAAGTTGGACTTCGTCCTCGCATGTCGTCTGAACGTTGAAGCTCGGACAGATGTTCGGACACACTCAAAACAGCGAAATCGATTAGTGTTCTCGGGGCCGGTCCGAACATTGATGTTCGGACGGATGTTCGGATGGGTCCTGGAATGCGGATTCAAGATCAAAATCAGAGGTAGAAACAACATAAAATCAACTAGAATTGTGAAGAAGTCTACTAAATTGTAAATGCTTATATTAGTGCAAAATATTACCATAAACACAGCGGAATTTCACCTCAAATCCAAGGTGCTACCGCCACACCCAGACCTTTGGGTGCTTAGGCTAAAAATCAACAAACTTCATTAAAACTAAGATGTTTAAATATAGCAACTTAAAAAAACAGTACTAAATACTGTAATCCCAAATATGGCAATTTCAAATGATGGCTCAAGTTGAAGCAATTCATATTATTGTCTCAAGAATAAATCTAATCTTTCTAGTCTATGTGGCAGCGCATTCCCGGTCTCCAAATCAGCAACCAGTACCTGCGATCAGAAAACTATAGACAAAAACGTGAAATGAAATACCCCGAATAATTACTACATTAATTAACAAGGATTAAATTAGATCATGAGCAATAATTGCTACAAATGTTACAGTATAAAATATATATAGTCCAAATTGGACATTAAATTATACACTCAATCTCTAATCGAAGAGAAAATATCATTAAGGAGAAACCAACTCCTAAAATTAATATCTCATGTAACATATCAGTACATGTAATAAATACCACCAATATTCCTTAATAAATTATATAAATACATATATGATCTAAACAATCATAGTTACAATATATATACTCATATATGCACTTTAAAAACAAACAAAAAATAATAAAATAAAAATACTATAAGTCACAATGTAACACATAAATATAGTCAAATATATACATGTGCATTTAATACCAATATTAGGAGAATGAAAATTTCAATTTCCCACCATCTTTTCTCCTTGCCGGCTGCCTATATGAAAAAGAGGGAACACAAAACATTAGAAAATAAATAATTAGTAATATAGTACAACAAAGTAAAAAAAAAAGTCTTCCTTTTCCTATACCCCATGCTTAACCGATGACAAGTAGCAGGCCATCACTTCTTTCTTCTTTTCTTTCTGCAACCCACGACAGCACTTGCCTAATATTACCCAGCCTCCCTCTTCTTTTCTCTACCAGTACAGACTCCATCATTTCCCTCCCTCAATACGGGCTAGAAAATCAAACAAGTCCATCACTTCAACTCCTGTCCCTCTTGCTTGACACGCCAGCTTCTCCCTCTTTTCTCTGCTATCTCCCACGCCATACAGCAGCACCGACCGTCCCACTCTTTCACTTCCGGCTACAACAACAGCAACCTGTAAGAGCTTCTTCTCTTTCACAGTTGGATTTCTCTTCACCAGATTTCCTTCCCCATCCATGATACATACTCTAGCACACCTTGTCTGCACAAAACAGCAACAAATCCACAGCATTAAGGCTTCATTATCAGTAACAACAGAGGAGAAAGAGCAAGGGAAATCCAACAGCAAGAACCGGTAAAGACATCTTTTTTTCCTCTTCTTTTTCTACGATTCTAGTTTCTGTTTTCTCACCAGATTCCTACTCTATGCTTGCTAGAGTACTACTACTTCTTCTCTTCTCCATAAGCTAACAATCGCCAGCAAATTCCTTTGCTCATTACCGGTAGTAACTGAAGCAAACAACAAGGATGAAGCAACAGAAAAGAAACAGTAAGGCAGCTCCTTTCTTCCCCTCTTTCACGGTTTTTCCCCCTCTTCTCACCAGGTTTTTTTTCCTCCATGAATACTACTACAAGCAGCTCACCCTCCTCCCTGTAACTTCCTCCATTCTCGGTGAACCAGAGGAGCAAACCTCAGTCAAAAGCTGCGCCAAAAAAAAAGGTGAAGGTCACTCTCTTCTCCTTTCAGTTTGAGTCTGAAAAATGTTGTCTTTTGACACTCCTTTTTCTGCACTTTATACTCACGCATGAAGCTTCCTTCCAGCCCTCATGTTGAGCTAAAACAACAACCAGAAAACACACCATAGATAGGGTGTGAAGCATGGTAAAAATCTGAAACTACTAAGGCTGCATAAACCTTGTTTTCTCTCTGATTTTCTTGCTCAAAAACTGAGTTCATCCTCCTTATGTTTAGCTGCCGAAAGCCATAGTAGGAAGCCTGCAAAAACAACAAGGTAATCACTCTTTTCTGTGTTCAAAAACCATGCTTAAAATCTCCTTAATCTAGCTAGATTAGAGACCAATTTAATTAAGTTTTCCTCCCTTGTTTAATGTTGACCGAATGGGTCCTTGATCACCAAGGATGAAATACCCCAAAACTTAATGTGTTAATTAATTATGTAATTATAATTTTATAAGGCTAATTAAGTCCTTAAGATCATTGGTGAACAAATGAAAAACTAAAAAGAAAAAGAAAATGCGTAAAAGTCACAAAACGCGAAAAACGCGTATTTAATTATTTTAGGAGGTACATAACCTTCGTAAGGGTTATAAATATATTTTTATACCTTAAATACACATTAATAACATGTGGGAAAATTCCGGAAGAAAACGAATCCAAATAATGCGTTAAAACGCTAACGGAGTCTTAAAACGCGTTTTTCGAGGAAACCCGAAAACATGACTTTAAACGGTCAAATGACCCCGTAAAAATTATAGTTGACTACATAAATATAAATAAACATTAATGGGAGTTTAATAGCCATAAAAATTAAATAAACAATAAAATCCCGGAAAACGGGCCCGGTTAGTGAATAGTGCTAAACCGGGTAAATAAACAAGCTTTTCTGTAAAAAAATTAAAAACGCTCCAGCATGTGTTACTGTAAGGGGGCCGGTTTTAATATGTTAATTAGCTCTCTCACACTCTTGACTAGTTAGCTAGTTAAATAAGTCAAAAAGCAATAAAACAAAAAGTAACTTATACCCCCACCCACACTCTCTCTCCTCCTTTATTTCTTTTTTTCCCCTCTCTTTCCTCTTCCTTCTTCCTCAAGCGATTTTCTCCTCTCTCTCTCTGTTGCTGAACGACATTGCAGCCCCCATGGCTTCCTCCACTTCTTCTCCTTGTCCAAGCTAGCTCCAAGCTTAAATCACAAAAATAATTACATATTTGTGATCCTCTCACCAAGCTCTACACTTCCCTCTTTTCAAAATCCGAAAATAATGAAGTTCATCTCCATGGGTTTTTCCCATTTGAAGAGAAAATGGCACCAATGGGAAGCTTGGAGTCTTCTCTCTCCTAAGGTAAAAATATTCATGAAAAACTCATTTTTCCTCCTCCTCTTGTATTGGCCGATTTTGCCTATCCTCATGCCTTGTTTTCTTCTTGTTTTGGAGCTTCATTCAACCCTCCAATGGTGGAGTAAATGCCTTCTTGATTCAAGGGTGAAAATCCCTCTTAAAAGGCTCAAAAGGTAAACCCTAACCTTATGTTTTAAGCCCTTTGATTGAATTAAAATTTCCAAAGGGTTTAGATAATTAATAGAATGTATTTTGTGTTTCTTGAATGTTGGGATGGAGTTTGGAAACTCCATTCCCTCAAGACCGATTTTGAGGAGATGAGGAGCAAGTGGAGAATTAATGAGAGACTTGTGAATTAAGGTAAGAGAACTACCTTAATAACTATCTTGGTTATTGTAGAACTTGGGATGGGGAAATTTTGGAAGAAAATCCAAAATAAATAACTCACCTTCAGCTTATGTGGTGTTTTAAGGAAATTTTGTTGTTTTGGTGCAATTATAAATGTTGAGTGTAGTGCAGGTGTTGCTAATAATATGAGGAAATTTAGTGTTTAAATTTAATGTTGTTTAAGGGCCTAAGAGCCAAGCTTTAAAGTTACATTGAGGTGATCGTTGTTAAGATGATGGAATTGATGTGTAGGATAGTCCTTGAAGGAGTTGATGATTGGAGTACTTTGGTGAGCTAAGTAATGTGTGGGAACATGTTAAAATTATCGGGAGGTTATGGCGAAATTTTGGTAGGAAATGAGTGTTTTAATGATGGTTTGGTGAATGGGAGAACTTAGGTGTTCGTAGTGTTGAGTAGAGTGGTTTAAGAGCCTTATAATGGTACATGGAGAATGGATATGTGAGTGTACAAAATCTGTAGCACATGAGTGGGGTAAGCATTGATATTTTAAGAAAAAGAGTTAGTGCTTGTAATCTTGGAAATGAAGTTGGACTTGGGTTCTAGAAGTGCAAATGGTCTTGAGGAGATTTGGTAAGTTTGATGAGAGGTAGAAACAAGCAAGAAGAAGTAAGAAATGCAAAATAGTGTAAAGAGTGCAAAATGTGAGAGTTTGGTTTGTTGAAAATTGAGCAAGAATTGGAGTAAGGATTTAACCAATGATTTGGAGAGGTTTAATACATGTTTAAAGGTGTTTAAACATGTAGGAAACATGTGGAAAGATTGTGGAATAAGTGGAAAAAAATTTGGGTGAATTTGGAGCTCAGAATGTGTAGAAAAACGGTTTTTAAAATGGGTTCTGTTCTGGACCGCCCCTCGGGACCGCCCCTGTGGGGAGGTCCAGTGCCCAGAAATGTAGAAAACGAAAAAACGGGTAGCTTCTGTTGTGGACCGCCCCTGGACCGCCCCAGAGGGGCGGTCCATACCAGAGAAACACAAAAAAAATTGTTTAAGGCTCCTAATGATGGGGGATTGAATGGTAATGGTTTTAGATGATGTTTAGGCCCTGTTTGGTGACATGTAAAGGCCTTAAAGTGGGTAAACAAGTGTTAGGTTTGGTGTGAGAGTTGTAAACTGAAGATCACAAGAGTAAATTAAGTATAACGGGATGACGGGGTTAACTATGGGCGCTATAGACGTTAAACAACATATTACCCCAATGTTAATGAAAGTAATTGTATTGTCACCAGTTGTTCAAGGATTGTTCAAGGAACATAGGAGGACACAATAGAGTGGACCTTGGTGACAGGTATGGTTTTCTTGCAACCTGTGTCCTACCGGATTACACCGGCTTGTATGCCAATGTGTTTTTCTGTGTGTTTGCCACCTTGCAAGATAAAGCATGAAATGAGTTTACAGTAATTCATTATTGTGGCGTAATTAATTCCGATACCGCTTAACCTTAGTTATGTGTTAAATAATAGTTAACCGACTTTAGGTTCACATAAGAGATCGGTATTCGGAATAAACGTCCCAACCCATGGGAACGTTCTAACTACGGCTATCAGTGCGTTAGTGTATGTTGTTATTATGAGTGATGTATGTGACTTGTTGGATATGTTGTTGTTGTTATTGGATACAGTTATTCATGTTTGTTAAAAAGGGATATTACTCCCCATATGTGTCTAACCGAGTTAGTAACACTATGTGATGTATGTATGTGGTAAGTTCCATAAGGGAACCTCTAACTAATAAGTATATGTTATGTATGGAGAGGAATCCGGTTGTTCCGGTCGCGCGTGTTGTTTGGGAGTTAATACATATATGAGAATTAACTCCCATCCTGTTATGTTAAGGTTGTTTTCCTTCATTGGATTTCGACCTCCCACTAGCTTAGCCAAAGCTTACCTACCCGACCTCCACATCGGGCTAGGAGGGAAATTATGTATAATGTTGGTAGGGTGTCGATGCCTAAGTTCGCTTCGACTCCCTCTTTGTTATGTTACGGTTGTTCTTCCTCCTGGAATTACAACCACCCACAAGCTTAACCAAGGCTTACCTACCTCATCACTATTGGAGTTAGGGGGAAATTATGTATGTTGTGATCGGTCCTATATGAGGCCGCCACTCAAGTAAAGGAAATGTATGTATGTTGTGCTCGGGCTTATATCACCCCGGCATTCCCTAAGTAAAGTTATATCCTCTCAGAGGAGAGAAATTAAGTTGAGTATGTTATAAAGTGAAGTGTGTTGTTATTGAGTGTGTGTGCTAATTTGTGTTTGTGCCCTATTAATGGATGTTTGCTTATAAGCATGATACGTGTGAGCTTGTGCATGTTTGAAATAAATCAACCGCATGCTAAGACGACAAATAGTTGTGCGTGGCCCGGTAGCATGCGGGCTGCGGGACTACCATACCAGCAAAGGTGCTGACCCCCTTTGGGGGCTCCCATACTTTTCAGGTACAAGGAACTGGAAGCCGTTCGAGAGTAGGACGGGGTAGTTGTTTGTATGTGGTAGTCATGAGAATTGTGGATATATTATAGGCGTAGTAAGACCGAAAATGTATCGGCATTAGTTGGTAATTACTCGGTACAGCTGTAATGTAAGTGTATAATGACTGTTGGACATGGAACGGGATTTATGTGTAGTCGCTTGGGAATTTAGTCCATCAGACCGGTACAATGTATGCATGTTAGCCTTGTTAGCCACGTGGGTGGCTAACGGCGTGTAACACCAAAGAGTTAAGTGATGTTGTGAGTTATGAATTCCGCTGCGATATGTTGTTAAGTGTGTTGTTAGTAGTTGGGGTGTTACAAAAAGTGGTATCAGAGCGAAGTATCGCTCTGATGACTGAATTACCGAGCTTAGGAAGTACCGAGTTAAGAGTTTAGTACTTTGGGTTAAGGGTCGAGTGATAGCGTGAGAAGTACGCTAGTTGGGAAATGCCAGTGTGTACGGGATACCTACAGTATCCATCCCGCCCTCCACAAACCCTATTATATAACTTGGAAAGAACGCCAGAGAGATGGAAATCCTCTCTTACTCGGGAAAACCCGATCTGGCAGTTGATATTTACCCCTGTAAGTACGGAGGACCTGTCATACGGTAGATCCCGAAAGGTGTGATCCCGAAGACGGCCTCCATTTTAACAATATTAACCGCTCTTGTTAGCGAAAAGTGAAGAATCTTATGCACAAGAGAATGGAATTTCTAGCACCCTGGGTCGACATGCGGAGCAGTCGAGGACAACCAGCTTGCAACGCACCAAGCGTGCAACAGGCAAGGAGCGAGATAATGAAACCCGAGATGAGTGTCTACGGGACTACAAATGTTAACTAATACACCAACGGTATACCAACCGATTAAGGAACCACAATATAGTACGAGGAGGATACGATACTAAGTAAAAAGGGGTCTCCCAAAATGGGAAACACCCTAGTTAATGGTTATCATGTGAAGACAGTGAGAAGTCCCCGAGGATTGTTGTTAAAACTGCTAGATCAAGCAAGGGCCAGCAAGGCCATTGATGTTAGTGCGGATGAAAACAATACCGCAACCAGTGTGTATTGAACCGATAACCAGTTAGCATGGCGCACTTGCCATGGCAAGTGCTGCTACAACAAGGTTGTGTGGGAGATTTTTTTTTAGCAACTACAAAGTACTCAGTAAAGCACCATGAAGTTAAGTGGGATTATCATAACCGTGGAAGGGCTTATTAGCCTGACCTCAGTGCTTGGAAACACACCAGTCAGCAGGAAGCTAGACTTGGATAAGGCAAGAAACGTTGTAAAACCACGGAAATTTTTCTTTAAACCTAAAATCATTTTCTGTCAAACTCTTTTCAAAACCAGATTTTCTTTCAAACCCCTTTTATTTCCAACCTTCTTTTAAACCAAACCAGAAGACCTACATCGGCCTCAGTGCCATATGGTAGGTAAGTTTTACCCAGTTACTTTTAATTAACCGGATGGAAACCGGTAAACCCAAGGGTAACAACCCGAGGGAATGGATTGAGTTCGTCATAGCACAACAGTGGATATGTTTCCCTTGATTAAGTTCGGGAAACACGGAATGCATATTATCACAGGATAACATAAGAGGAGTTGACAACAGAATACTTCACCTAGGCGTGTGACGGACACTACGAGTATACCAACTGTAATGTGGGACGACCGCACTCCGATAGGAGCTTGTGGGCCTGACAAACCTTCTTATGGGGTAGTCGGGCAAGTAGCAATGTATCAGTAGGGTACCCCACATATGTATACGAGTGGAGTCTGGAACACGGGAAGTAGTCAACTCCATACTACGGTCCGAAGTAAAAGTCAAGCAAGAGCAATGGATTACCAAGTATGGTGGAAGTAAAGGAACCCAGTAAAGTCAACAAGACTAAAAGAATCAGTGAATTTATTTTAAGGAAATGTTTAAAGGTGAACAAGTGCGAAGTACACTGTTAGTAAGTAAAGACATAGCATACGTCTCAAGAATCTGGATGGATGAACACAATAGCTGGAGTAAGTACCCAGCCCATATATGGCGGGGCAGATGCCTACTATGGATACGTTAATGTGCAATGATCGGGATGAGACTCCCTGAAGGATCACTTAAACTATCAGGAGACATCAATCTCACTGGAGAAGATATTTAACCCAACAAAGAACGCAAGGGGAAGTAGTAAATTAAACATACCGATGAGTGCAAGCCAGATGTAATGGCATAACCTAGTAACACCCAGGAACCATCCTAAAAAGGGTGTTTAGATCAACAATGGTTGGATGAGATGACATGACAGGAATGCAAGGGTTGAAACTAACACCCAGTTTAAGCATAAGACGTCAAGAGAAAGTCTGACATCCTTGAAGGGGCATCCCACGAAAGGAATAAATCATGGAGCCCAATACAATCTATAAACCGTGTAATATGTACGGAGAAGTGAATGTGTGTGAACAGCCTACAATGAGCAGAGCTCGAGGCAATAAGGCCTAGAAGCCATAAATGGAATATGTTAAGTAAAATATTGTTAATTACGGAAGTCTATGTTATATAAGTAAATAAAGCGGATAACGAACCACTGCTTTAAGAGTGGGGGATACCTCTTGATATGTGAGACCGCAACAGCGGTAGTTATGTGAACAGAGTTCGGGGAATGTGTTAAGAGTTGACCATGTTGTTACTACGAAAAGAGTTGCACCAGTTGTGGAGATCAGAAGAGTGATAAGTCAAATAGCAACCACCGTAGGTGTGGGATGCTAAATGGGTAATGAACTACGCTCAAGGAGCACAAGGACTCGAATAATAGCGTATTTAGCAACCAGCCGAATAGATGGCAAAACACAGTGTAGTGGCAGAAGCTAATATAATAGCGGATGCAGTGTAAGTTAATGTTGTACAATGAGTAAGAGCACGGTGTGCAGTAAGCGACCGTTGTGTAATTATTGATAAACAACTGTATAGCAAATAAGACCAGTTATGAGTGAAACTCAATGGAGATACAAGATAAGTGATGATAAACAGACTGGGCAATAAGCCAGTGGTCGGTACTATGTGATAAGGAACACAGTATGAATTCCTATTGCTATCTCATAAGAGACTTACTGTCAAGAGTTTACGCCTCTGCACTCTGTATGACTGAGTGTTTTGGTATTGCTCTTGTGCAGTAATGATCGAGTGAGATAGCTAGGAATCCAGGAGATGTCAATTATGGTAGGAGTGTAAAGAGTATTATAACGCGATAAGGACCGATGCATAGGAAAAGCACGGTCGTACCAATCAAAGGATACTTGGTTGGCATAAGTGACTACAGTAACACTATTATTAAATACCGGTATGGAATATACCTCAAGTGTTGGAAATAACCGACAGAGTACTACACAATAGGTAGTAGCTCAAACGTAACCGACAGTAAGTCGGAAGAAAATTAAGTAAATCAGCGTGGAATACAGTAGATTACCATGGAAATGAATAGAAAGTTTGTAACTCACCGAATTCGCTCACGGTAAGAAATACCACGCGTCGGTTGAGAAATCGTTATTACCAAGATGAAGGTGATAATCGAAGAAATACAATACAGTAAGGATAATGTATGGAGCAAACTAAGCTCTAAATTATCAAGAGTTGCGCAGCAGAAACTGTTGAACCAGTGAGTCAAACGATGAATGTGAATAGTGAACATGAGTGAATGGCAAACTAATGATGCCTAAAAGCCTCACAGGCCAGAATCGAAACCAGTTAAGAGTTAAAATAAACTCTAGTGAGAATTCTTGGTTAGGGACTAAACCGCCAATATGGCTAAGATCCTCAAACCGGAACACATTTTGTAATAAACCGCGTGGAGATAAAACACTTCACGACGGTAGGACATTATAAACCAGTGATTAAGTGATTGATTACGTGGGCGTAATCCCTTTTAAGGGGGGTAGAGCGCAAACCGTTTAGTGTGTTTTACCGTACAAGTGTACGTGAACTATGATGTGCATAGCACAAAATGATTTGTTTTGATGATTGGTGTGTGTGTTACATAAACATACACATTCATTCATGGTTAATTGTGGTAATTACGCACGGAAGATGCGAATACCCTTGCGATAAGTGTGTTTATTGTGTCAACAAATATGTGTGAAAGTACAAGTATAAGGGAGTAGAAAAACTCCCGGGGAACTAAAACCCCGACTATGTATGTTCAAATAATACTAAATGTAAAACCGTGTATGTTGTATTTGATGTATATATATGTATATATATATATATATATATATATATATATATATACAGTATTGTGATCTATGAAGAGGTATGACACCAACGTAGAACCTAGTGAGAATTAAATTCCCTAGGTAACTTGATTTAAAATAAATCGGGAAGATGATTGATGGACATAGTTCCACCCTTGGAGATGTAATGATTACGACTAGATGGATTAGAAGATAGAAAATGGTACATGCTTGAATTAGTTGTTGTTTGAAATTAAAGTGGGAGGTGAAACTTGATTATCATGAGATCAAGGGAAGCCGAACACAAATTGGGGTGGAGAGATAGTTCAACACTGATGCTGATCACGTCAGGGTTGGATGATTCTTGAAACTCCCTATAAGTGGTCATAAATAATCACATCAAGAATAAGATGCAGTTAACAATAATTGGACTTGGAGTTGTATGGAGCTTTAAAAGAATTTTAAATTGGGTCTCAAATTTGCAATTGGTATTTTCTAGACTTCAATAAATATTTTAAGATTCTTAGGTGGTATTTTCAAAGGAAGGACTACCTTTATGTGACCTCGAAGAGGATTTTCAACTTGTATCCTTCCAATAAAGGATTTCATTATACTTAACCTCATAGAGGGTATTTTCCTACTACTTGCTCACGAGCTGAGGACGTATGAGCCTTTGTCCTAGGACCGGTGACATGAGAAGTATATTTTAAAGATGTATGCAATTGTTTTGATCTCCCAAAGGAACGGGGACCAGAGTGTCCATCGCGACCGGTTCGCGGGATCACAGTGTATATGTACTCTACATGGGTCTCGAACTCATGAAGAGATGGAAAAGGAATTTCTGGTTGATATACATGCTATGACATGTTGTGTGGTATGTGTAATAATTATATTTTGGACCTTGAGTCCTAATGTGATTGAATTCCGGAAGTGTTATGTTATCAAGACCTATGTGTCTAAAGGATGTTGTGTTATCAAGACCACGAGTCTAAATGTTGTTATGTTACCCAGACCAAGAGTCAAAGGGTTGTTATGTATGTGTAAATGTTGTTGAGGTACCCGGACCATTAAGTACGAGGCTACTAAGTAAGTATGTTATGTTATGTATGGATGTGTATATGTACCCGGACCGTTAAGTCCGAGGGTGTGATGTAAAGTATGTTGTTATGGAAGTTGTATGTTGCAAGTAATCCCCGTATTCTAACCAACGATGTGTGGGAAGTGGAACTTCGAGGACGAAGTTTTTAAGGGGGGTAGATTGAAATACCCCAAACCTTAATGTGTTAATTAATTATGTAATTATAATTTTCTAAGGCTAATTAAGTCCTTAAGATCATTGGTGAACAAATGAAAAACCAAAAAGAAAAAGAAAATGCGTAAAAGTCACAAAACGCGAAAAACGCGTATTTAATTATTTTAGGAGGTACATAACCTTCGTAAGGGTTATAAATATATTTTTTAACCTTAAATACACATTAAAACATGTGGGAAAATTCCGGAAGAAAACGAATCCAAATAATGCGTTAAAACGCTAACGGAGTCTTAAAACGCGTTTTTCGAGGAAACCCGAAAACATGACTTTAAACGGTCAAATGACCCCGTAAAAAATTATAGTTGACTACATAAATATAAATAAACATTAATGGGAGTTTAATAGCCATAAAAATTAAATAAACAAAAAATCCCGGAAAACGGGCCCGGTTAGTGAATAGTGCTAAACCGGGTAAATAAACAAGCTTTTCTGTAAAAAAATTAAAAACGCTCCAGCATGTGTTACTGTAAGGGGGCCGGTTTAATATGTTAATTAGCTCTCTCACACTCTTGACTAGTTAGCTAGTTAAATAAGTCAAAAAGCAATAAAACAAAAAGTAACTTATACCCCACCCACACTCTCTCTCCTCCTTTATTTCTTTTTTCCCCTCTTTCCTCTTCTTCTCCAAGCGATTTTTCTCTCTCTCTCTGTTGCTGAACGACATTGCAGCCCCCATGGCTTCCTCCACTTCTTCTCCTTGTCCAAGCTAGCTCCAAGCTTAAATCACAAAAATAATTACATATTTGTGATCCTCTCACCAAGCTCTACACTTCCCTCTTTTCAAAATCCGAAAATAATGAAGTTCATCTCCATGGGTTTTTCCCATTTGAAGAGAAAATGGCACCAATGGGAAGCTTGGAGTCTTCTCTCTCTCCTAAGGTAAAAATATTCATGAAAAACTCATTTTTCCTCCTCCTCTTTATTGGCCGATTTTGCCTATCCTCATGCCTTGTTTTCTTCTTGTTTTGGAGCTTCATTCAACCCTCCAATGGTGGAGTAAATGCCTTCTTGATTCAAGGGTGAAAATCCCTCTTAAAAGGCTCAAAAGGTAAACCCTAACCTTATGTTTTAAGCCCTTTGATTGAATTAAAATTTCCAAAGGGTTTAGATAATTAATAGAATGTATTTTGTGTTTCTTGAATGTTGGGATGGAGTTTGGAAACTCCATTCCCTCAAGACCGATTTTGAGGAGATGAGGAGCAAGTGGAGAATTAATGAGAGACTTGTGAATTTAAGGTAAGAGAACTACCTTAATAACTATCTTGGTTATTGTAGAACTTGGGATGGGGAAATTTTGGAAGAAAATCCAAAATAAATAACTCACCTTAAGCTTATGTGGTGTTTTAAGGAAATTTTGTTGTTTTGGTGCAATTATAAATGTTGAGTGTAGTGCAGGTGTTGCTAATAATATGAGGAAATTCAGTGTTTAAATTTAATGTTGTTTAAGGGCCTAAGAGCCAAGCTTTAAAGTTATGTACATTGAGGTGATCGTTGTTAAGATGATGGAATTGATGTGTAGGATAGTCCTTGAAGGAGTTGATGATTGGAGTACTTTGGTGAGCTAAGTAATGTGTGGGAACATGTTAAAATTATGGGGGTTATGGCGAAATTTTGGTAGGAAATGAGTGTATTGATGATGGTTTGGTGAATGGGAGAACTTAGGTGTTCGTAGTGTTGAGTAGAGTGGTTTAAGAGCCTTATAATGGTACATGGAGAATGGATATGTGAGTGTACAAAATCTGTAGCACATGAGTGGGGTAAGCATTGATATTTCAAGAAAAAGTTAGTGCTTGTAATCTTGGAAATGAAGTTGGACTTGGGTTCTAGAAGTGCAAATGGTCTTGAGGAGATTTGGTAAGTTTGATGAGAGGTAGAAACAAGCAAGAAGAAGTAAGAAATGCAAAATAGTGTAAAGAGTGCAAAATGTGAGAGTTTGGTTTGTTGAAAATTGAGCAAGAATTGGAGTAAGGATTTAACCAATGATTTGGAGAGGTTTAATACATGTTTAAAGGTGTTTAAACATGTAGGAAACATGTGGAAAGATTGTGGAATAAGTGGAAAAAAATTTGGGTGAATTTGGAGCTCAGAATGTGTAGAAAAACGGTTTTTAAAATGGGTTCTGTTCTGGACCGCCCCTCGGGACCGCCCCTGTGGGGAGGTCCAGTGCCCAGAAATGTAGAAAACGAAAAAACGGGTAGCTTCTGTTGTGGACCGCCCCTGGGACCGCCCCAGAGGGGCGGTCCATACCAGAGAAACACAAAAAAATTTGTTTAAGGCTCCTAATGATGGGGGATTGAATGGTAATGGTTTTAGATGATGTTTAGGCCCTGTTTGGTGACATGTAAAGGCCTTAAAGTGGGTAAACAAGTGTTAGGTTTGGTGTGAGAGTTGTAAACTGAAGATCACAAGAGTAAATTAAGTATAACGGGATGACGGGGTTAACTATGGGCGCTATAGACGTTAAACAACATATTACCCCAATGTTAATGAAAGTAATTGTATTGTCACCAGTTGTTCAAGGATTGTTCGAGGAACATAGGAGGACACAATAGAGTGGACCTTGGTGACAGGTATGGTTTTCTTGCAACCTGTGTCCTACCGGATTACACCGGCTTGTATGCCAATGTGTTTTTCTGTGTGTTTGCCACCTTGCAAGATAAAGCATGAAATGAGTTTACAGTAATTCATTATTGTGGCGTAATTAATTCCGATACCGCTTAACCTTAGTTATGTGTTAAATAATAGTTAACCGACTTTAGGTTCACATAAGAGATCGGTATTCGGAATAAACGTCCCAACCCATGGGAACGTTCTAACTACGGCTATCAGTGCGTTAGTGTATGTTGTTATTATGAGTGATGTATGTGACTTGTTGGATATGTTGTTGTTGTTATTGGATACAGTTATTCATGTTTGTTAAAAAGGGATATTACTCCCCATATGTGTCTAACCGAGTTAGTAACACTATGTGATGTATGTATGTGGTAAGTTCCATAAGGGAACCTCTAACTAATAATGTTATGTATGGAGAGGAATCCGGTTGTTCCGGTCGCGCGTGTTGTTTGGGAGTTAATACATATATGAGAATTAACTCCCATCCTGTTATGTTAAGGTTGTTTTCCTTCATTGGATTTCGACCTCCCACTAGCTTAGCCAAAGCTTACCTACCCGACCTCCACATCGGGCTAGGAGGGAAATTATGTATAATGTTGGTAGGGTGTCGATGCCTAAGTTCGCTTCGACTCCCTCTTTGTTATGTTACGGTTGTTCTTCCTCCTGGAATTACAACCACCCACAAGCTTAACCAAGGCTTACCTACCTCATCACTATTGGAGTTAGGGGGAAATTATGTATGTTGTGATCGGTCCTATATGAGGCCGCCACTCAAGTAAAGGAAATGTATGTATGTTGTGCTCGGGCTTATATCACCCCGGCATTCCCTAAGTAAAGTTATATCCTCTCAGAGGAGAGAAATTAAGTTGAGTATGTTATAAAGTGAAGTGTGTTGTTATTGAGTGTGTGTGCTAATTTGTGTTTGTGCCCTATTAATGGATGTTTGCTTATAAGCATGATACGTGTGAGCTTGTGCATGTTTGAAATAAATCAACCGCATGCTAAGACGACAAATAGTTGTGCGTGGCCCGGTAGCATGCGGGCTGCGGGACTACCATACCAGCAAAGGTGCTGACCCCCTTTGGGGGCTCCCATACTTTTCAGGTACAAGGAACTGGAAGCCGTTCGGAGTAGGACGGGGTAGTTGTTTGTATGTGGTAGTCATTAGAATTGTGGATATATTATAGGCGTAGTAAGACCGAAAATGTATCGGCATTAGTTGGTAATTACTCGGTACAGCTGTAATGTAAGTGTATAATGACTGTTGGACATGGAACGGGATTTATGTGTAGTCGCTTGGGAATTTAGTCCATCAGACCGGTACAATGTATGCATGTTAGCCTTGTTAGCCACGTGGGTGGCTAACGGCGTGTAACACCAAAGAGTTAAGTGATGTTGTGAGTTATGAATTCCGCTGCGATATGTTGTTAAGTGTGTTGTTAGTAGTTGGGGTGTTACAAAGGAAAACCCTAAGCTGCAGAGGAGATTACAAAGGATAAAATCAAGTTTTAAGAGGTAATTATACTCTTCAAATAAAACCATAAGGATTATATAATGGGTTTAAGGAATTTTCATGAAACAAGAAAATATATATAACATGGGTCATATATATGCGTACAGTAGAGGAATCCAAGCTGCTAAAGCAGGTGAAAAATTCATCGGCATTGTAGTAAGGTAATGGTACTTGAAACTTTTTCTTTCTTTCCTTAATGTTTATCAGCTTGAAAAGAATTAAAGAAAACCGTGATGCATGAGTATATAGGTGCTGTTAGATCCTAAAATTGTGAAGAAAATTAAGAGCTAATTACTTGGTTAGTGAGACAAAATGCTAACAGCTCATTTAAGTTTTTTTTCTATATAATTAACGAAGGAAAATGGAAGAAAACGAATTAGAGAAGTTAATTATACATTCAGTTGGAAGCAGTGACCAGGACATGATTTTGAGAACATTTTAATGTCATTTAAAAAAAAGAATTGTTATTGTGCTATTCTAAAATCTGTAATTAGGCTATGTTATTATGGGTATTTTGAGCCTTAAATAGTTAGATTGGATTTATAAAGTTAAGTAATTAATTAAGAGTGAAGCATTTGATTAGTGAGGTTTGTTGGTAATAGCCTATTAGCGTATATTTTATAAATTAACAATGGAAGAAAAAAATGACTAAAGAAATTAACTAAAATCTAAACAAACCAAGAGAGTAGGTGCTGTTATGTATACTATTTAGATCCTAAATATGTGTAGAAAAATTAATGGTTAAATAATTGATTAGAGATAAAGGATTAATGGAAGGAAAGGATTATAAAAGGTATTAGAATAAATCCTATACGGAACCGTAACAATAATGTAATTTTGAGGACATTTTAATGTCACTTAAAAAAAATATTATTAGGCTATTTTTAAGGCCATGAAATTAGGCTATGTATTATGCATATTTTGAGCTTTAAATAATTATTAAAAGGTTTTTAAGTTGATTTAAAAAGGATGTATAAGTTCTGGTGCAAAAATCACAATGCTAGTGAGTGTAGCTACCAAGGAATACATTAGAAAGACATTAGTAAATTTATAAGCCTATAACATGATTAAATGAGTTTAAGACCTTATACAATGTTTAAGTAAATAAATAAATCATATATGAGGTCAAAACATAATTAAAAATAAATTTAGAGCATTAAATATAATTAAAACCGAAGGGGATTAATTTTAGGAAGTGTATAAGTATGAAATGTGAATTTTATGAGATTAATTGTTAAATATATAAAAAAGAATTAATTGGGTATTTTCATAAATAAAAACAAATCTGGTCAAAGGGATAACTTAGGTGGTCAACCTTGACCACATGTGAGGGCTGACCAAGTTAAAATGATAAGAATAATTATTTTTGGTATTTAAAGAAATGTTAAGTCAAAAACAATAATTATAAAAAGAAATGAGGCGTTTATGTAATTTCTGAAAATATAAGTATTGGAAAATAAATATTGAGACCCTAGGGGTCTGTATGAAAATTAAAAGAATTTTTGGGTTAGTTTTGATGAATGAATTAATTAAAGATTATAATATATGGTTTAAGTACTTATTTGTAATGATTTAAACATCTATGGGTATATAATGTAATTTCCGAAATATTAGGGTTTGGAATGGAAATTTAAATGACCTTGAGGGTCTGTATGTAATTTGAGTAATTATGAGTTGGTTTTGTGACTAATTTGATTAAGGAGTATAACATATTTAAGTATTAAAATGTAACATTTTATAAAACTTATGGACTACTCGGTGAATAACCGAAAGTTTGGGTGGAAATGGGAATTAGAACTACCTTTGGGGCTGTTTGGTATTGGGGAAAAACATTGGGTTAGTTTAGGTATTTAAAATAATCAAGGTGTATATTATAAAGTTTTAAGTATTAAAATTAAAGGTTACAAACAAAGGGGGTTATAGTGTAAATGAAAAAATAATGGGTGGATAGATAAATTGGGTAGCAGGTCGGGACTGTTCAATAATTATATATTATGTGCACATGTATATGATAATGTTTGAAAACCTTAGATTATAAATTAATAATGTTATAAATATAGTGGTTATAATATAGGGGCTGATTTGGGAATGGTTAATATGTGGACAGAATATATATAATAAGGTTGGGATAGTATAATTTGACATAATGTTGAAGTATGAGAGGATAAATATTATAAGGAAGTTATTAAGGAATAAATATGCATTATAAACATTACATAACATGATGGGGTAAGTTAGAAAATTTGTGGAAGTATATTGTAAGGTTGGAAACTTTGTCATAAGAGGAGCTCTATAATTCATATGATAGGAATTTACAATGTGTTTAACAAATCACAAAAAAGGGGTTATACAATTACATGTAGAACGTTAATATAACGACGACCGCGTTATACACACATACAAGTATATAGCATTTTTATATGCGCGTGAAAAGTGCGTAAGCAATAAAGTATAACAACAATTATAATATATACGTACCTAGGTGTATATATAAATGTCAGCACATGTTCGTAAGTATAACTACGTAAATTATCTTGTATAACGAAATGGTTAGGCAACATGCATGCGCTGACGTAAACGTTATTTCCGCATGCATGGATCTCGACAATTACATGAACAATGCGAGAATGTAACTACCATGTAATAAATATTATTACCGTGGCAATTATTACATACCCGTAGGATATAACGAGTAGTTAGAATCTAAATCCCTAAGATTAACAAATATCAAGTTGAACAAGAGATCAACTAAGGGTTAGCTATGGGAATGGAGGTAAAGGTTGGATCAAGGATGATTAAGTGAGTTGAATTGTATATACTAATATTAGAACAACATATGTACCAGAGATACGAGTTGGTAGACACGAGTCTTGGGAGCGCTAGAGATTACGCGGGGGTTGCTACGTGAGCACTCGACGGTGTACGGTATGTTCACTGTGTGGTCCGAACCTCTGAGGGAAGCCTCGGTTCGGGTATTGATTGACTATGTGACAAGAGCGATATGTTTGCTATGCATGATTGTGTGGATTGTTTATAAGGTTAATAAGCGATTATCATTGTGCGCGACGTCTTCGGACAATATTACTATGATTGTTTATGCGGTTGGAATACTAATATTCGAGAACTTTATCCCTAACTGACCCAAGTAAAACACTTAGGAGCGAGACTCGGGATCCCCAGTCTCTAGAGCTTGATACTCGAACATGACTATAACCTAGACTATTTCTAGGGAAGTACATAAGACTTCAAAGGTAATAATGGTAAAGACTTCTTCAAGACCTAAGTATTTACTTAGGGTAGTTGATTAAGGATTAATCATACATTGGAGAGTGATGGTTATGGTAAGTGGTATGGGAATCCAATTAGTTTCGACTAGTTGGTTGCGCATTGGTGATCACCGGAGTATAACGTCCGTATCGGACCGACTCCCTCTATATTCCGACGGGCCTAGATAGACTGTTGGACCAGGGTGCCGACTTTGGCACACGGCTTCGGCCATTCATGGACGCCTTTATTAGGCAAGTGGAAGCCCCGGGATCGAATGATCCTTGGCAATGAGCACTTCGTGTGTACGGGAGGACTACTGTCCAGTAAGGTTTTTCCGGGTTGTCCTAACATGACGCCCAATGGTATGGAGAGTAAGACTAAATGGTGATTAACATAATTTAAAGGAAAAACTACTAACATCTCGATGGAAGTACCTACGCGTTGTATGAATGTTTATAGTATATGGTATTCGGTATGTCATGGATTGTATGTAACGTATGGATTGTCACTTGATGGATTACTGTATGCTTATGCATGTTATTTACTGCTGTTGTATAAACTGTAAAATGAACCAGCATGTAATCAACCTCATGTTCAGACGGCTAATTGACCTAAGTGACCTAAAGGGTCTAGGATTACACTTTAGCATACCAGCATATAGTTTGCTGAGCCCCTTTTGGGGCCAACACATTCAGGTTGTGGATCGGGACGTGAAGCCGGAGCGGGGAATATGGGTAGACGACCTCGACTTTTATTTATCGCATGTTTAATATTAAATCGGTTAGCAAGTTGAAATTCTGGGAACTTTTTAAATGCTCACTTGTCATAGGTATTGGTTTGTATATAAGATAATGTAATAATTATCTCGTTCATCACTGCGGTTAGTTGTTGTTGTTCATTGTTAGATTACGGTTATGCTTCTTTACTCGCATGGGCGAGTAATGGCATGTGACACCCAAGTGAGGAAATGTAGGTTTAACTTCCGCTATGAGACGTCTCTAATTATGCTACGTGAGTGATTATACGAGAGTGATTATTACGAGATTAGCGAGTGGGGTGTTACACGAAAGGATCACACAAATCAGAAAAACTAAGTAAATTCTACCTCAATGTGTAAAATACATTTTGAAGTTAATTTTATCCATTTATCAATCAGACAAGAGAGAGACTTGATAAACAAACAATAGGGAGTTTCAACACGAGACAATCACAATTCCAACAACGGAGGTCACATATGGGACCTCCAACAATAATAACAGGACAGTCACCTACCTGACTGTCAAATAATAATAACCAGGACAGTCACCTATAGGACCGTCAAACACCACTCACCCCAAGTCCTTAAGTGTGCACACCCCTATGAAACAGTAGTCCATAGAGTAGATCATAGAGCTAACTACAGTCACTGTATACAGGGCACAAGATAAAATAGGGAGCACCTATGGGCCCAAGACATGGTAATCATTCTTTTGAAAGTCTTCCAAAAATCCTCCATCAAATCATTCACCAAAATATTCCAATTAAACCATTTCTCAATACACGGGGAAGAATCCCAATTTGCAAAACTTTAATATGTGAATAATTTATCTTCTAATAACAAAACCAAATTCCAAAACTTTTGCCTCCAATTTGTATCCACAAATCAGACATTCATGAGCATAGCGATTATCTGATTCGTCAAACAACTTCATGGAACAACCAACATAGATAGGGGCCCGTTGTCGTATTCAGAGTCTAAATATATACAATCAACAATCAAGAACTACTAAACACAATCAAGAATTTAATATACTACCTAAGTAGTAGACTTTACCCGTTGTAAGTTTACTTGGCACAAGGGAGGAGGTTTGACAATGGCAGGAAGAAGGACGTGAATTTGAGAGTTTAGGAAGGAAGGAACGAGAATATTGTAGTTGGGGAAGAAGAGCGTAGAATGTTGCGGTGAGGAAAAAGAAGGTGGGGGAAATCACGATTTAAATAGAATTAAAATGTAAAAAAGAGAAGGATGATATTAATTAAATAAAATGTATTCAGTTTTAGAAGAGAAAAGAAATAATTATTTTTATAAGTGATTAGGAAAATGAATTAAACAAATAATATCGTAAATAATTTGATAGATAACATAAATGATAAACGTTGCAGGTAACGTGAAAGAGACTAGATTCAACGGATTGGGAAAATAAAGGGGAATTTATAGATTTAAAATAGAATAAGAAAGAGATGATTTAGCCGTTGTGAAGAGATAAATTTGAGCGTGAATACCTAAGCAAGGGTTAAAATATTTATTTGATATAAGGGGAAAATAGAAATAGAAATAAAACAAAATCAGGAATTCCAACAAAAGGAACATCGTTGCGTTAAAAGAAGAGTCTAGAATAATAACAATGAATATACCGGGAGAAGAATAAGGGTTTATTAATATATAATTAATTTAGGGAAGTAAAACTAGACTTGAACTCTTAATGTTAAGAATAATTTTGAAATACCCTGTAATTAAAAATAGTGATTAATTAGGCTAATAAGTAATTTAGAAGCTTAATTATGTCTAAATAATCATGAAGGAACAAA
The DNA here is from genome assembly GCA_023374045.1 of Limonium bicolor. Taxonomy (NCBI): domain Eukaryota; kingdom Viridiplantae; phylum Streptophyta; class Magnoliopsida; order Caryophyllales; family Plumbaginaceae; genus Limonium; species Limonium bicolor. Next base: position 192,965,568 of record CM041782.1, read on the forward strand.
TCCCGAAGAAAACAGACCCTGAAAATGAATTAAAAACACTAACAAACCTTAAAGCACGTTTTTCGAGGAAACCGGGAAAACGTGACTTTAAGCCGGTCAAATAGACTCGTAACAATTTTGGTCAACTAAATAGTCACTAATAAACATTAGTGAAGGTCAAGAACCAATAAAATCAAGTAAACGAGAAAATAGTAAAAACTGTCAAAAACGGGAAGTAGTGGGGTAAAAGCATAAATAACTCAAACTAGTGTGTCCACTATTGAAATAAAAATGTAAAATCAGTTTGTGTGTGTGGGGGCAGCCGATTTCCCTTCCCTCTCTCACACTCTCTTATTCTCTTCCTTATTTGCAAAAGACAAAAGCAATAAAAAGTCAAAAAGTAAATCCTTACCTTACTTTACTCACTCTCTCTCCTCTATTCTCTCCTATCCTCACGTACAACAGCCCCCTCTTCTCCTCTCTATTTCTCTTCTTCTTCCTCGCGACTACAATGGTGATTTGAGCCATCCCACACCAACCCTCACTTCTTTCTTCTTGTTAACCCCTTAATCCTCCACCAAAAATTATAGAAATTATACCATTGTGTTCCTCTCATCAAGGAGAATACTAGTCTTTTCAAAATCTGAAAACAAGCATTTTTGAAATACCCCAAACCCAAGTATGCTAAGTAAACATCAAATTATGATGTAGTAAGGCTAGAATATGCCTTAGAAAGATTGGTAGACAATTTAAACCAAGGAAAACACAAAAAGTGTCTTAAGGGCAATTAGGGCAAAAATGTGCTCTAAGCTTGGAGAGACTTGGGTGAGTACCCAAATATCATGACAAGACCTTAGTAATATTCTAATGGTCATTTTAAACCAATTACCAAAGAAAACCAAGCTTGAAAACAAGTTAAAACACAAAATGGCTTTAAGAAGTCTTAAAGCACATTTTTGAGAAATTGTCTTAGAATTGAGTTTTGAGTGGCTAAATGTCCATCATTACTCTTTAATCAACATGTGTACTAATTAGTATCACATTAGGAAGCCTAAATCAATGAGAAACCAAAATTTCCCGAATATGTGCACTAATTAGTGAATAGTGCTCAAATAATGCTAGTTTTGACTTAAGTCAACTTTAATTAGCCAAATGGCCAAACAAGGCCTTATGTATTGTATACCAAGGGGGGGACGGTTTTTAATGGTGACTCACCATTAGTAGCCAGCACATTAAAGGAAATGAGAGGAAAAGTAGTAAGTTCACTATTCACCCTTTTTAAGATAAATATCTTCTTTAGCTTACCTCTCTCCTCTCTTCTTCATTTCCCTTCTTCTTCCACGGTTTCTTCTTATTCTCTCTGTTCTAAACCGTTCCCAAGCAGCCATTGTTGCCTCACCTTGCTTTGCCCACCAAATGTTCATCTTTGCTCCAAATCAAAAACTAAGTATAGATTTCTCTTAGTTAGGCCAAGACCTATCTTTCTATCTTTTCAAATCTTTCAAAGCTCAATTTTGATGCCATTAGAAAACTCCATTGATGGAGGAAAATCAAGTTTGAAGAGCTCATTAGCTTCTCCATTCTCTTAAGGTAAAAAAAATGTAAGAAAAACCATGTTTCCATCATTCCTTCCACATGGCTGAAAATTACTACTCATGGGGCTTTGTTTTTATGCCTTGTTCTAGCTTGTTTTATTCACCAAGGACTAGTGGAGGTCCTCTTTCATTCAATGCCCAAGTCTACCTTGAGACTTCAAAGGTAATCATCCACTTTTATGCCTTAGAACACATTTCTAACCTAGGTTTTCATTCCTTGAGGTTAGTGTATTGTTTAGCACTCATGTGAGTCATTGAATGATGATTAGAACATTGGCAATGGGAATCTAAGTGGGTGGCCGAAAATGAAACAAAGGAAACCAAGGAGGGAAGTGTGAGGAGAAGCTTGGAAGAACAAGGTAAATTGCTTACCTAATGGTGGTCTAAGTTTAAGGAATGAGTTTTAGATGAGTACTAATGTAGCTTAAAGCTTACATTAGGTAATGGGTTATATAACCTAAGAAAAAAAAAGGAATTTAAACAAGCTTATGAACTTGTGACTAAGGAGCCAATGGGAATGAGTTAGCAAGATAAGTATATGGTGAATTAAGAGAACATTTAAATTACTATGGGAGCATTGTTGTGTGTATTTGCAGGTTGAAAGCTTTTATATGTGGGAAATTCAGTGTTTAAGTTTAAGTCATTTAAGGGCCTAAGAGCCATGTCATTTAAGAGCCTTAGTGCTATGCAATTTAAGATTATTGCATTATGTTGAGTTTATTATGAATGAGTTGATTTGGGTGAGAAAAATAAGATGAGGAAGGATTTGATGTATGTGAGATGATTGAATGAGAAAAACAATGCATTTGGGCGTGATAATATACTAGAGGATTTATGGCGAAATTTAAGTAGGATACAAAGTGTTTGGTGGTGGTTGTGAATTAATATGACCTAGGATTTACTAGGAGTCATTAAAGGAAATTTGAGTGGAAATGAGTTAACAAAGTTGTTCTTGAAGTTTAGAATGGCCTAGAATTGTTTAGGAGGGATTAGAGGTTTGGAGGGTGTAATTTGTGTACCAAGAATGTGTACTAAGGGTTTGAGTGTTCATGATTTTATTAAGGGTGAGAAACTAAAGGTGGTGTAGTAATATACTAAGGAAGCCATGTCAAAATTTGGAGAGGGAACTAAGTGTTTAAGGTGTTCTAAGGAGATTTTATGACTAAGGATGTTATAGTAAACATTAAAGGTTGTTTGGTGAAAGTGGGTAAGCTATGGAGTTCTTGAGTAATAGGAAGACCTAGCGGTGTCTAAGAGGGACTAGGGGTTACAATGGTGAATTTAAGGCACCAAAACCATGGTTAAGGAAGCTAGGAAACTTGTACAAAGTTTGAAGGAAGAATAAGATATAATGACTCATAAGGATGTAAGCATGTGCTAGATTATATATAGTTTTGAGAAGTTTGAGTAAAGCAAGTGAGTATGCAAAATGATGCTTGAGGAGTAGTTAAGATGGTTGTGAAGAAACACTTGGGTTAGTTGAAGTTTTAGGCAAAATTTATATGTTGGAAGTGTAAGAAATTAAGATAAGTGTTAAGAGTTTCGTAAGAAATTGAGTACATGATCAAGGAATTTAGTATGAGTTTGATGGATGAATTAGGAGGACTTGAAGGTACCAAAATGATGTTAAGACATGCTAGAATACTTGTGGAGAGGTTGGGAAAATATTTGTTAAGATTTGAGGTGAACAGAGGAAAAAAAATTTACATTCTGGGCACATTTAGTGTAGGTCCGGGTTTGCAAACTAGCACACAAACCCGGACCACACCAAAAAACTATCCAGAGAGTTTAGGTGGGATGGTCCGGTTTGCATCCCAGTACTTAAACCCGGACCAGTCCTAAAATTGTCCAGAAACTTTTGCGATGTATTGGTCCGGGTTTACAACCTCGGACACAAACCCGGACCCATCAGAAAAAGCTACAGAATGTTGAAAAATGGGGTTTAAGGTTGGGACTTGTTTGGTAATGATATATAAGATTGTTAGGACATAATTAATGACATATAATGGTCATTAGGGGCATAAACAAGAGCTTAAGAAATAATGAGAAGTAAGTGGCTTGAGGTTAAGGTTAAACTATAAGGACTAAGAGGTGATATGGTGGGTAAACATCATCGGTTAAGTAAGTTAAGTAGGTTTGGATGAGATGAGTAACTAATAACCTAAAACTGAATGAATGCTTTAGGGTTTGAGAATTTTGACTCCGGAGGAGAGTAAGCAACCGAACGACCAACGGTGAACGGTACAGTTCTCTTGTGACCTGCTTGCTAACGAGGTGTCCCTCGGCTTGTGTGCTATTTGTTTTTGTGTGCTCACTAAACAAGATAAAGCATGCAACCGGAATATTATATTTATTGTATTGTTGTGTGATGTTTGAAAACTAACACAACACACCGTGAGAACTTACTAACCAACGTTTAGTAAGGAATTGAGTGAGACTAAGGAACGCTCCCTAATATGGGACGATATGAACCGAAAGAGGTTAACCAACAAACAAGGTCTTGAGATTACTTCTAACTGGAACTTGAGTGAGGAAACCCGGGACCGATCTCCGGTCATGCATGCTAAGGAAAGGGGGTCGGTATCTATAGCAGATTCGACTCCCGATTAAGGACTTGTCTTCGGACTTGTAGCCTAGGGCCGGTTGCCGGCTCAGCTACGCTGGACTCCCGTCCAGAGTAGGTGGCATTAAGATGGTGCGGTGGGATCACCTAAATCCCAGGTTCGAACTAAGCTACAACCATTCCCCTCCAAGAACGGTTTGTATACTGAGATTAAGTTGAGATTAAGATTAAGGTAAGGATAAGATAAGTTGCAACCATTCCTCTTTAAAGGATGGTTTGTATTACTAAGACTAAGATAAGCTACATCCACTCCTTATTAAAGGGTGGCTGTTTCTAAGATTAAGATAAGATTAAGATTGAGGTGAGATAAGGATGGACTAAGATTAAGAGGGAACATTACTTAAGGAGTTAAATAACTAACTCTCTAATTAAGGGAACGCATTTAAGTCATTGTGTGTGAACTTTGATTGTTCATATTTTGTTGTTTACAGCATTTACTATTATGTTGTGCATCTAATCAACCTCCATGCTATCGACAATTAGTCGTCGTAGCCACGTTAGCTTGGGGGCCATGAGAGGATCGTACCAGCATTCGTGCTGACCCCCTTTGGGGGCTGTTTTTACTACACAGGTGAACATCAGGTGGCGGCCGTCGCAAGAGTAAGAAGAGGATACAAGTGTTAAGGATTAAGTGTGACCTACGAGTTGTGCATGTACACTCGTATGGCAATTGAGTTAGTAAGATGTATAGGTTGTGAGAGGATTGTAAGAAGAATATGTATTTGGTTATGGTTGTTATGTACTAATGTTCGGTATATTCTGTAGTCAGACCGTGGCAAGGTCCTGGAGTGTAAAGAATTCCGCTGTGACATGTATATATATATGCTGTTAAGTTGCGAGACCACATTTGGATTGAGTTGGGGTGTTACAGCAGCCGATTTACATACATATATATATATATGTATTTGTTTTATGGAGTATAAAAACCTTATATTATGTAGATGTTATTTCTCATTCAAGATCCATTTAATCACATCATTATCATACAATAACCATAGTATTTTATGTCATTGTAAACCATATTTTATAAATTCACTTTCTTTAACAATATACATTCGCTTCAGCACTATGGTTTTAAACCATATTTTTACAACATAAATTTATGAAATGATACATTTATATCATTATACTATATAATATAGCACTTTACATTTCATTAATAATTATAATATATAGTTTTGGAAAACTATTCTCATTACTGAAAAGGCATATATATAACACATGTATCTTCATTTCCCGTAGTTTTCATCTATTATAATATAACCACATATTTTATACAATGTTATAGATATCATATTTTATGACATTAAACTTTACAACAGAATATAACCTATGGTTTATAAAATCTCTTTATTATTGCCGAGATAAAGGCACTTAGGTTATATCTCTATTTTCTTCTCAATTCCCATACTTTCTATTAATTACAATTACACCACTTATTTTATAACATATCATATTCATCATATATTATATCATTTAAACCTTATAGTAAATATAGTATATGGTTTTTATAATTCTGAAAACTACAAATAGACCTTAGGGTCTGTTCTGATTGTTTGTTTCCAGCACCCACAACTTTACAAATTTATACTTTTACCACAAATCTTATAACGTTAATATATAACATATATTATATCCTCATTTATATTTGTAACTTGTATAACCTATGGTTTATACATGTTTATAATTACCGAACAGACCCCTGTCTGTTTTGGTTTTTTTTCCAGCAAGATAAGTTTCTATATTTACATAATTACCACATATATTATAATAAGTTTCATATAGGTTATAATATATGGTATTAATATTTATAATTTTGTATAACCTATAGTCTTGTGTTACACTATTTGCGAACAGACCCAAGTCTGTTTTTAAATTCCTTTTTCCGCCCCAAAATCTTCCTTATTTACATATTGACCACACTTTATATCATATACTTCCTAAATGTCATAAAACTATATATTATACACTTTTCTTTATAAAATCATTTATATAACTCTAAAATTCTCAAACTTTATATTCATGGTATAAACTTTTATATTAACTATCCTAACACCCAACTTTCGGTAATTTATGTTTCTACCACATTAATTTTATAAATGTAACATTTAGCTTATAATGTTACTATAAGTTCATAAATTAATTATTTATGACATTAAAGGTCAAAGCACCTAACATGGTCTATATTGACCTATAGACTTACTGGTTTGACCAAGAGTTTTGTTTATTTACGATTTGACCCAGAATTTTTTAAAAATTACATTTTTCCATAAAACTTCGGCTATAACCCATAGTTAGCCTTCAAAATTTATTTTAATTACTAAATAACCCTAGAATGTTTTCAGTATATTTATTACTACTTTGAATTCATTTAAAACTTAATATAACATAAGGTAAGGTTTCCTTACCTATTTTTGAGTCACCAAAGTCACCAAACAGCTCCTAAGACTCTCGGCCTAATTACCAAGTAGTTTAGGTTAGTTTTTGAAATATTAAATAACTTAATCTTAATATATATATATTATATATATATATCATTAAGGAGTAAAAATGCTCACTTTGCCTAATTTACAACTTGGACTTGATTCCTATATGTTGTGCAGAATATTTCTAAGATTCCTACACACATTCGGCAGCATTTTGCAAGGGGAAAACAAATGTGTTAGGTATGTGACATAACCAGCTAATTAAGGATAAAATCGAGCTCATTTAGCATAGATTTCTACCTTGATATGGTGCTGTCCTAAGAGGCCGCTCACGCCTGATTTTCAAAGGCAAAGAAAGGTGTTAAAAACACCATTTAACCCAGCATATATAACCGGAAAAGAAAGGCAAAGAAGGATGGGTAAAATGCTTTACCAAAAATGGTCAAAATGAAGTTCCTTGCTTGGATCTTGCGACCTCTTGAGGCTTCGATGTTCTCCACTGATTTTACATGAAGATTACAAAGGAATAAGCTAGGGAAAACTGGAAAACATAACCGGAAATGGAGAAGAAGAGCTTAGGTGGCTACTAACAGAATTTTTGTAAGGGTAAAACTATGTACAAAAGAATGAAATAATAAAAGAAGAAAATAAACATTACAACTCTATACGGGTAGCAAAAATCCCGGTCGGGGTACAGTGAGAGTAGATTACGACCGAGAGTATCGAACCCAAGGGACTTAATGGAAAATCAGTCCTAATCCTAGTAATAGCCTATTCTGAAATAGGGGGAAATGTAAATATTAATTCCTCACTAAAACTATTAACTAAATTAATTAACTTTGACTCATGATGATTTTCAATGTAAGGACAAGTATAGTTATAAGCCAAACCACAAAGTTTCGAAATGAATCTGGCAGAAATGACTATGTCGGATGTCATGCCGGACAAGAGATGCACGGCACCTTCAAGATCTTTGAATGTGCCAGACATAAACCACCCGACAGCACATCCGGCATCCTTCAAGTTGTGAATAGTACTTCCTGTTTCTGGTCTGATAACAGGACTCATTACCTAAATTTGCTCCGTGCATGTCTAATGCCTTGAGAACGAACAAGATAATGGACGAAAAACAGATAAATTCCAATCTTAAGTCATGTTGCCCACTTTTTAGAACAACAACGTTAAAGACCACTAAGACCCCTCAACCTATTCTACTTTGTCTTGTGAATATCAGTAGAATTTAGAAGAAAAAAGAACAAGTAGCGATCTCATTCTACTTGTATGAAGACCAAAACCTTAGTTGATGAAACTTGCACTTTTATTAATAACCATAAGAGTAATTACAAGGAAGATCATCCCTAACCAAAGACTAACAAGGAATTCTACTTCACCATCCACACAACTATAAGAACAGAATACAAGAGGAGAAGGAAATGGTCATAGCCTTAACCCGACAAGATCTTCTTCTTCTCTTCGCGTGGATGGATCTGCAGAATTTCCTTGGACACCAACAATGGAGTGGATGCAGAAATGGAGATGTGAATGGAGTGTAAGAATTGATGCTGCCCTTCAGCCTATTTATAGGCAACAAAATCTCCATGTGCCGGGTGGCATGCCAGGTGAAAGTCATCCGGCACCACGTGTTAAATAAGCGTAACTGTTAACGGTCAAAACTGCCAGGTGAAACTTTGCATGTGCCGGACAGGATATGTTCGGCACCGTACCCGGCAATTGGCAAACCGTCAACCGTAAATAACTGTCACCGCTTGGTCAACCGTGGCGACTTTTCACATATGCCGGATGGGAAGTACCCAGCAGCATACCCGCCAAGGCTCCTTTTCTGCTCCATGCCTGTGCCGTGCAGGAGACACCCGGCATTACGTCCGACATCACTTGTATTTTTGCCTAGGAATTCGTTCCTTGCATAAAAAGCTCACAAAACATAAGTCTGTACAAATAAAACACGTTAACACATAATATAACTTAAATACTATCTATTTAACCTTATTAACACTAATATACTCCTAAATCTAGTACATAAAATATGATAAGTCTGTGGCTTATCGAGGCCCTACACTTACCTTTTGCTAGTCCTCGGGCAAAATTAGATTAGAAAGGAGTAATTACTTATGCACAAAACAGATAAACTCTAGAATGACAATTAGATAAACATTCTCAACTGCCTGACTCTATTTCATAAGTATCACTTAATCTTCCTTATCTATCAAAAACATCCTAATGGGTATAAAAATAAAGAATTTCAAAACTGATCAAAAACTTTTGGGCTATTTTGCATAAGGGATTTTGTAATCTCTCCTTTTTCTAGTTTCCAACATTAAGCTCTATTATTCAAGAGTTTCTGAAATTGGCCAAGACCCTAATCAATGGTTTTTATGGTTCAGCCCTGTTTTTCAAGGGTTTCTGAATCAACCATGATTTTTTTGCATTGAAGAACAGGGACTTTAGGAGAAAAACAAAAGGATAATGAAATACCCCAAACCTTTATATGTTGTCTAAATATTAAACTATGGTGTATTAAGGCTAAAAAGTTCCTTAGAAACATTAGTGAACAATTTAAACCATAGAAAACACAATAAAGTACCATAAAGGCAATTAGAGCAAAAATGTGCTCTAAGCTTGGGATGACCTTGGTTGAGACTCAAAGGGCTTACCAAGACTTTATTTACATGTTAATGAACATGTTAAACCAATTACTAAAGAAAACCAAGATGTAAAACAAGTTAAAACAAAATATGTGCTTTAGGAGTCATAAACACATTTTTGAAAAATTGTCTTAGAAATGGGTTTTGAGTGACTAAATGCCCATCATTACTCTTTAATCAACATTTGTACTACTTAGTATCACATTAGGAGGTATAAATCAATGGGAAATAAAAAATTTCACAATTATGTGCACTAGTTTGTGAATAGTGCTCAAATAGTGCTAGTTTAGCATTAAGTCAACATAAGTCAATTAATTGGTCAACAAAGACCACAAATATCCCATTATACTAAAGGGGGCTGGTTTTGGGCAAGGTGAGGCATCACCACATGCTAGTTAATTAAAGAAAGAAAGAAGAAATAAGTAAGTTAACTATTTACCTTTACATAAATATCTTTCAAAAGTAAACCTCTCACGTCATTCTCTTCTTTCCTTCTTGATTCCCACTGTCTTCAACCTTCTCCTCCCTTCTCCAAACTGTTTTGCTACAGCAAAACAAAATTCTCCATCTTTGAATGCTTGTAACTTCTAGCTCCATGCTCCAAAATTAATTCCAAGACCACCATTCTCTTAGTTTGATCAAGCTCTACAACTTTGTCTTTCCAAAACTTCAAAAGTTCCATTTCGGTGCCATGGAGATTCACCATTGAAGGAGCAAGAACTCATCTTTTTACACCTCATTGTTCTCCTTTTCTTCAAGGTAAGGAAAACCAAAGAAAATCTAAGTTTCCTCTTATTTTTGTTAGTGACCGAAAATCACATCTCATGGTGTTTTATCTTGATCTTTCATAGCTCCATTTCAAACTTCAAAGGGCTAGGTAGAGTCCTCTCTTGCTACTTAATCCAATTCTCATTCAACTCCAAGGTAAATTTCCCTCTTTGTGTTTTAAAACACTTATGTGAATTTAGGGTTTATATATAAGTTTAAGTATGAATCTTAAAGCTCATTACCCTTATATGTGTGTATGGATAGAAGGTTGACAAGTGATCAAGTTCCTTGCTAAGCTTCAATCCAAGAAAAAAGAAAAGAAAACTTGAAGAAAAGAGGTAAATAACCTAACCAAATGTGGTTTAATGTGTCTTAGGAAATTGAGCCTTAAAATGCTTAAGAAACTATCTAAGGAGCCAATGGTAAATGAGATAGAAAAATTATCCTCAAGGAGGTTTTTAAAGACATATGTGATGATGTGTGTATTTGCAGGTCAAAGGCAAATATTATGTGGGAAATTCAGTGTTTAAGTTTAATGCAATTTAAGGGCCTAAGAGCCGTGTTATTTAAGGGCCTAAGTGCCAAGCAATTTAAATTATGCACTATATTGTGATGTAGTGTAGTTTAAGGTTTAGTTGTGTGTAAAGAACATTCTTGTGTGGACAAATGTTCTTGATTGTTTAAAGGTGAGAAACCTTGTGTTTTTGGAGTAAGAAAGTGCTAGCAAAGCTATGTCAAAATTTGAGTAGAAAACAAGAAGTTTAGGTGTTTAAATGAAGTTTAGTGACCTATGTTGTACTAGGAATTTCAAAGGCTTAGATTTGTGAAAGAAAGGGAATCAAGGTGTTCTTAGGTGTTAAAAATGTATAGGCATTGTCTTGGAGGATTTTGTGTTCAATGAGTGAACTTTTGGTGAACAAGGGAAAAATTGTGCTTGTGAAGGTTTAAGTGTGAATTGGAGGAAAAATAGAAAGAGCTTGTGTAATGGAGGTGCTGGGCAGAAATAATGCTTATGGACTAGTGGTAGTGTAGACGATGTAATATTTTGGTTAGTTGGTGTTGTAGGCATAAAACTACCACTTAGAAACCTAAAGAAAAATATTACAAGTGTTAAGGAGTTTGTGAGAAAATTTGGGTAATAAGTTGAAAAAGGAATTGGACAAGTTTAAGGTGTTATTTTGGTAATAGAATATGCCTAAGATCATGTGTGAAGTTTGGATAAACAATGGATGAGGAGAGCAAGTAAAACAAGACTTGAAAATGCATAATTGTTAAATCTGTAGCATGGTCCAGGACTTAGGTCCAGGGTGAAGTCCTGGACCACACTAAAATAAGGGCCGAGAATACATGCTACATTATGGTCTGGGACTTAGGTCTGGTATTAAGACCAGGACCACCCCTTAATTCACCCCCGAGAGTAGCAGCAACTATTGGTCTGGGACTTAAGTCCTGTATGAAGTCCTGGACCACCCTGTTAAATAAGTCCGAGAGTTAGGCCATGAATTGGTCCGGGACCTTAGGTAAGGACCAAGTCCCGGACCACTCTAAAAACATTGTTTAAGGTTAGTAAATGATATCTAATGATGGTGATTGATAAGTAATTATGTTATAAGGTTGTTTAAGTAATGTTAGGTGTGTTATAATGATGATTAAAAGGGTGAAAAGTTATAACTAAGTGTGAAAATAAAACAAGCTAGAAATGTAAAGTAATAAGTTAATCAAAGTCGAGTACAATAATTAACCGACGTTACTAAATGTGTATAGGAGTTGCCTACGGTGGAAAACAAACACAGCAGGGACCAAGGTATGGTTTTCTTGCAGTCTGTTTGCTACCGGTTTACACCGGCTTGTGTGTTGTTTGTTTTTTTGCGTGTTTATGACTTTGTAAGACTTAAATCATGAAACGACTTTACAGTCATTGTTATTATTGTGACGTGAGCGTACCGGTACCATTAACCTCGAATACGTACTAATCCGTTAGTTAACTAAAACTAGGACATGTAAGAGAGCGGTACTCGGTTTAATGTTTCGACCCAAGGAACATTCTAACTATGGCTATGTATGAGCTAGTTGTGGTTGGTGTTGTTATACTATATCTCATCTCCCTTGTGTGCCTAACTGGACCTAAACACTTATTTGTGATCGAATGTGTCAAGTTCCATCAATGGGACTTCTAACAAGTGGTTAACCGGGGAGTGAGGAATCCGGTCGTTCCGGTCACGCGTGTATGTACGGGAGTTGATATCTGAATCAGATTCGCCTCTCTTTATGTTATGGTTGTTTTTCCTTCTTGGATCACAATCACCCACAAGCTTAACCAAGGCTTACCTATCTGATTATTGATCGGACTAGGGGGAAATTATGTACGGTGTGCTTGGATCACTATATCCGACACATCTTTGGGTTAAGTTACTCATTCGTCAACAGAACGGTAACGAGTTATGTAACAAGCTTAACATGAGATTGAGTTCACTTTCTAGGCTTACCATGTCGACTAACTAATGTTGGGCTGTTTTCCTAAAGTGAAACATCCTTGTTATGTTGTATGTTGTTGTTGCTATGCAATGTTTATTGCTATGCTTTTATGTTGTGTGATAAAATGAATGCCATGTTATCATGACAATTGGTTGCGTGTATCCCGGTAGCCGACGGGCTGCACGTTAGCCATACCAGCCATGGGTTGCTGAGCCCCTTTGGGGCACCATATTTTATTTTGCAGGATGAGGATCGAGGAAGCGGAGTGGCTCTAGATCCTAGGAGTTATGAAATACCTTTGGTAGTTTTTGGATGTTGGACCTGGAATGCGCCTGTGCTCTCGTGGTGGTATATTTTGGATTGACAGGTATACAGTGATGGTTGTAAATATAGTACTCGGTATAGTTGGTTGTAATTATGGTTTAGTACTATGCTCGGGAGTCTGTGCATCAGATCGATATGGTTGTATGTATTCTGCCTTGTTAGCCACGTGGGTGGCTAACGGCGTGTAACACCAACTCAATTAGTTATCGTTAAGTTATATATTTCTGACGCAGTAGCGGCTACCGTTGCCAAGATGGTACCTCAGCTGGTCGCTGCGGTGCAGCAGGAGCAGCAGCCCGGGGTTCAGCCACCACCACCACGCGAGACCAACTGGGTCAAAGCATTGGCAGATCTGAGATCACCGTCATTCCACAGGGAGACCGACCCGAGTAAATTGGAGGTGTATATCTCTGAATTGAAGACCGCCTATGAGACCTTGGACGTGCCTGCTGGTGCCAAGGTTCGTCTTCCCACTTACTATCTGAAGGTTTCGGCAAAGAGTTGATGGAAGCTTGTGAGAGATGACAGGATAGCTGATCCTGAATTTGGATGGAGGGAGTACACGGCTCTGCTGCGAGCCAAGTACTACCCGGTGCATGTACAAGAGGGTAAGTGCCTCGAGCTGGATAGTTTGAGGCAAGGGAACAAGATGTCGGTAGACGAGTACTACACCGCCTTCACCGACCTTATCCACCTGCTACCAGACCTGGGTTACTCGAACCGGGTTCTGGTAAACCGTTTTTACAACGGACTCAGCCACCGCCTACGCTATGAGATGGGGCCAGCTGAATACGCCACCTTGCAGGTAATTAAAGTACAGTGTGATGTGAATAAGTGTATACAGTGAGTAAATGTGAAAGTGAGTTTGTGAGTTGATTTGCGGGGCATAACTAACACCCTAAATAATAGGAGTGCTATCATGCCGCTGCTAAAGTTGAGATCACCGTCCGACTAAGGGACGAGAAGAATGCACACAAGCGCAAGGCTTCGAGCGAGGGCCAAAACACGCAAGGGTACGGGGGAGGAAAGAAAAAGAAACCTTACCCCCAGTCCCAGAAAGGCCAGCCCCAGGGTGGCAAAGGCCAAGCCCAGACCACCACTGCTGAGGAGCCACTGTAGCTCACTTATGCCTACGCGGCAAAACCCCTACGCTCTCACCCGCCCAAGGGTAACTACTAATTTCGTGTACCAAAGTTTAGATGTGTGTTGTTATGTTGTGAAGTGTGTATTAATGGTGAAATGTGATAGCAGCTAGTGTGGGCTCTGGACCGGAGCGCCACTACTACTGCAAGTGGTGCAACGGAGACCACCCCGGCAAGGACTGCAAGGGAAACAATCTGCAGTGTCGCTACTGCAAGAAGATGGGGCACCGTGACTTCGAGTGCTACCAGAACCCCAATGGCAGAAACTATAGGCCTAAGGGGCAATGGAAGGGTAAGGCTGCCGCGACCACTGAAGGCCCGAAGGCGATTAACCAGCCGCCCTCAGATCAGGGGAACACGAACTCCCAAAAGGGGAAAGGGTCGGGAGCTGGCAAGGCCGCCCTGAATGTGGTAGACTGGTTAGAGGCTGTTGGACCCTCTTCTAGACCAGGTACTACTAAAACCACTGAGTGAAGTAATTGATTGCTTACCGCATTTCATGCATGAGTGTTAGCAAGTCCAAATGTGCAAATATATAAGTAAAGAGTTAAAGTATAATGTATAATTTATCTAAGTTAGATGATTCTAAATCGTAGGAACCTTCAATGTTTGTTATCCAATCCCTCCCACACCAAACCTTGAAGAAACCACCATCAGCATCACCAAATTCCCGATGGAGCAATGTCAGGTTATCCAGCCAGGTATGATATTATTAAATGGATACCTGACACCTGAAGCACAAATCCACATCATCCGACGATGCGACGAACTGGGAGCAGCACCTAGAGGGTTCTACACACCAGAATACCCGAGTAGGTCGAAGATGAAGTTAAAGATGACGTGCATGGGTAAGGACTGGAACCCTTACACCAAGACATATCAGGACGAATGAGCGGAAGACGGAGCAACAGTACCGAGGTTACCTGAGGAGTTCCTTGCGGTCATTAACCACACCATGGGAATTGCTCAGCAAGTTGAATCAGATCAAATTCCGAGTGTTAAAGCAGATGTGTGTATTGTGAACTTCTACCAGAAAGGTGGACGATTGGGTTTACACCAGGATAAGGATGAAACACCCGAGTCTCTGAGTGAGTACCCGTGGTGTCTTGGTCCATTGGTGATACCGCAGTGTTTGTGTATGGCGAGCAGAAGCGTGCTGATCTCGCAAAGAAGTTAGTGTTGAAGTCAGGAGATGTACTAATCATGGGTGGCCAGTCGAGGATGCTATATCACGGTATCAAGAAGATCAAACTGAATACCGCACCTTCGACAGTAATTAATGCCACACACATGAAACCCGGACGTTTAAATTTGACATTTCGACAATTCTAAAGCCTTGTGTAACCATGTAACGGGTGAAACCAGTTGTATGTTAAGGATGCTATATATTAGCAATGTCGACAATGTAAACCAACTTGTGGTGTAAAGAGTATGTTAATGAATAAAGAGACGTTGTTTTGAAGTATGTCAGTCGTGTTGTTACTGTGTACTTATAAGTTTGTGAACTGAATTAGGTTGTGCACTCGGAACGGGAGGTGCACTGAGTGTGTGTAACGAGGCAGAAGCCGGTAAAAGCGGCACTATCCTCACTGGTACCTTCCCAGTTAATGGCGTGGACGCGTCGATCTTGTTCGACTCCGGAGCCTCACACACATTTATCTCACTTTCATTTGCGAGGAGGCTGGGGTTAAACGATGAAGAGATGCCTGAATTCCTAGTCACTCTCCAGTCAAAACAGCGGATCAAGTGTACCCGCTATCACCGAGATGCTATTGTACGAATCAAGGATGAAGAGTTTCCGATCGACATGATAGAGTTCGAGGGACTCGGATTCGATGTTATTGTGGGGATGAACTGGTTGGAGCAGTACAAGGGTCGAATCCTGTGTGCCGAGCATCGACTGCTTCTTCGGAGTCTGACTGGGGTTACCATTTCATAGCGCCAGAGGCCCAGGGAGCCTTCGACTCAGATTATCTCCGCTATGTCTATGTATCGTGAGTTGCGAAGAAAGAGTGATGTGTACCTCTGCTATGTCCAGGACATAGAGAAAGATCCGGATTTTAGCCCAGATGTGCCGGTAGTGTTAGAGTTTCCTGATGTCTTTCCTAAGGGACTGCCGGGCATGCCGCCAGCACGAGCAGTAGAGTTTGAGATCGAATTGGTGCCGGGAACCGGACCAATAGCGAAGGTGCCCTACCGTAAGGCTCCAGCTAAGATGACTGAGCTCAAAGAGCAGCTACAAGACCTACTCAAAGGGATTTATATGCCCGAGCGTTTCACCATGGGGAGCGCCGGTCCTCTTCGTGAAGAAGAAGGACGGTAGCCTCCGCCTCTGCATCGACTACAGGGAGCTGAATGCTGTTACGGTGAAGAACCGTTATCCTTTACCACGCATTGACAATTTATTCAACCAGTTAAAAGGAGCATCAGTATTCTCCAAGATCGACTTACGATCCGGGTACCACCAGATTACTATTCGAGAGGGTGACATTGAGAAGACCGCATTTCGAACCAGATACGGTCACTACAAGTTCACGGTCATGCTGTTTGGTTTATCCAATGCACCAGCCAAGTTTATGGGCTTAATGAACCGCTTGTTTCGAGATCAGTTGGACAAATCAGTGGTAGTCTTCATCGACGATATTTTGGTATATTCAAAGTCAAGGGGTGAGCATGAGAGCCACCTGAGATGTGTGTTGCAAACGTTGAGAGAGAATCAGTTGTATGCAAAATTCTCCAAGTGTGAATTCTGGTTGAACCAAGTTTCATTCCTTGGTCATGTTATTTCCGAGGCTGAGATCGCTGTTGATCCAGCCAAGATAGATGCAGTGCACACCTGGCCAAGACCGAAGACGGTTACCGACATCCGGAACTTCCTCGGTCTGGCAGGATATTACAGGAGATTTGTGAAGAACTTCTCCAGTGTCTCGAAGCCGATGACTTCCTTAATGAAGAAGGATGCACCATTGGAGTGGACAGACGACTGTGAGAGTTCCTTCCAGAGTCTCAAGGATGCTCTTACCTCTACACCAGTCCTGACAATACCAAACTGTACAGATGGTTTTGAGGTCTACTGCGACGCATCTGGAAGAGGTATGAGTTGTGTGTTGATGCAACACAGGAAGGTCATAGCATACGCCTCCCGACAGCTGAACAAGCATGAAGAGAACTACCCTACGCACGACTTAGAAATGGGTGTCATTGTCTTCGCTTTGAAGATATGGCGACATCATTTGTATGGGGTAAACGTGACAATTTATTCTGACCACAAGAGTTTGAAGTACTTGTTCACTCAGAAAGAGTTGAACATGAGGCAAAGAAGGTGGGTCGAGTTTCTAAACGACTACGACATCCACCTGCAGTACAACGAGGGTAAGGCAAATATGGTAGCTGACACACTGAGTCACCGAGCACACTCTCTCCCTTCGCTAGTCTTTCATTCTAGCTTGGTTGAAGAGGTGCGGAGTGCTCAGATGTCGGATCAGTACATGTTAGAAATCAAGCAGAAGCTTATTGATGGCACATTCGAGGGTCAGAAGTATGATTTCCAACTCCACGATGATGACCTGATTAGCCTGAATGGCCGATTGTGTATTCCAAGGAGTAGCACCGAGCTAAAAGAGCGCATACTGAGTGAATCCCACTGTTCTACTACTTCCATTCACCCCGGAGCTTTAAAGATGTATAAGGGCATGAAACGATATTTTTGGTGAACTGGAATGAAAAAGGATGTGAATGACTATGTTGTAAGGTGTCTCACTTGTTAAAAGGTCAAGTTTCAGCACCGACGGCCTGGTGGTATGGTGTAGCCAATGCCAGTGCCAGAGTGGAAGTTCCATGACATTTCCATGGACTTTGTAGTAGGGCTTCCGCCTATAAGGGGAGGTCTGAATATTATTTGGGTCGTTGTTGACCGACTGACCAAGGTGGCCCGATTCATACCGATGAAGGTCACCTGGAAAGTGGCAAAGCTAGCAGAGCTCTTCGACCGAGAGATAGTACGACATCATGGGGTACCGAAAACTATTGTGTCTGATAGGGATACCAGATTCCTCTCGAGGTACTGGGGAACTACACGGGAAGCGCTTGGTACCGAGCTGAAGCTGAGTACAGCGTTCCACCCTCAGACAGATGGTCAGAGTGAGCGCACCATCCAGACGCTTGAGGATATGTTACGTGCATGTGCACTTGACTTTCAGACCAGTTGGATTGATAAGTTACATCTGATTGATTTTAGCTACAACAACAATTACCATGCTTCGATCAAGATGTCTCCCTTCCAGGCTTTGTACGGTAAACCATGCCGCACGCCTTTATGCTAGGATGAGTCGAGTGAGACGGTCATTATAGGACTTGAATATCTGGAACAAGTACAAGCAGAAGTACGCCTGATCTGAGCTAACATGAAGGCAGCTCAGGACAGGCAGAAGTCATATGCGGATGTGTGACGACGAGACCTGGAGTTCACCATGGGCGACCAGGTGTTTCTTAGAGTTTCCCCCATGAAGGGAGTATTTCATTTTGGCCAGAAAGGCAAGTTGAGCCCGAAATATGTGGGGCCTTATGTTGCGACGGAGTGGATAGACCCGGTAGCTTACAGGCTAGATTTACCTGCTGAGCTGGGCAAGGTACACGATGTATTTCATGTGTCTCAGTTGAAGAAGTATATGTCTCATCCGTCTCATGTACTTCAGCCCAAAAGGCTAACGTTAGAGCTGACCATGCGATCAGTGGAGACTCCCTTACGGATTTTGGACACTAAGACTCGAGACACTCGCCATAAGTCTATAAAACTGGTGAAGGTCCTTTGGTCTAACCAGGAAGTCGAGGAGGCCACTTGGGAGCTAGAAGATAAAATGAGGGAGAAGTACCCATCATTGTTTACTCCTTAGTATTTGTATGTATAGGGTATGGGGCGTACCCCTATTTTAAGGGGGGGTATAGCCGTTTCGGTTATGTATGTACGGTATGTATTGAAATGCATTGCCTATGTGGTTATGTTATAGACCTTTGAGTCTCAGTGATGTTATGTTACCGGGACCTTGAGACTGATTTTATGTAAAGTATGTTTGTTATGAAAGTATTGTTTTACAAGTAACCCCGTGTTCTAATTTAGAAGATGTGTGGGAACTATGAACTTTGGGGACAAAGTTCTTTTAAGGGGGGTAGATTGAAATACCCCAAACCTTTATATGTTGTCTAAATATTAAACTATGGTGTATTAAGGCTAAAAGGTGCCTTAGAAACATTAGTGAACAATTTAAACCATAGAAAACACAATAAAGTACCATAAAGGTAATTAGAGCAAGAATGTGCTCTAAGCTTGGGATGACCTTGGTTGAGACCCAAAGGGCTTCCCAAGACTTTATTTACATGTTAGTGAACATGTTAAACTAATTACTAAAGAAACCCAAGCTTGAAAACAAGTTAAAACGCAAATTGTGCTTTAAGGAGTCTTAAAGCACATTTTTGAAAACTTGTCTTAGAAATGGGTTTTGAGTGGCTAAATGCCTGTCATTACACTTTAATCAACATGTTACTACTTAGTATCACGTTAGGAGGTCTAAATCAATGGGAAATCAAAAATTTCACAATTATGTGCACTAGTTTGTGAATAGTGCTCAAATAGTGCTAGTTTAGCATTAAGTCAACATAAGTCAATTAATTGGTCAACAAAGACCACAAATATCCCATTATACTAAAGGGGGCCTATTTTGGGCAAGGTGATTCATCACCACATGCTAGTTAATTAAAGAAAGAAAGAAGAAATAAGTAAGTTAACTATTCACCTTTACATAAATATCTTTCAAAAGTAAACCTCTCACCTCATTATCTTCTTTCCTTCTTGATTCCCACCGTCTTCAACCTTCTCCTCCCTTCTCCAAACGGTTTTTCTACAGCAAAACATAATTCTCCATCTTTGAATGCTTGAAACTCCTAGCTCCAAGCTCCAAAATTAATTCCAAGACCACCATTCTCTTAGTTTGATCAAGCTCTACAACTTTGTCTTTCCAAAACTTCAAAAGCTCCATTTCGGTGCCATGGAGATTCACCATTGAAGGAGAAAGAACTCATCTTTTTACACCTCATTGTTCTCCTTTGCTTCAAGGTAAGGAAAACCATAGAAAATCTATGTTTCCTCTTATTTTTGTTAGTGACCGAAAATCACCTTTTCGTGGTGCTTTCTCTTGATCTTTCACAGCTCCATTTCAAACTTCAAAGGACTAGGTAGAGTCCTCTCTTGCTACTTAATCCAATTCTCATTCAATTCCAAGGTAAATTTCCATCTTTGTGTTTTAAAACACTTATGTGAATTTAGGGTTTATATATGAGTTTAAGTATGAATCTTAAAGCTCATTACCCTTATATGTGTGTATGGATAGAAGGTTGACAAGTGATCAAGTTCCTTCCTAAGCTTCAATCCAAGAAACAAGAAAAGAAAACTTGAAGAAAAAAGGTAAATAACCTAACCAAATGTGGTTTAATGTGTCTTAGGAAATTGAGCCTTAAAATGATTAAGAAACTATCTAAGGAGCCAATGGTAAATGGGCTAGAAAACTTATCCTCAAGGAGGTTATTAAAGACATATGTGATGATGTGTGTATTTGCAGGTCAAAGGCAATATGATGTGGAAATTCAGTGTATAAGTTTAATGCAATTTAAGGGCCTAAGAGCCATGTTATTTAAGGGCCTAAGTGCCAAGCAATTTAAATTATGCACTATATTATGAATGTAGTGTAGTTTAAGGTTTAGTTGTGTGTAAAGAACATTCTTGTGTGGATAAATGTTCTTGATTGTTTAAAAGTGAGAAACCTTGTGTTTTGGGAGTAAGAAGTGCCAGCAAAGCTATGTCAAAATTTGAGTAGAAAATAAGAGGTTTAGGTGTTTAAATGAAGTTTAGTGACCTAGGTTGTACTAGGAATTTCTAAGGCTTAAAATTGTGAAAGTAAGGGAATTAAGGTGTTCTTAGGTGTTAAAAATGTATAAGCATTGTCTTGGAGGATTTAGTGTTCAATGAGTGAACTTTTGGTGAACAAGGGAAAAATTATGCTTGTGAAGGCTTAAGTATGAATTGGAGGAAAAATAGAAAGAGCTTGTGTAATGGAGGTGCTGGGCAGAAATAATGCTTATGGAGTAGTGGTAGTGTAGATGAGGTAATATTTTGGTTAGTTGGTGTTGTAGGCATAAAACTACCACTTAGAAACCTAAGGAAAATATTACAAGTGTTAAGGAGTTTGTGAGAAAATTTAGGTAATAAGTTGAAAAAGGAATTGGACAAGTTTAAGGTGTTATTTTGGTATTAGAATATGCCTAAGATCATGTGTGAAGTTTGGATAAACAATGGATGAGAAGAACAAGTAAAACAAGACTTGAAAAATGCATAATTGTTAAATATGTAGCATGGTCCGGGACTTAGGTCCAGGGTGAAGTCCCAGACCACACTAAAATAAGGGCCGAGAATACATGCTGCATTATGGTCCGCGACTTAGGTTTGGTATTAAGACCCGGACCACCCCTTAATTCACCCCCGAGAGTAGCAACAACTATTGGTCCAGGACTTAAGTCCTGTATGAAGTCCCGAACCACCCTGTTAAATAAGTCCGAGAATTAGGCCATGAATTGGTCCGGGACCTTAGGTAAGGACCAAGTCCCGAACCACTCTAAAAACATTGTTTAAGGTTTGTAAATGATATCTAATGATGGTGATTGATAAGTAATGATGTTATAAGGTTGTTTAAGACATGTTAGGTGTGTTATAATGACAATTAAAAGGGTAAAAAGTTATAACTAAGTGTGTAAATAAAACAAGCTAGAAATGTAAAGTAATAAGTTAATCAAAGTCGAGTACAATAATTAACCGATGTTACTAAATGTGTATAGGAGTTGCCTACGGTGGAAAACAAACACAGTAGGGACCAAGGTATGGTTTTCTTGCAGTCTGTTTGCTACCGGTTTACACCGGCTTGTGTGTGTTTGTTTTTTTTGCGTGTTTATGACTTTGTAAGACTTAAAACATGAAACAAGTTTACAGTCATTGTTATTATTATGACGTGAGCGTACCGGTACTGTTAACCTCGAATACGTACTAACATGTTAGTTAACTAAAGCTAGGACACGTAAGAGAGCGGTACTCGGTTTAACATTTTGACCCAAGGAACGTTCTAACTACGGCTATGTATGAGCTAGTTGTGGTTGGTGTTGTTATACTATATCTCATCTCCCTTGTGTGCCTAACTGGACCTAAACACTTATTTGTGATCGAATGTGTCAAGTTCCATCAATGGGACTTCTAACAAGTGGTTAACGGGGAGTGAGGAATCCGGTCGTTCTGGTCACGCGTGTATGTACGGGAGTTGATATCTGAATCAGTTTCGCCTCTCTTTATGTTATGGTTGTTTTTTCTTCTTGGATCACAATCACCCACAAGCTTAACCAAGGCTTATGTATCTGACTATTGATCGGACTAGAGGGAAATTATGTACGATGTGCTTGGATCACTATATCCGACACATCTTTGGGTTAAGTTACTCGTTCGTCAACAGAATGGTAACGAGTTATGTAACAAGCTTAACATGAGAGTGAGTTCACTTTCTAGGCTTACCATGTCGACTAACTAATGTTGGGCTGTTTTCCTAAAGTGAAACATCCCTGTTATGTTGTATGTTGTTGTTGCTATGCAATGTTTATTGCTATGCTTTTATGTTGTGTGATAAAATGAATGTCATGTTATCATGATAATTGGTTGCGTGTATCCCGGTAGCTGACGGGCTGCACGTTAGCCATACCAGCCATGGGTTGCTGAGCCCCTTGGGGCACCATATTTTATTTTGCAGGATGTGGATCGAGGAAGCGGAGTGGCTCTAGATCCTAGGAGTTATGAAATACCTTTGGTAGTTTTTGGATGTTGGACCCGGGATGCGCCTGCGCTCCCGTGGTGGTATATTTTGGATTGACAGTTAGACAGTGATGGTTGTAAATATAGTACTCGGTATAGTTAGTTGTAATTATGGTTTAGTACTATGCTCGGGAGTTTGTGCATCATACTGATACGGTTGTATGTATTCTGCCTTGTTAGCCACGTGGGTGGATAACGGCGTGTAACACCAACTCGTTTAGTTATCGTTAAGTTATATATTTCCACTGCAGTTTCGGTTTATTGTTTAAGTATACAGTAGGGGTGTTACAGATAAACTCTCGTTTCTTGCTTATATTTTGAGGCAATTTTTGCAACCTCAAGAAATATAATGTTTTTCCTTTGGAAGAAGATTCTTTTTCTTTCTTTTTTTTACCTTTTCTTCTTCTTTCTTTTTTTTCATAAAAATCCTTTTTAAGATTTTCACCCAAAAGACTTTTCACAGTTTGAAAAAGAAAAGAAAATATTACCCAGAAGTAAATAAAGGAAAGAATTAGGAGAAAGATCATATACTCATGTTAAATAAAAAGAATCAAGAAGTTAAAAACTGGAATCTACAAGTCATTAGATAGCTTACCTCTTGAGAGAACAAGCATTTATTCATTTCTAATCTTATTCCTATCAAAACACGCAAAAAGCTTAGTAAAACATTGATAAAACTCACAACTTATGCAAATTATTTTATTATTTTTATTTTTTTAAATTATTTAAGGGGGATCCCTGCCCTACACTTGGCAGAAACACTGTCCCCAGTGTTCAAACTGAAAAGAGAAATTGGATTTTTTTTCAAGCAAACTTAACCAAAATTAAAAAGAATAACTTGCCATGAACCAATTAACAAGTAAAACAACATAAAAACAATAAAGGGAAACAATTAAAGGACGAAAGGTTCCCCAGTGTGAAGAATATGAATGTGTGAGGAGGGCCCGCCCTACACTTAGCCTTTTTGGCTAGTTGGCATGATCAGAGATCTTTGGCAGGATGGTGACCGAATTCGCATGCTCCCTTGGATTAGTTTGTGTTTGAGATGGGAGATGACCTGGTTGTCAAGGTTGTGCCAGAAGTTGCTGTAATTGCAACTGCAATGTTTTGTGCTCCTTGTGAATGGTTGAGATCTCGTTGTGAGCGTCCTAGGTCTTGTTCATTAGAGTCGACATCATGTCTCACAATTCAACCATCTCGGCCTCTGATGAAGATGCAGGGTGGGATGGTCGGTTAGAAGGGACTCCTCCATAAGGAGTCTGCATGTATTGCCTCTGACCTCCCTGGTAGCCAGCATGATTTTGGAAATTTTGAGGGGGTTGATTCCTCTGCCACGGCTGCCTATACCCTAGGTTGCTCACATAATCAATTTCCTCAGCATTCTGAAAGTCTTGCAGTTCAGGGCCCTAAGCGTGTGGTCGTGCACTAACCACATTCCCCTGCTGAGGAACATTATGCATTGTTATTTGCTCCACCACCTTCTGTAGAGCGCTAACCTTCGTAGACATTTGAGCATTGCTCTCCAACAACTACTCATGACTTTGCATTAATTTTTCAAATTTTGCGTCTCCTTCACCCACTTGATATAGACCAGCAGTACCGCCCCTGGATCCACCTATGGCCCAATCTCTAATCTCTTAGCAAAGAGATTCAATCCCACTAAGGAATT
This sequence comes from Limonium bicolor, assembly GCA_023374045.1. NCBI lineage: Eukaryota > Viridiplantae > Streptophyta > Magnoliopsida > Caryophyllales > Plumbaginaceae > Limonium > Limonium bicolor. The sequence goes on from CM041782.1 coordinate 192,990,128, forward strand.
GATCTTCAGGCTTCTTCATTATGTCTGCACCAAGGGAGGATGGGATCATCGTCTTGCATTGGTTCACCAATCCTTTGTAGAACAACTAAGATAGTTGTTCCTTGGTGAGGCCATGGCGAGGACACGTACGCAGCAACCCCTTTAATCTGTCCCAAGTTTCACAGATGTTCTCCTAGCCAGGCTGTCTGAAGTTGTATATCTCGGCGATCATCTCCAGGGTGCGACTTGGAGGCAAGAACTTGTCATAAAATTTGGTTGCCATGTCCTCCCATGTGGAAATAGTACTGGGGACAGACTAGAGGTGATCATTCGGGCGGGTGGGCCGGGTTCGGGCCGGGCCAAAGGAAAATTTTAGGCCCGTCGGGCCTATTTTTAAAACCAAGCCCGGTTTTTACATGTTCGGGCCGGGCCGGGCTAGGCCCGGTTTTTTCCAGGCTTTGCCGTAGCCCGGCCCGCCCGGCCCGGTTTTTTAATTTTTTATATAAATTAATAAAAATAAATTAAAATAAATATATTTAATATATATTTATATATTATATATATAACTTATTTAAAATTTATATATATATAATTTTTGTATATATTATATAAAATTAAATATGTATATATTATATTTTTAAAAAATAATAATAAATATAAAATCGGGCCGGGCCGGGCCGGGCTTGTCCACAGGCTCAAAGAATGTGTCGCGGCCCGGCCCGGTTTTTTATTCGGGCCTGATTTTATGTCCAGGCCCGCCCGGAAGCCCATCGGGCTCGGGCCCGTCGGGCTTTTTTACGGGCCGGGTCGGACCGGCTGCCGGGCCGGACACATTTTGATCACCTCTAGGACAGACTATGGTACCACTTGATGGCGTTTCCTGTGAGACTATGGGGAAAGAGGAAAACTCTGGCATATTGGAGGACGTTATTTGTGGAGGTTAGGCTATTTGTGTGTTGTAAGAATTTGGTGATGTGGAGCAAGGCATCGTCCGGGTTCAACCCGTCAAACATGCCTAACTCCTTGACACATCGGATTTGATGATGTGGCTTAAGTTTTTGTCACTCATCATATTCATTTTGTGTAAGGAGAGGGAGGTCGATTGCTAGCTTTTGGCCTTGGTTGGAAGGCCTATTAATATTCCGGACGGTTGGTGTAGTCATTTGTGTAGGAAATGCACTTTGTAGGTTTCTTTGTTGTCGAAGGGAGCGAAGAAGGGTCCTCTCTATTTCTGGGTCAAGGTTGGCTAGATCTTCAGGAAGACTGGTTGACCGAAGAAGCATTCACCTTTTATAGATTTAGGAGGAGCAAAACACATCGTTATAATATTTCGTAATAGTAAATATTAAAGCAATTATATAATTAAATTTAAGAAACGAAAAGAAGAAACAAAATTGGGCAAGCTGGATGCATTGCCGGGTGTGCAGCGCCCGGCATTGGACTTCCTTCAATAATGCCGGGTTGATTTTACCCGGCGTTGTGCCCAGCTTGTTTAACTTGAAAAGAAAAAAATAATTAAAAGGAACAAAAGAAGAGAAATATAAAATAGAAGTTTAGTGGGAAGGAATATTTACAAACAACTCTAATAATTTGAAAAGAAAATACAAAAATAAGAGTTGAGATTGAATGTGTCGGACTGTGTGCCGGGTGAATATTTTCCGGCGTCGGACTTCCTCCAAGTTGCCGGACGTGGGATACCTGGCATAGTGCATGGCACACTCAACCTAGTGAAATAAATTTAAAACTATGAAACAAGAATTAGAGAATAAGAATGGTTGAATGTGTCGGGCACCGGGCATCCGGCATTGCACCCGGCATACTCAACCGAATAACAAAATGGGCAATTTAAATCAAAGAATCAATGAATAAAGAATAGGGCATTTTACCGAATTTAGGACTTGGACTAATTCCAAGTCCCCGGCAACGGCACCATTTTGCTAATAGAATTTTTGTAAGGGTAAAACTATGTACAAAAGAATGAAATAATAAAAGAAGAAAATAAACCCTACAACTCTATACGGGTAGCAAAAATCCCGGTCGGAGTACAGTGAAAGTAGATTACGACCGAGAGTATCGAACCTAAGGGACTTAATAGAATATCAGTCCTAATCTTAGTAATAGCCTATTCTAAAACAGAGGGGAAATGTAAATATTAATTCCTATCTAAAACTACTATCTAAATTAATTAACTTTGACTCGGGATGATATTCAATATAAGGAAACGTATAGTTATAAGCCAAACCATAAAGTTTCGAAATCAATCTGGCAGAAATGACTATGCCGGATGCCATGCCGGACAAGAGATGCACGGCACCTTCAAGATCTTTGAATGTGCCGGACATAAGCCACCCGGCAGCACATCTGGCATCCTTCAAGTTGTGAATGGTACTTCCTGTTTTTGGTCTGATAACAGGACTCATTACCCAAATTTGCTCCGTGCATGTCTATTGCCTTGATAACAAACAAGATAATGGAGGAAAACAGATAAATTCCAATCTTAAGTCATGTTGCCCACTTTTCAGAACAACAACGTTAAAGACTACTAAGACCCTTCAACCTATTCTACTTTGTCTTGTGAACATCAGTAGAATTTAGAAGAAAGAAGAACAAGTAGCGATCTCGTTCTACTTGTATGAAGACCAAAACCTTAGTTGATGAAACTTGCACTTTTATTAATAACCATAAAAGTAATTACAAGGAAGATCATCCCTAACCAAAGACTAACAAGGAATTCTACTTCACCATCCACACAACTACAAGAAGAGAATACAAGAGGAGAAGGAAATGGTCATAGCCTTAACCCGACAAGATCTTCTACTTCTCTTCGTGTGGATGGATCTGTAGAATTTCCTTGGACACCAACAATGGAGTGGATGCAGAAATGGAGATGTGAATGGAGTGTATAGGGGTGTTGGAGTGTAAATGATTTTGCAGCCCTTCAGCCTATTTATAGGCAACAAAATCTCCATGTGCCGGGTGGCATGCCAGGTGAAATTCATCTGGCACCACGTGTTATATATGCGTGCAAACGATTTATTTGATATATTAAATGCTAAGAAATAATCCTAGAAATCAACAATCAATAGACCGTAGGGTTGCAAAAATCCCGGTTGCAGTAGTATAGTAATTATGAAGCGACCAGGTGTCAATCCACGGGACTTGAGGTAAATAAGCCTAGCCTAAGACAGTGGTTAATTCAAAAGGGGTTTGTTTTGGTTTTGGGGTTTAGATCGATAACAAGAAAGTAAATAGCAGATAAATTAAAGTGATTGATTTGGGAGTGTGAATGGGACTCTAGGTTCAGGGAGTTGTTTCATTAGCTAGGTTCTGCATATTCTACTACTTAAACGGAGACTTGGATTGGCTTGTAATTATCAATTATCTATTCTGTATTAAATCCTAATTCCAGATAGCTCATCTAGACAGGACATGCAGTTCTAGTCTAGACTTTAGCAAGTATATCTAGATGGTTTTTATTGCACAGAATTACTAGTTTGGTTTGGTCCGGACTAAAGCTCCTAGTGGCTAATGTAATCTATCCGATTGCAATTATCACAGGTAACAGGTTAATAGGACCATCAATGCTAATCACCTTATCTGATCATAACATGATTCGAGGGCTTATAATAAATTCATGACGTTTATTAAAAGCACTTAAAAAGCATTAACCTGAACAATCCAAATAGTCTCGATAAAGCAGTAAAATAATGCAGAGTTTAACTAATTACAACATCCCTTCCCCTAGAGTATATCCTCTTAGCTAGACATAGCAATTATAATCATAAATGAGAGAGAGTTGAGAGAAATCATCTGTTACGAAGATCTTCTTGCTCGCTCCACCCTTTGTCCTTACGCTATGCCGGCTGAGAGGTTGAATTCGGTAACAATGAGGTGAATTTGGTGAAATGGAGTGAAAATGGAATTTTTGGGCAAGTTTGTGAGGTGTCCGGATGGGGTGGGTCGGACACAAATCCGGACACAAATGCGGACGTGATATTTTGTGTGGCGAGTGTGCGGAAGCTTATATTTGATTTTTGTGTGAAAGAGTTGGGATAAATAAAACGTGAGTGTTATGGAGTGTGTTTGTGTGTGAGTGTGGTATGGAGATGGAGTACGGAGGAATTATTATGAAGATGAGTAGATGAAATGGGAGGAGAGGAGGAGGATGATGGGAGTTAGACTGAAGCGTCTGGTGCGAATTGGAATTAAGGCTGGGAAGAGTTTAAATAGGCTTAGGATTAAACATAGCTTAGTGGTGAGTGGGTAGGTGTTTGATTGAGCATGGGAACTAGCTTATTTTAGACAGAGTATGGGTTTAATCGGCTGATAATTGCGCCGAAAGCAACAATTATCAGCGCGCATGATTTTTATTTTAATCTCTGTGTGACGTTTGCGTTTGAGTCCGTATACGGACAGGGGTGTCCTGACGAGATCTACACGCGTCGTGTTTTCTGTCCGTGTGCGGACGTGGCTGTCCTGGCGAGATTAATTCCTGTCCGCGTTTGAGTCCGTATTGCGGACGTGACTGTCCTGGCAAGATCTGTGAGTTGTCCGCGTGGCCGTCCGTGTTTGCGGACAAGGGACAGAAGGAGAGTGTCCACGTTTCTGTCCGCTTTGCGACGTGACTCAAGAGAGAAGGGAACTCGATATGGAGATGTCCGCGAATGTGTCCGAGGCTTCCCATCCGGACTCATATCCGGACATGTGTAAATGTTTCTCTTTTTGTTCCGAAAGCTCTTAATTCCTTCCTAATCACGTCCTAAGCCAAAATAACATGAAAAAGAAGGTAAATGCATAAATCTAAGTAAAAGAATATGGAAAACATGGGTTCAAAGCACTAAAAGATATATCAATAATCAGTGCATCAAATTCCCCCACACTTATCTTTTGCTTGTCCTCAAGCAAAAATAGAGAATGAAACTTATCCTCCAGGCTGTAGCATTGAAACGCAGAGTTAAACAGATACAGACAGAAAGCAAGCAATGATGACGATCAAAAGAATAATTCTGCTTCTGGATGTAGGTTTTCGCAGTCAGTGAAAAAGAAGGGTTTTTAAAAACATGGAGAAGTCAGAATACAAAATCTGGAACAAGATTAACTTGGGATCTTCCACTATTTCTTTCTCTAACCTTTGGATGACAAGGGGTGTGAAGTAATGCCTTATTCCGTAATACCTTTCAACACCACGTACTCATGTTTATAAATAAAAACTGCAATTTATTGCTTTCAATTTTTTTTTTGAATGCAAAAAATGTGTATACAAAACATCCATTTTTTTATTTATATATTGCATTATTTTTCTGTACCCCAGACTTTTCTCTCTATCCCTGTAGTGGTGTTGGGTCTTCTATCCCAGATCACGAGACCTTAGGTAGATAGGTGTTAAGGCACCCCAGAGGACTTAATTACCGGATAGACGAGGTCTGTTTTGGTTTAGAAAAATTTATAAACAGCGGAGTACCTTGCCTTATCCTTTTCATTCCAAACTTTTGAATCATTTCCAAGAATCCCAAGCTAAACTAATTCAGTTTCCATAATCAACTAATCCATCAAATTTCTGTGAAAATAGATTAATTTGAATAAAATTAGATATACAAACACCCTAAAGTAGAAGGATTCTTGAGGTAGTCAACATGCCTTGATTTCTAAATCTGTTTGAAGAAGTGATTTTCTTGGAAGCAAGTAGACAAATAAAGATAAGTGTGACATTTAAACCCAACTTGCATATCCGGATAGATTTTTCTACTCTAAATTCCCCCCCCCCCCCCACTTGAGAAGAGCAATGCCCCTATTGTGTGGAAATCGAACCCCAAGTAAGCATGCATTATAATGTAGAACATTGGTAAGCAAGTAGAGAGAACAAAATGTAAAAAGGAGTACTTCCCAAAGTTCCAGCCAATCGTAAGTTCATGCGCAGTTGAGGTTTATTTGTCGTGCTATATGTCCCCTCGAGTGCATAAGTGTCGAGTGTAAAAATAGAAGAGACTGCACAACATAGTATTAGAGGAAAGTAGAATAGAAATTTAGCATTTAAACACTGCAAGTTAGTCTGTACGGTTTACGACACCGTATACCCTTCAAAAAAATAAAATAAAATAAAGGTAAAAACATCAAAAGAGTGCAAACAAAATAAATAACAACTGAAATAAATAAAAGAAATAAAACAATAAATAGATGATCACTGTGATGGTCCCGGAGGTGGTAGTTGGCCCATGAGTCTTTCGATGAGTAGAGCTATCCGACTCTGGACCTCGTCGCTGCGCTCAATGCGCTGGGTAATCCGGTCCTGGGTCTGGCGCAGCTCGCCAATATCCCCTGCCATTTGCTCCTATCTCTGCTGGACGGCTCCAACCTGCTGCTGTATCGCCTGCTGCTGCTGCTGTAGGAGGGTATCCATCGTGGTCTGTAGCTCAGGGGGAATGCTCATGACTGGAGCAGTAGGTGGCTGCATGGTAGTAGTGGCTGTCGGTGCAGAGCCCGAAGTCGAGGATGAAGCAGCAGCCCCCAGTCCAGAGCTCCCGCATACCCAGCTCCATCCTCTAATCGCATGAAGCCCCACCTCTTCAACGTCTGAAGAGAGATAGGACTCTCACCCTCGCACACGTCGACCCCGGTGAAGACGTCGTCAGGTAGTGTACTGGCGAGGAGGTGGTGGATGAAGAAGGGAAAGATAGGCGTGATCTTCTTCTTCTTCTTCGATTTCAAGTAGGTGACCACCTTGTGCAGCTGGCGGAACATGATGTATGGCACTGAGATCTGTCGCCGTGGCTCGGGAGGCGGTGCTAGAAAGTAGTCGATAAGCACACAGTCCTCGTCGGTGACATCAGTTCCAGCACGAGGCCGGATCTGATGGCTGAGGATCTCTGCTACCAGCCTCTGCATGAGCGATGGGAGGCTGGTGTAGGGGATGCACCCTAGTCTCTCTCCTCGGTGTCTCGACGTCTGACTATCTCCTGGACCCATCTAGTCCTAGTGGTCCTCAGCAGGTCCTCGCTCATATCTACGTGTGCTTCCGAGTTATCCGAAGCTGGAACACTGTGCTGAAGGAGGTGGGAGTGATCTCAACCCGGTGGCGTCGCACGTAAGATGTGATGACATTCATGGTGTCGTGTGCCTCGGCGTTCGCGTAGAACTCCCGGACCAAGTCAGGAGAGAACAGGCCCTCGCCCATCCTCAGTATGGCAGCTATCCAGAAGCCCACGAAGATAGGCTGGATGTCGGTGGCATTGATCACCTCCGATGTGATTCGCCTCTCCATGACGAATTTCCCGCCCTGGTCATACCAGGTACGGGCAATAGCAGAAATAAACCCATCCTCTAGTAGTGGGGTGGGTGGTGGAGGCGGCGGTGGTGGAGGCGGTGCCTCTGAAGTAGTATCGGGGTGCGGGGCTTGCGGGGAGCGTGTGACCCCACCTCCTCTAGTACGAGGCATCTATTTTATAGTTTGTAAACAGTAAATTAAAGTGCAATAATAAAGGATGCAAAAAGAACACACAACGGACAAAAAATGAGCTCATAACAAGTCATATTCTCAAAAAGTTCTTTAATCGTGTGCGAGCATGGAAATGTATGGCTTAATAGTCAACAAATATTAAGGTGCAAAGCTAGAATTAAATTTCAAAATTTTTGCAACTTTTAACATGTCCGGACTTGTGTCCGCATGGACTGGCGCGGACGCAAATTCGGACAGGGCAAGAACCCTAATTTGGAGCGCGGCGAACTTAATCCGCCCAAATCGCACAAATTCGCACAGAGTTCTCAATTTTCTCATGGTTGCGCACTTCAATCATCTAGTTAATGGCATAATCTACGCAACTATTCTCCAATCCATCGATTAATACTAATTTCACATCAAATTTGGCAAATTTTTCAATTACGGCGAAAGAGAACCTGTGCGAATGTGATTTTACGGGATTCCTTCAAGGGACGACGGCGGAGGCTGCAGGTTGGCGTTGGCGGAGCTGCGGCGTGGATTCCTAGTGCGCCGGGTGAAGAAGAGGGCGGGTCTGGTTGTCAGGTTTTTGAGTTCGACAGAGAAAGGAATTTGAGAATAGAGGAAGAAAGGCGGAATAGAGAAGAAAGAAGAAGAATTTGTGCGGGGGGTTAGTGACTTTGGCGTCGTCGGTGGAGCGGCGGTGCTGCGGCGTCGGAGATGGGGTGGCGTCGGCTGGGGTTGTGGTGGTGGTGGAGTCGCGCTGGAGTAGAGTCTCGGCGGCTGGGTCGAGTTCGTCGGAGACGAGAATAGAGAATAGAAGAAGATGAAGAAAAGAAAAGAAAGGAGAAGAATTCCCGTTTTTAGTCACGTCCGTGTTAGCGTCCGTGTATGCGGACGTGACTGAGTTACCTGCGTCCGCAAATGAGTCCGTTATACGGACACGGCTATGGTCGCGTCCATGAATGAGTCCGTTGACGGACTCGGGTGTTGGCTATGTCCATGTTAGCGTCCGTGTATGCGGACGTGACTGGGAGTAGAGGTGCGGTATACTAATACTGTCCGTGTAAGAGTCCGTGATGCAGACACGGGGGCTTTTTAACGTGTCGCGTGGTGCTACTCGGACGTCAATCCGGACACGTGGTAATTTTCTTTTTTTTTCTTTTTTATATATAAAATAATTTATAAATCAAATTTTAATTTTTGAAAACACCAAAAAATATCGTAGAAGGCTTGAGAAAGGCTAACGAATTAAACAAGAAGCTGTAAATCAGACAAGATCAAATTAAGCACACATACTACAGAAAGTAAAGAGTGAGGGTGTAAGAATTGCTCCCTGATCTTGTAAGGAGTAATGCTTCATGATTCCCCCACACTTGAGTTCAGCCAAGCACAAATTTAGCGAATTGAGAATTTTCGAATCTGCAAGGCCAGAAGAACTCAAGTGGAAACAGGTAAAACTATTAGTAGAAAGTAAGAGCCTTGGCTCTTGTAATATGCACAACATATGTTAACACTCCATAAAATAAAAACAAAAGATTAAAAAACAACTAAAACAAGGAAGCGAAAAGAGATACAAACCGGTGGGTTGCCTCCCACCAAGCTGCCCGGAGTTAAAGTCTCTGGCTAGACTTCACAGATAGCAATAGCTTTCTTCAGTCTGAAGTACCATTACAGGCGCGGCTTTTGGATGTTTTTGGAGGGGGAGCTGTAGTACGGATGGCAGAAATAGAATTAATGGAAGGAGAAGAACTTTCAATAAAGGATATACCTGGTGCAGGAGGCTGAGAGAAGGCATCGCCTAGGTACTTCTTCAGTCGAGCACCATTCACTTTGAATACTTCTCCTGATTTGTTTTCTAGCTCGTATGCACCATAGGTAGTGATCCCCACGACTTTAAACGGTCCTGCCCAATGGGATTTCAGCTTGCCAGGAAAGAGGCGCAGTCTGGAATTATAGAGCAATACTAGATCCCCTACTTTGAATTCCCTCTTATGGATCATTTGATCATGGATTCTCTTTGTGCGCTCCTTATAAATTCTGGAACTGTCATAGGCTTGCTCTCTGAGTCTTTGAGTTCAGACAGTTGAAATTTTCTTTTCTCTCCAGCAGTGTGTAGATCAAAATTAAGGGCTTTCAATGCCCAGTAAGCTTTATGCTCTAATTCTACTGGAAGATGGCAGGCTTTCCCACACAAGTTTGAACGCAGACATCCCTATAGGAGTCTTAAAAGCAGTCCGATATGCCCACAGAGCGTCATCCAGCTTACCGACCAATCCTTCCTTGATGCATTAACAGTCTTCTGCAAGATCCATTTTAGCTCACGATTGGTCACTTCTGTCAGACCATTAGTTTGGGGGTGGTAAGGTAATGCCACCTTGTGGGTCACCCCATATTTAGTCATCAAGGAGTCGAAGGCTCGGTTGCAGAAGTGAGAGCCACCATCACTGATAATTGCCCTGGGTACCCCGAATCTGGTGAATATGTGTTTCTTAAGAAATTTTACCACTGTCTTAGCATCAGCAGTGTGGCATGGAATAGCTTCAACCCATTTCGAGACATAGTCCACAGCTACTAGGATATATTGGTTTCCATGGGATGAGGGAAAAGGGCCAGTGAAATCTATGCCCCAAACATCAAAAAGTTCCACCTCAAGAATACCTTTCTGAGGCATCTCATGCTTTCTAGAGATGTTTCCCATCCTTTGACAGGCGTCACAATGGGAACAGAAGTGGTGGACATCCTTATGTAGAGTGGGCCAAAAGAATCCACACTCTAATATTTTCGCAGCTGTTCTTGTAAAACCATGATGGCCACCTGCCTCTTTAGCATGAAAAATTCTATTACACTCTGGATCTCCTCATCTGGAAGGCATCGCCTCATCAAACCATCAGCACAGATCCTAACAGATAGGGATCCTCCCAGATATAGTGGCGGGCTTCTGATAGGAATTTCTTTTTCTGATTGTAGCTGTAATTGTGAGGAATCAACCCAGAAGCAAGAAAGTTCGCCAAATCTGCATACCAAGGTTCTTTTACCTTGCCAATCATGAACACCGTCTCATCAGGAAAGAACTCGTTGATGGGGATGCCATCATCAGGGATGTCAAGCCGAGACAGGTGATCAGCAACTCCGTTCTGCTTCCCTTTTTTGTCTACAACTTCCAAATTAAATTCTTGGAGAAGTAAGATCCACCTCAGAAGTCTTGGTTTCGATTCATTTTTCTGGAAAAGATACTTGAGGGCCGAATGATCAGTGTGAACAATCACCTTGCTTCCTAGCAGATATGGTCAAAACTTATCTAGCGCGAATACCACAGCTAACAACTCCTTCTCTGTAGTAGTATAATTTTTCTGCGCGTCTATCAAGGTCTTGCTAGCATAGGTGATTACTCTCAGCATCTTATCTTTCTTCTGACATAGTGTGGCGCCAACAGCATAGTCGCTCGCATCTGTCATGATCTCAAACGGTTCTGACCAGTCTGGTGGGACCACAATTGGAGCTGAGCAGAGTTGTCTTTGATGGTCTGAAAGGCTGTCAAGCACTCCTCAGTGAACTGGAACTTGATATCCTTCTGAAGCAGGTCTGACAGGGGTTTAGCGATCTTTGAGAAGTCCTGAATGAATCTTCTGTAGAACCCTGCATGACCAAGGAATGATCTAACATCTTTCACTGAAGTCGGTGGGGGAAGCTTTTCTATCACCTCCACCTTAGCTTTATCGACCTGAATGCCCTCCTTAGAAACCTTATGACCTAGTACAATACCTTCCCGTACCATAAAATGGCACTTCTCCCAGTTTAGTACCAGATTAGTCTCTTCACATCTTCCCAATATCTTATCCAACTGCTCCAGGCACACCTCGAAACTCTGTCCATAGACTAAAAGTCGTCCATAAAAACCTCAATGCTTCTCAATGAAGTCATTAAAGATGGCCATCATACATCTCTGAAACGTCGCTGGAGCATTACAGAGGCCAAAAGGCATCCTCCTATATGCGAATGTCCCATATGGACAGGTAAAGGTAGTCTTCTCCTGGTCTTCTGGAGCGATAGGAATCTGGAAGTAGCCACTATAGCCATCGAAGAAACAGTAAAACTCTTGACCAGCCAAACGCTCCAACATTTGATCTATGAATGGGAGTGGAAAATAGTCTTTCTGGTGGCATTGTTGAGGCGGCGGTAGTCGATACACATTCTCCAACCTGTCGTCTGCCTCTGGGGAACCATCTCACCCTTCTCATTGGGGACTGCCACAATCCCACCTTTCTTTGGGACAACCTGTACTGGAGACACCCACTGGCTGTCAGAAATCGGGTAGTGTTGCCTGCATCAAGAAGCTTCAGCACTTCAGCTTTGACCACCTCCTTTAGATTTGGATTTAATCTTCTCTGGGGCTGCCTCACTGCCTTATAATTCTCATCCATAAATCCGGTGAGTGCAGAAACCCGGATTGATCCCTTTGATGTCAGCAACTGACCATCCATGGCACTTTTATGCTTCTTTAGCACCTCCAGAAGTCTAGTTTCCTGCGAAATAGACAAAGATGCAGAGATAATAACAGGCAGGGTGCTACCCTCTGCCAAGAAAACATACTTAAGATGGGAAGGGAGAGATTTGAGTTCAAGGGTAGGAGGCTTCTCTATTGAAGGAATAGGCCTTTGAATGGGTCGATCCAACTTTTCTACAGGTGGAGAGGAGGAGCGAAAGTATGACTTCCCTTGATTTAGCTGTTGGACGACTGAGGCCATCTCAAAGCTTTCTTTATCATCCTCAATGGATCGACTAATACCTGCTCTAAAATGTCAGAGCACTTAAACAAAGAATTAGAAGAATCAGTACTCCTATGGATGAAGTCATCCTCAAGATCATAAGAATTATCAATTAAATCAGCAGAGAAAACAGCATTAGAAGAAATATTTTTCTGCATCATCTTATTAATATCAAAGCTTAATTCTTCGTCATGAAACTTCAAGGTAATCTTTCCCTTGTCAACATCTATAACAGTTTTGCAGTTCTAAGGAAAGGTCTACCGAGAATCAGAGGTACCTCAACATCTTCATCCATGTCGAGGATCACAAAATCAGCTGGGAAGAAAAATTTACCCACACTAACAACTACATTTTCTACCATACCTCTTGGTGTGATCGATGATCTATCAGCTAACTGGAGTCTGAAATGAATGGGAACGAGCTCACCCGCATGGAGCTTTTTGAACATGGTGTATGGCATCAGGTTGATGCTCGCTCCTAGATCGCAGAGACCGTATCCGCAATCCATATCTCCAATCGAGCAGGGGATAATGGGCTGACCAGGATCACCACGCTTTGGGGGCAGCTTCTGTAGGATAGCTGCTGAACAGGTTTCGGTCAGCTGGATGGTGTCCTTCTCCTTGTATTTCCTCTTGTTCGAAAATAGATCCTTCACAAATTTAGCATAATTTGGCATCTGTTTAATCGCATCAATAAGAGGAATATTGATAGTCAGCTTTCAAAAGACGTCTAAAAATTTTCCAAATTGTTCATCGAGCTCTCGCTCTTTGAGACGGTTTGGAAAAGGAAGTTCTTTTGCAAGTGTCTTTCCTTTTTTACAGCAGTTGTATGTTGAGAGAAGAAGGAATAGGAGCCTGGGTCTCCTCATGTACTACCTCGGAGGGGCGGGATGCCCTGATGGTGGACCGCGGTATTAGAAAGGGGCTCGGTCTCCTCATCAGTATGGTCTCCTGCCACTTTGTCTTTGATTAAATTCCTTCCACTTCTTAGGGTAACTGCTGCCAATTCTCCAGAATCCTCGCAAATGAGACCGATACTGCCTTCAACTGTTCCTTGGGATTAGTTTCTGCTTGGGAAGGCAGTGATCCAGAAGGTCTCTGCTGTAAGAGGAACTGAGTCAACTAGCTCATCGTTCCCTGCATCTCTACTATGGCATTCTCTAATTTTTGATTGATTACAGTTTGCTGTTCCTGAGAAGCCATCAACTTATCCACCATCTCTTTCAGACTGGCATTGTTTGAGCTCAATGAAGGTTGCTGAGCCTGAGACTGCTGTGGCCTGAATTGATTATACTAAGGCCTAGCAAAGCCTGGTGGTCCTCCCTGGTTCGTCCTTTGAGGCTGCATCTGATGTGAATTTAGTGCATTGTTCGGATTCCCATACCTGAGGTTTTGGTGCTGATTCTGCACCCAGGGTTGCCTGTTGTTGAATTGTCCTATGACATTGGCCTCCTCAGTTTGCTTCATTTCGGCTACCAGTGGGCAGTCCTCGTAATTGTGCATCCCCACACTGAGAACAGCAGAGTTCATTGACACTTGTGGAGATTTGCTTGGCGGATTGCTTAGGGGTTGGCCCCATTGTGAGCTGTTCGAGCATTTTTGCCATGCTTCCCATCGTGGTTTTCAGCTGTGCTTGCTCAGCGGCTATCTGCTCTATCATCGGGTCCGGAGTTCGGGAAGAACTGTGACCTATTGAGAATACTCTGCCCCCATTGCTGCTCCATTGGCGAAGCTCCTCACAGTAGGACTCCATAGATGCCATGAAATCCTCCCCACTTTTTGCTAGCAGGTTTCCTCCTAGGGCGGCTCTTATCTCGCCTCTGTTTTCGTCTTTTATCCCTTGGAAGAATCCCTGAGCCAATGAGGTGATATCTTGACCATGGTGAGGGCACTGGCGAGTAGTTCTTTGAATCGGTCCCACGCCTCGCAGACTGTTTCGCTACCCATCTGTCTGAATGCCATCAGGTCGGCAATCATCTGTCGTGTCCTGGACATGGGAATGTACTTCTCGTAGAATTTATCCGTCATCTGCTCCCAGGTGGTAATGATGGCTGGCGGTAGTCGATGGAACCATTTCGAAGCTTCTCCAGATAGGCTGTGCTGGAACAGGCTCAGTCTGGCATACTCCTCCAATCCTTGTGATAAACCCAGGGAGTCCAAGTGCACTAGAAATCGATGTACGTGGTCTAATGCATCCCCTGGGTCGGCACCTGAAAAGGTTCCTGCAGGGTGGTTTCGAACAGCATTGTTTTGATGGGGAGGTTTTATCTTCTGCCAACCTGCCATTAACTCTGCAGTTAGCTCCGGTAGAACCACTGGACCTCTTCTCGGTGTGGCTGGTGGTCTGTTTATTCTTCCCATCGTATACTGGGTGATTGGGCCTCCTCCAAGCTGGTCATGGTTTGTTGCCATGTTGAAATCAAGCTGCCTTCTTGCTCTCAGAGCTTGGAGGTAGACTCTCTCGATTTCGGGTCGAAGTCTGTATCCGGGGGACCAGTTGAACGCGTTCTGCGCATCCACTAGGTGCTTATAATCAGCCAGAAAGAAAGGACAAAATGCGTGGATTTTTAGAACTAAAGTAAACAAGGAAATAAAATTGAAATAACTAAGACAATGAACTTACAGTACTTGAAAATTAAATGACAGAAAAATTATAACTGAAATTAAATGACAGTAATGAAAAACAATTGTATAAAATGGCACACAAAATAAATTAAACTTAAAACAAAAATAAAGCAAAACAAATAATCATAAACAGGGTGTTGCAATAAAGTAACGAATTAACCAAGGCTAGGGACTAGACAAAGTCAAGTCCCCGACAACGCGCCACTTGCAAATGATTTATTTGATATATTAAATGCTAAAAAATAATCCTAGAAATCAACAATCAATAGACCGTCGGGTTGCAAAAATCCCGGTTGCAGTAGTATAGTAATTATGAAGCGACCAGGGGTCAATCCACGGGACTTGAGGTAAATAAGCCTAGCCTAAGACAGTGGTTAATTCAAAAGGGGTTGTTTTGGTTTTGGGGTTTAGATCGATAACAAGAAAGTAAATAGCAGATAAATTAAAGTGATAGATTTGGGAGTGTGAATGGTACTCTAGGTTCAGGGAGTTGTTTCATTAGCTAGGTTTTGCATATTCTACTACTTAAACGGAGACTTGGATTGGCTTGTAATTATCAATTATCTATTCTGTATTAAATCCTAATTCCAGATAGCTCATCTAGACAGGACAAGCAGTTCTAGTCTAGACTTTAGCAAGTATATCTAGATGGTTTTTATTGCACAGAATTACTAGTCTGGTTTGGTCCGGACTAAAGCTCCTAGTGGCTAATGTAATCTATCCGATTGCAATTATCACAGGTAACAGGTTAATAGGACCATCAATGTTAATCACCTTATCTAATCATAACATGATTCGAGGGCTTATAATAAATTCATGACGTTTATTAAAAGCACTTAAAAGCATTAACCTGAACAATCCAAATAGTCTCGATAAAGCAGTAAAATAATGCAGAGTTTAACTAATTACAACATCCCTTCCCCTAGAGTATATCCTCTTAGCTAGACATAGCAATTATAATCATAAATGAGAGAGAGTTGAGAGAAATCATCTGTTACGAAGATCTTCTTGCTCGCTCCACCCTTTGTCCTTGCGCTATGCCGGCTGAGAGGTTGAATTCGGTAACAATGAGGTGAATTTAGTGAAATGGAGTGAAAATGGAATTTTTGGGCAAGTTTGTGAGGTGTCCGGATGGGGTGGGTCGGACACAAATCCGGACACAAATGCGGACGTGATATTTTGTGTGGCGAGTGTGCGGAAGCTTATATTTGATTTTTGTGTGAAAGAGTTGGGATAAAAACGTGAGTGTTATGGAGTGTGTTTGTGTTTGAGTGTGGGTATGGAGATGGAGTATGGAGGAATTATTATGAAGGTGAGCAGATGAATGGGATGAGAGGAGGAGGATGATGGGAGTTAGATTGAAGCTTCTGGTGCGAATTGGAATGAAGGCTGGGGAAGGGTTTAATAGGCTTAGGATTAAACATAGCTTAGTGGTGAGTTGGGTAGGCGTTTGATTGAGCATGGGAACTAGCTTATTTTAGACAGAGTATGGGTTTAATCGGCTGATAATTGCGCCGAAAGCAACAATTATCAGCGCACATGATTTTTTTTTATTCTCTGTGTGACATCCGCGTTTGAGTCCGTATACGGATAGGGGTGTCCTGACGAGATCTACACGCGTCCGTGTTTCTGTCCGTGTGCGGATGTGGCTGTCCTGGCGAGATTAATTCATGTCCGCGTTTGAGTACGTATTGTGGACGTGACTGTCCTGGCAAGATCTGTGAGTTGTCCGCGTGGCCGTCCGTGTTTGCGGACAAGGGACAGAAGGAGAGTGTCCGCGTTTCTGTCCTTTGCGGACGTGACTCAAGAGAGAAGGGAACTCGATCTGGAGATGTCCGCGAATGTGTCCGAGGCTTCCCATCCGGACTCATATCTGGACATGTGTAAATGTTTCTCTTTTGTTCCGAAAGCTCTTAATTCTTCCTAATCACGTCCTAAGCCAAAATAACATGAAAAAGAAGGTAAATGCATAAATCTAAGTAAAAGAATATGGAAAACAAGGGTTCAAAGCACTTAAAAGATATATCAATAATCAATGCATCAATGCGTAACCGTAACGGTCAAAACTATCAGGCGAAACGTTGCATGTGCCGGATAGGATACGTCTGGCACCGTACCCGGCAATTGTCAAACGGTCAACCGTAAATAACTGCCACCGCTTGGTCAACCGTGGCAACTTTTCACATATGCCGGATGGGAAGTACCCGGCAGCATACCGGTAGGGACCTTTTGCTGCTCATGCATGTGTCGTGCAGGAGACACCCGGCATTACGTCCGACATCACTTGTATTTTTGCCTAGGAATTCATTCCTTGCATAAAAAGCTTACAACACATAAGTCTATACAAATAAAACACTTTAACACATAATATAACTTAAATACTATCTATTAACCTTATTTACACTAAAATACTCCTAAATCTAGTACATAAAATATGATAAGTCTGTGGCTTATCAGTGGCTTAATGCATGATTTTGTACCTTAAGGAGTTGTTAGACTTTGCTTCCTTTTCTTCTCTGATTTTCACCGAAATACACCCTTTCTTCTGGCTCCAACTCGCACCCAATGACTGGTTGGAAATGGGAATTGTTTAGCTCTTTGGAAAGAAGAAGGAAGAATGAAGAAAATGAGCATATTCTTGGCTTGAAACCTTACCTAGATCAAGAGGAATCTGCCATAGAAGTTGGAAGCTTGCTCATAGTCAAGAAGACAGCAAAGAGAGGGTTTGGAGGGTGTTCTTACTGCTGAAGAAAGGTAATGAGCTAAAAGAAAAGATTTTAGCTTATAAAGAGAATAAGGTCATATTTTAGGGAATAGTTAATAAGACTCATCCTTAGATATTTAGGAGGGTTTCCTAAGGATGAAGGAAGCTCAAAGAGCTGGCGGAAATGATAAAGCAAGGTTGGAGGATAAGTCTTGCTTAATTATTAATAATGGTATTTATCTTACTTTAATAAAAGTTACTTAAGTCATATGTATACATATGTGTGGCCGGCTAATAGATAAGAGGAGAGCCTTAAGCTGGTGGCAATACATGGTCAAGGTCAAAGGAGAAATGTTGACCATTGACTAGATTAGGAGATCAAGTGTTATTTTTGCACTATTTGGGTACTATTCACAAACCAATGCACATATTTCTGATTTTTTTTTGAAAAACTTTGAATTAGGCATGATAATGGGGTGCATTATGTGACATTGGTATATTTAAGGGTATCAAGGCCCTAATGTCAAACAAAACTTTTTGAAGACAATCTCACAAAAATGTGCTTTAAGGAAGCTTAGAGCACATTTTGTGTTCTATGGAGTTTCTGCTTGGTTTCCCTTGAAACGGTTTCATTGTGTTTATTTATGGTTTATAATGCTTAGGACAAATTTTAGGCCCTAAGGAGTTCATTTGAGCGTATATTTACCCTAAAAGGTCAAAGGGTGTAATTTTGCTTTCTGACAAACTTTGTTGCGTTTAATTTGTTTTTAAGGCATGTTTAGACCTTAATTTAATTGATTATATGTTTAATCAATGTTTAATTAGTTAGGGGTATTTCACACTTTTTACTAATAACTAATCCAGCTTTGTTTGATTCCCATAAACAGATAAATCTGCCTCACATCTACTCATCACTTTCTTCTTTCTCTTAAAAATACCCAAAATTACAAACATACAAGCTCTGCGCCAATTGTTCCCCTTGTGCCAAATCGTGACCAAGGAACATGTTTTTCCCCAAACTCCATCGCATTCTTCCATCCTAGCAAAATCCAAAAAAAAAAAGAAATCCATTTCACGCTTTACATCTGCTTATTTCAATCTAAGATATACATCTGCCGATTTCATTTACTGTTGCTGATTGCATATATACAATCTTCTGCCATTAATATGTGTAGTTCGCAATCGTGAGCCGCCTCTTTTGCTAAATTTCAAAGCGATTAGCATGCACTCTTTTTATGATTTAATAATTATGTTATTTAAATATGAATCATTAATTATATGAATATCGCATGAGACATTATGTTAAGAATTAATATCACGTGAGACATCATACCAGAAATCATTGTCATGTGAGGTATTACACCATAAATTATTTTGTTATTTTATTTTATTTTTGTTTAAGTTATTATGTTTCACACTTATTTATTATTTATATATTAACATGAGGCAACATGTCGGATATTAATTTTACGTGAGGCGTTATGCTAGGAATAAATATCACATAAGGTATCATGCCAGATTTTGTTATTTCATTAATTATGATAAGTTTAATTCATTCTTATTTATTTATATATCTAATTGTTTGTTTATTTATATATTATGTATCAAGCATCGTGTCTGATTTATAATCATGTGAGGCATGGTGCCCCATTTACAATCACGTGAGGCATCGTGTCTGATTTACAATCACGTGAGCATCGTGTCAGATTTAAAAATCACATGAGGCATTGTACCAGCTTTAAATATCACGTGAGGCATCGTGTCACACTTAGTTTATTATTATTATTTTATTTTTGTTGTCCTGTTTATCATCTTTCGCATTTATTTATTTAATATATTAGTACAACGTGAGGTAATATTAATTTCACGTTAGGCATCATGCCAGACATTAATTTCATGTGAGACATTGTGCCAGAAATACTAATCACATAAGGCATTGTGCTAGAAATACATACCACATAAGGGATTGTGTCAGAAATACATACGACGTGAGGCATTGTGCTAAATCTTATTTATTGTTTATTATTTCATTTATTTTATATTTCTTAAGTTATTATGCTTTGCATTTATTTATTATATATATATATTAGTATCACATGAGGCATCGTGCCAGATATTAAATTCAAGTGGGGAATTGAGCCAGGTACTAATTTCACGTGAAGCATCATGCCAGACATTAAATATAACTGGGTATCGTACCATAAATAAGTATCAGGCATTACACCAGATTTCATATATTGTTTATCATTTCATTTTATGCGTTGTTTGACTTATTTTATTTTCAATATATATGATTCAATTATTTTATTCATAATGACATAAAATGCATCACGCTAGTATAGTTTTAACTTTGATAAAGTATAAAGGGCCGAGCCTCGAAATTTGACCTGAATATATTGTAAAGTACATTGTGCCTGAAAGTTTTGATTTTGATATGATATTGCGCCAAAAATTATTATCACAAAAAAGAAATGGTATTGAGCATATCATATGTAGAAGTATTTATTAAATTAGTTATTTATTTTGTACGTGATGAACATTTTATTATGATTCATGCATAATCACGAAGGTATAGCACCAGGAGAAATTTACGAAAATTACTAGTAGAAGTTTTTCTAACAAAAAAAAAAAGTTATATGAGTGACATAATATGATAATGTATGTTCATATGTCAATTTTTTTTACCTTTATGATGTTTACGTTAATTTTAATGTTTCGTAAAGAAAAAAGGCATCACATCGTAAAGTCCTTAAATATGATAGTAAAGTGATGTCAAGTGTGAAATGTATAGACTTTTGGGGTTTTAATTGACCTATTATTCGCATTACTTTTAGATAATATTTCACACTTATCATATGTTTTCCTTATATTTATGTTTTGATGTGAATTGATACATCACCATAATAGTAGAATGATACTATAATTTCCCTCCTGTTCTCAAATGATTTTATGGGTCCTGTCATTCTTTTCAAAATATAAGATGTTCTAGCCTTTTTTGTCACGTACTTTCCAATTCTACCCCTCAACTTTTATCTCAGAACTCTACTTTTCAAATTATTTCAATTCCCAGTGTAAAAAGTAAGGGTAAATGGTCTACTTTTTTCTCCTTAAATCTTGTTCCCAAAAAAGAAAATCATCTATTTAGAATGGGAGGAAGTATTTGTTAATTTGTGTTAAAAATTAAATAAACAGACAACAGACGACAAGGTACAACAAGCACAATTGCCCACCGATTGCTGCTTTTGTAACCTCCGGCCGGTTACCTTAAGGTCGCCTATGGGCGGTTGTCCCTTACGTAGCCTCTGGTCAGCTGAGTGTTATCTAGTCACCTGGCGGCGACTAGTACCATAGATAACAACTTACCTTAGATCTTGCATTCTCATCATCTTGATGATCACTCTACCTGTAAGTGTCTCTAAACTTCTCAACCACACCACATGTTATTTATATTAGTATTTATCTATAAATATATTAAATGTGTCCTTTTAATTTAGTAGGGCCCTTGCAGACGTATATTATCGTGAGTGTTTAGAACTGGAGTAATTAAAATAAAAGAAAAGAATTTAAAACTCAAAATAAACATCGGGCTGCAAACAAATCCCGGTCGTAATAGTATAGTAAAGTGTAAGCGACCGGATATCGAACCGTGGGACTAAGGTGAATTATATAGTACCTAAGCATGTCACAAAAGGGGGGATTAATTGACTTGTTTTTATAAATAAAAAGGAAAGATAAAATAAACTAAGTTAATAGATAAACTAAATGGGACTCTGGTTCAGGTTAATATAATATCTGCTCTTTCATGCTAGGTCTACTGGTTTAATTATAATTGTTTGGCACAATTCCTTTAATTATCTTAAGGTCCGATGAAAACTCATAAGAACTCGTTTTACCAGAAAATGCAAGGTCCGATGAAAACTCGAGCAGGCACTAGTAAACGGCATGTAAAAGGAATTATATTCTTGCAACTGAGTACTGACTTATCCGATGAAAACAAGTTTCCTACAGTTTTACGGCTTAATTAACCTATCTATCTTTTCACCGATCAGATTAGAAATAGATTTTGTAAAGCATTTTAATAAATTCATGAGGTTTATTAAAAAGGTGCGAGATAACCTTTAAGCGTAACAAACTGCATTTAAATTAAAACCAGTAAAACATATTGCATAATTAATACAAATACATAATAATCATTCCCAGAGTATACGTAAACTAGCCAACATATTAAATAGTGATCCGCTATTTGAATACGTGAGACTAGAGGTGAGACTGGTGAAATGAAAAGAAAACAAATGGAGAAGACGGGAGAATAGAAATGGAATGAACGAGTGAATGGTGGTGTAGTGGATCGAAGATGGATCGATTGGATGAATTGGAACTCCAGAAGGAACCACGGAAGGAACCTCCGAAAGGACACTGGAGAAGATGAATGGAGCGTGGGTTTTATAGAGGAAGGAAAAGGAAGAAGAGGGAACACCGCGTGAGTGATTTAAGGCAGGCGCCTGATATGTTAAATGGAGTAGATGGATATGTTGCAGGCGCGCCGAAAGGAAGAAGCAAGTTGGAGAAGACAGTCGGCGAAGAAGAAAACCAGTTGCGTTAATTTCCAGATCTGGACATTTACACGTGTCCGTGTTCATGTCCGCCTGTGTTTACCCGGTGTTTGTCACGGTCCTCCTCCCTGTCCGTGTAGATGTCCGCCTTCAGTTATGCGGACGTCTCACACGTTGTCCGCCTTCTCTTGTCCTGTCCGCCTTGTTTTATGCGGACATAGGGGCGGTCACCACAGTCTTGTCCGCCTAATATCACGCGGACACAGGGGCGGTTTCCCCATCTCTTTTCCTGTCCGCCTTGTTTTACGTGGACACAGGGGCGGACACGCCCTACTTGCGTGCATCTCGCGTGACTCTTTTTAATCCCTTTTAATATGTATGTTTATTTGGCATTTTTCCTACATATAACACATATAATACATCAGTTAATATGACAACATACCTATAGGAAAAACCCAAGATAAGTGAGAAACATTACTAAAAATGCTGCAAATTATAAGGTGATTAAACCTTAATAAGTCTATATGTTTTGCACTTATCAAACTTCCTCACACTTGACTTTTGCTTGTCCTCAAGCAAAATAAGGAATATAATTATCTTTAAGCCGTAGTAAAAACAAGATTAAATAAGTGTAGAAGGGAATTAGACAAAGTGACAATTGAAAGAATAATTCTGCTCTGAGAAGTAGGTTTTTGCAAACAGTGAAGAAGAATAATTTAATAAAAGCATAGAAAAACTAGGTTGCATAAAAAAATTAGATTAACCTGGGATTTTCCTCCAATTTCAATTCTCTAACCCGGGATGACAAGGGGTGTGAAGTAATGCCTTATTCCGTAATACCTTTCAACACCACGTACTCATGTTTATAAATATAAATTGCAATTTATTGCTTTTATCATATATTTTTTTTGAATGCGAAGATTGTATATACAAAACACACATTTTTTTTAAATTGCATTATTTTTCTGTACCCCAGACTTTTTTCTCTATCCTTGTAGCGGTGTTGGGTCTTCTATCCCAGATCACGAGACCTTAGGTAGATAGGTGTTAAAGCACCCCGAAGAACTTAATAACCGGATAGACGAGGCCTGTTTTGGTTAGAAAAATTCATAAACAGCGGAGTACCTTGTCTTTATCCTTTTCTTTCCTAACTTTCCACATATTTCCATAATCCCAAGCTAAACTAAATTGGTTTTTACAATTAGCAGATCTATCGTATTTTGAGTAAAAATAGAGTATTTTGATGGAAAATAATTTTATACAAACTCCTTTAAATAAAACTATCTTTCAGTTCTCACTTGACATAATTTCAGACACTTCTACAATTATTTTATCTCATTTTTTTTCATCATTTTTTTTACTGGCAATTAGAGTAGCAAAAAGCGAGTGTGGCATTATCGAACAACTGTCATATTTTCAGGGAAAGGTCTCTACTTCCTCACACTTGAGAGGAGCAATGTCCTCATTGTTCAAAATAAATTCAAGAAAAATGACCTTTCAAAATATGACAGACTCATAAAGGATTAAACTAATAGAGAAGGATTAACATCAGATAGGTTGAACATTAATATTAGAGAGATAGAACTGAGACTCCCCTTATATCGTAGATTGAGGAAGGTGCCCTTCCTCACACTTAAAGCTTTGGTGGGGTGAGACGTTCCTCACACTTAAGTTCACGCAAGTGTTCAACCGAAGGTGTCGAAATTCCTAGAGCAATTGAGGTTGCTTTCCATATGCGAGTTCAGCTATATTCTCGAATATATAGAATTTATTCTGAAAAAGAAAAACAGTATAGCCAGCAGAACTCAAATTGCACCAAAATTAAAAAGGCTAAATATAAATAATAAAACATAAATAATAAAGCATTGCATAAAAATAAAAGCATAAAGTAAACTGAACTGTTACCCTCCTGAATACAACAAAAGTTAGACAAGGTTAAAACAGTATGAGTCTACAAAAAGTTAGTTAACAAGAGAGAAATATAAAATAAAATAAAAATAACAATAAAAATAAAAATAAAAATCATTGCGGTGGCGGTGGAGGCTGCGCTGATGTTCTTCGTCTTCGCTAGTCGATCAAGTTGTGAATTGGGGGAGAACTGCAATTTGAAACGCGTCGTCTAGTTTTCTGTCTGAATTGGAGGGGACGTCCGCCTGTTGTCCGTCCCAAATTGGGCGGACGTGGCTACTTCCTCTTGCGACCTGGTCTCTGTCCGCGTCGTTTTAGGCGGACGTGACGTCTGTCCGTGTCGTTTTAGGAAGATGTGGCGTCTCTGCATGTCTCTGTCCGCGTCGTTTTAGGTGGACACGGCTGTCCGCGTAAAGTTAGGCGGACACGGCCTGGGCGGACACGTTTTGCTTCCTCCGTTCTGTTTTTTAATTTATTTTAATTAAACTGTAAGAAACAACAACAAATAAAAATGACATGAAATTATAAGTTAGTAGTTAGATGATAGAAATTATAAGTTAGTAGTTAGATTGCTGGAAATTGAATGTTAGAAGTTACTTTACAGAAAATTAAATGTTAGTAATTAGTGTACAAAAAATTAAATGTTAGGAGTTAGTGTACAGAAAATTTAAATGTTAGAAGTTAGATTAAACGACAAATATAATAATATAAACAAAATATAGTAGATAATTAATATTACAATAAACAAAATATTATAGACATAATATTAACAGAATAAAGAGAACAGAATATTTATAATATAATAGGTGAATAATCCGGGGCTTAGGGACTAGAATAAATCAAGTCCCCGGCAACGACGCCATTTTGCAGACGTATATTATCGTGAGTGTTAGAACTGGAGTAATTAAAATAAAAGAAAAGAATTTAAAACTCAAATAAACGTCGGGCTGCAAACAAATCCCGGTCGTAATAGTATAGTAAAGTGTAAGCGACCGGATATCGAACCGTGGGACTAAGGTGAATTATATAGTACCTAAGCATGTCACAAAAAGGGGGGATTAATTGACTTGTTTTTATAAATAAAAGGAAAGATAAAAATAACTAAGTTATACTCCCTCCGTCCTGAATTGACCGTCTGTTGCTTTATGGCACGTTTTTCCACTTCAATATAAGTATATAAGATAAAATAAATTTATAAAAATAAATTTTGTAACATATAGTTTATCATGTAAGGAATCATATGCAAATTTAAATTTTCAAAATTAATTTATCTTATATGTTAAAATTGAAGTCAAACGACATGTCAAATAGTAAACAGGACGGTCAATTCGGACGGAGGGAGTAGATAAACTAAATGGGACTCTGGTTCAGGTTAATATAATATCTGCTCTTTCATGCTAGGTCTACTGGTTTAATTATAATTGTTTGGCACAATTCCTTTAATTATCTTAAGGTCCAATGAAAACTCATAAGAACTCGTTTTACCAGAAAATGCAAGGTCCGATGAAAACTCGAGCAGGCACTAGTAAACGGCATAGTAAAAGGAATTATATTCTTGCAACTGAGTACTGACTTATCCGATGAAAACAAGTTTCCTACAGTTTTACGGCTTAATTAACCTATCTATCTTTTCACCGATCAGATTAGAAATAGATTTTGTAAAGCATTTAATAAATTCATGAGGTTTATTAAAAAGGTGCGAGATAACCTTTAAGCGTAACAAACTGCATTTAAATTAAAACCAGTAAAACATATTGCATAATTAATACAAATACATAATAATCATTCCCAGAGTATACGTAAACTAGCCCAACATATTAAATAGTGATCCACTATTTGAATACGTGAGACTAGAGGTGAGACTGGTGAAATGAAAAGAAAACAAATGGAGAAGACGGGAGAATAGAAATGGAATGAACGAGTGAATGGTGGTGTAGTGGATCGAAGATGGATCGATTGGATGACTTGGAACTCCGGAAGGAACCACGGAAGGAACCTCCGAAAGGACACTGGAGAAGATGAATGGAGCGTGGGTTTTATAGAGGAAGAAAAAGGAAGAAGAGGGAACACCGCGTGAGTGATTTAAGGCAGGCGCCTGATATGTTAAATGGAGTAGATGGATATGTTGCAGGCGCGCCGAAAGGAAGAAGCAAGTTGGAGAAGACAGTCGGCGAAGAAGAAAACCAGTTGCGTTAATTTCCAGATCTGGACATTTACACGCGTCTGTGTTCATGTCCGCCTGTGTTTACCCGGTTGTCTCACGGTCCTCCTCCCTGTCCGTGTAGATATCCGCCTTCAGTTATGCGGACGTCTCACACATTGTCCGCCTTCTCTTGTCCTGTCCGCCTTGTTTTATGCGGACACAGGGGCGGTCACCACAGTCTTGTCCGCCTAATATCACGCGGACACAGGGGCGGTTTCCCCATCTCTTTTCCTGTCCGCCTTGTTTTACGTGGACACAGGGGCGGACACGCCCTACTTGCGTGCATCTGCGTGACTCTTTTTAATCCCTTTAATATGTGTGTTTATTTGGCATTTTTCCTACATATAACACATAATACATCAGTTAATATGACAACATAATTATAGGAAAAACCCAAGATAAGTGAGTAACATTACTAAAAATGCTGCAAATTATAAGGTGATTAAACCTTAATAAGTCTATATGTTTTGCACTTATCAGCCCTCGCAGCCAGATTACAACACATGTGGCTATTACATGTTGAAATTTATGCATGATTTTTGTTCTAACATTGCGACATTTACAACTGTCAAAGCGCTATGTATTGTATTTTTGAAGTTGTTAGCATTTAATAAAGTGACTCATATTCTAACAATAACTTTTGTTTCTTTTCTATAGGTGCATCAATATTTTGACAACCAACCACGTACTTACATCAAGAAACAACTAGATTTTGTAAGAGAAGGCTTGACATTATTTTTACTTAAGCACTTGTAGGACTTGTATATTCTTTGGAACACTAGTAAAAATCAAATTTTTAGTTACAAAGTTGTTATTAGTGACAAGTATTTTGTTACCAAAGATAGCGTTAAAGATTTTGAAAAAATTGAGACTATAGTAATGATATACTTGTTACAAAAACATATTTTAGTAACGATAAAATTTTTAGTAACAAATAAAAGTTGTTACAATAAATAATTGATCTTTGGTTATGTCATCATGTGTAACGACGTGTAATGACTTTTGTCATTAAAATAAATTAAATTAGTAACAAATTATATTTTTGGTAACGATTTCTTGTTGTTACCAAAAATCTATATTCTACTAGTGGAATAGTAGTTAAATGAAGTTTTGTTGAGACTTGTGGCTCCTTATGTTATGTGAATGAGTGTTGATAGTGATATAAGTGTTGATAGTGTGGATATTGGAATTAGGTGTTGATATGTGGATGAGTTTTGAGTAGACTTTTGAAAATGCATGTAAATGTGCATTTCGTTGAGAATTACAAGGTATTTGACTTTGTGGATGCTCTAGTTGTTGGATATGACAGCTGAGATGCCTTAAGTGAATATTATATAGATTGTGATCTGTCAAATGTGCAGGAAAGAAGCAAAAACAAAAAATTATTAAAAATTATAACTTTATAACACGGGTACAAATTATGCGTGTTATAAAGTGCAGGTTAATTTGGTATGTTCGAAGGACTTTTATAACACGACTGTTTACTAGCCGTGCTATAAAATCATATTATATAACACAAATAGTAAACAGTCGTGTTATGAAACCCCTTGATTTTGGTGGATTCAAGCAACACGCGGCTTGATAGGATCCGTGTTATAAAACCTAATAATTTTGACGCGCAAAAGGCCATTTATAACTCGGCTAGCCATGTGATATAGTTGACTTTATAGCACGGCTAAAAGTCGCGTTATAAACCTTTAGGTTATACACGACACTCGCATGTAACACGACCTTTAGCTGTGTTATTAAAGCTCTTTTTAGCCGTCATATAAAATGTTTTTCCACCAGTGGTTTGTTTATTTAAATTTCAAACATTGTTTTAAAATGGTAACAAAATAATAGTAAGTGTAGCACACGCTAAATGCACTGCATGTAACGAACTTAACTAACTTATACTGCAAAAATGTTGCAAATTAGTAGTTTTCAAAGCAACCACAAAAATGTTCTACAAAACAACCACCAAAAAATACTACAAAACAGCTACTATAAAACAACTACCAGAAAATGTTGGAAAACAATTGCTATAAAGTTGTGACAGACACAGCTATAAACTTGTTACCAAAAAAGTTAAACAAAAATACACAAATAATTTTTTTATTTTAATGTGGTCTTGTATGAAATTTTATTAAATATTTTATTATAAAATTAACCTAAAAATAAATAAACTAATTAAAAATTGTGTTTATATTTGCATCTTATTTTACATTTATAAAAGTATTATTAAAACAAATTAACTTATATTTTGTTATTATCTTGTTTAATTCAAATTGTACATGATAAAATATAAATTATATAGTTTTTGTGGATTTAAAAAATCTAGATTATATTTATTTTAAAACATTAATCTTCTAATTCAGGAAATGAGTTGATTAATGAGAATATGATTATTTTCGGTAGCTTATTATTTAATAAAGGTTGGCGTTCATATATAATTGCATGTATTCAAATTTCTACTTTTGATAGAAGTAATTTTACTTTTCTGATTTATTTTACATAAATTATAAGGATACTAACTAAAAAGGAAAAAAACATACTAGTTTTCTATTAGAATAACACAAACATCAAAACGCAGCCAGTCGACGGTTAATTGAGATCGTTCACAGCGGTAAAATTTTATTTAAATCCAGTTGGGGTACGTACGCAAAATAGGATTAGCTAGGATGGCAGCGGTGTAAAGATTCATTAAGATGTACTCCCTCCGTCCTATGGACAGTGTCCACTTTTCTTTTTATTTCTGTAACAGCCTAGGGTCTCATATGTGTGATATTGTTCGCTTTAGCATGCAGGCCGCACGGATTTGTTCCTGGGTTTCACCCTAAAACGCGTCACACAAGGGAGAGATATCCATGCACCTATAAGGCACACTTCGTTCTCCACCCCAATCGATGTGGGAGGTAACCCTTCTCTAGGGGTTACACTCCGTTCTCCTCCCCTCACGGGAGCCCAGCGTCCTCGCTGGCACACCGACCTGGGTCTGGCTCTGATACCATCTGTAACAGCCCAGAGTTCCACATGTGTGATATTGTCCGCTTTGGCACGCAGGCCACACGGATTTGTTCCTGGGTTTCACCCCAAAACGCGTCACACAAGGGAGAGGTATCCATGCACCTATAAGACACACTTCGTTCTCCTCCCCGATCGATGTGGGAGGTAACCCATTTCTGGGTGCTACACTCCGTTCTAGTATCGCTCTGATGACTGGAAATACTGAGCTTAGAAAAAACCGAGTTAGGAACTGGAGACTAATGGCTAAGGGCTGAGTGATAGTGTGAGAGATGCGCTAGTTAGGAACTTCCAGTATGATCTGGATACCTACAATACCAAACCCGCCCTCCACAACCCCCGTATTAAAAAGCTTGGGAAAGAACGCCGGAGAGACGGGGAAACCCGATCTGGCGGTTGTTAAATACTTCTATACGAACTAGAACATGTCATGCGGTAGATTCCGAGAACCGGAAATCCCGGAGACGGATCCTGCTGGAACGACAATAACCACACTTAATGGCGGGAGATCGAGACATCCTACTCAAAGGAGATCGAAATCTGCGGCAGCATGGGGCGACATGCTTAGCAGTTGTGAGAACCCGGCTGGCCGAGCAGCAACAAGAAGGCTAGCACCAATCATGCAACGAGGCGGATTAATGAGAAGCTACGCAACCGAGACACATGTCTACGGACCGCCATAGTTAAATAATACCACCAACGGTATACCAATTGACTAAGAGTCTAGTCAAGAGTAGGTACACCCACCCTACCACACCCAAAAGGTTGCAATACCTAACTGACATAGCTTAAACAGGTACGAGCACATCTACGGGATACACCCGAAAAGGACTACCGAAGTAGTGCCTAAACGAGTTAAACCCCGGTAACCATAGTAAAGACGTGGGAACGAGCAACTAGGTAGAACACAGAACTAAGTAAATAAGGGTCCCCGAGAAAGGAGAAGCACCCGGATCGATGACAGTCATGTCAAGATGAACAAGCAGCGGCTCTGAAGAGTAGTTATCCAACTAAAGGATCAAAGGAAGAGCTGACAAGGCTACCGGAATACAAATGTGAACCATACCGTGCCGGTATAGGTTAACCCAAAAACCGTCTGTACCGCGCATTTGCTACGGCAAGTGCAGTAATAACGGGACTGTTAAGAGGAACTTTAACAAGCGACCAGTACGTAGAAAGCACCAGGATGGCGAGGGAAGACACTATGGCAACACAACCTTAAGAATTTTGAAACGAAACCTTGGAAAGGCTGAATGGCCTGACCACTGTATTGAAGAGCATACCAGTCGGTGAGAGGCTAGATCTGGTAAGAAGCAAACGACATTGAAATGCCGTGAAGATTTTATTTTCAAAACTCAAATTTTTCTTTCAAACGCAACTTTTTCAGAAACCCAAGAGTAAAATCATGCAGCCGGTGGGTCAAAGCGGACAATATCACACATGTGGGACCCTGGGCTGTTACAAATGGTATCAGAGCTGGACCCAGGTCGGTGTGCCAGCTAGGACGCTGGGCACCCGTGAGGGGGAGGAGAACGGAGTGTAGCACCCAGAGATGGGCTACCACCCACATCAATTGGGGAGGAGCACGAAGTGTACCTTATAGGTGCATGGATACCTCTCCCTTATGTGAGGCCTATGGAGAGGTGTGAGTAATAACACCCTCTGGAACAAAACCCCGAGACTGGGACAATATCCACCATGGGTGAGGGCTTCCCGCTTCCGCTGGGCCACTCTGGTGTGAGACCTTTGGAGAGGTGTGAGTAATATCACCTCCGGAACAAAACCATGAGACTGGGGACAATATTCACCATGGGTGAGGGCTTCCCGCTTCCGCTGGGCCACTCTGGTGTGAGGCCTCTGGAGAGGTGTGAGTAATATCACCCTCCGGAACAAAACCCGAGACTAGGAACAATATCCACCATGGGTGAGGGCTTCCCGCTTTCACTGGGTCACTCTGGTGTGAGGCCTTTTGGGGTGAAAACCAAGAGCAAAACCGTGCGGCTGGTGGGCTAAAGCGAACAATATCACACATGTGGGACCCTGGACTGTTACAATTTCTTGTCCTAAAATGATGTTTCACACACTTTATAAACTTCTTCTCCTCTCTACTTTTACCCACTTCCTTAATTTGCATGCAAAAGCAAACCAGACACTGCATTTGAGACGAAGGGAGTAGTACTGAAATACCTCAAACCTAGATATGTTGTTAAACATTTAAACTATGGTATGTAAAGGCTAAAAAGTGTCTTAGAAACATCAGTGAACAATTTAAACCATAGTAAAATGCAATAAAGCACTAAGATACAGTTTGAGCAAAAACATGCTCTAAGCTTGGAGTGAACTTAGTTAGGACCCAAAGAGCCTACCAAGACTTAATAATATTCAATTATGATTTAACAAGGCTAATTAAGTCCTTAGGAAACCTGGTAGACAGTTAAACCAAACAAAACACAAATAAATGCCTTAAAGTTAATAAGAGCAAAAATGTGCTCTAAGCTTGGGATAAATTTGTATAAGACCTAATGGTCATACATATACCTTAATTATATGTTAATGAACATATAAACAAATTACCAAAGAAAACCAAGCTTGAAAACAAGTTAAAAACACAAAATGTGCTTTAAGGAGTCTTAAAGCACATTTTTGAAAAATTGTCTTGTAAATGAGTTTTGAATGGTTAAATGTCCATAATTACTCTTTAATTAACATGTGTACTATATAGTATCACATTTGGAAGTCTATATCAATGGGAAATCAAAAATTTCACAACTATGTGCCTGTTTTAGTGAATAGTAACTTTAATAAGTAGTTTGTAACATATGTTGTTATAAGTAGTTTAATTGGTCAACTAAGACTATCATACCCCTAGACTACTAATGGGGGCCGGTTTTTGTTATGGTGAGTCACCAACAGTAAAAGAAATCAATTAAGGAAAGAAAGGAAAAGTAAGTAAAGGAAGAAAGTTACTTTATAACATAAATATCTTCCAAAAGCAAACTTACCTTCTCATTCTCTTCTTCCTTCTCATTTCACACGGTTCTTCCTCCCTTCATGCTCTCTCCTACGGTTTGCAATAGTACCACACCAAACTCCATCTTTGATCTCTTGTAACTCCTAGCTCCATGGTCCAAATTCAATTTCAAGACCATCATTCTTCTAGTTGGAGCAAGCTCTACACTTCTATCTTTTCAAATCTTCAAAAGCCTCATTTTGGTGCCAAGGAGATTCACCATTGATGGAGCTTGAGTTCATCTTTTCACATATTGTTGTTCTCCTTTGCTTCAAGGTAAGGAAACTCAAAGAAAAATGATGTTTCCTTCATGTTTTGTGTTGTCCGAAAATTCACCTCACAATGGTGTTTTCACTTGCTTGTTTTAGCTCCATTTGAATCTTCCAAGGGTTGGAGGAGTCCTCTCTTGATACTTATTCAAGCTCTCTTTCCATTCCAAGGTAAAACAATCATTTTAATACCTTAAAATACAAAACTATATGTAACTAGGGTTTACAATGAGATGAAGCATAATGCTTGAATGCTCATTCTATTATTTGTACATGTTTAGAAGTTGACAAACAACCAAACACCCTACCGGTTTTACAAGGAAACAAGAAAGAAGTTTTTGAGGAAAAGGAGGTAAACAAACTATCTCAATGTAGTTTAAATGCCTTAGGAAAATGAGCTTGATTTGCTTAATAAAATACCTAAGGAGCCAAAGGTGAATGACCTAGAAAATGCTCTCAAGGAAACTATTAAGGGGCATATGTGATGTTGAGTGTATTTGCAGGTTAAAGGCAATATACCATGTGGAAATTCAGTGTTTAAGGTTATGCAATTTAAGGGCCTAAGAGCCATGTTTTAAGGGCCTAAGTGCCAAGCAATTTAAGTTTATGCACTATATTGTGATGTAGTGTAGTTTGAGAATTTAGAGGTGTGTAAAAGAACATTCTTTGTGAAGATGAGTGTCTTGGATGGTTAAAGGAGGAAAAACAATATGTTTGTGTGTAAGGAATGTGCATTAAATGATTAAGTGTTTTGGTTGTAAAAGGGTGAAAACCTAGGTGTTTGTGTGAGAATACTGTTGGTGGATTTTAGGTGTTCTTGAATGTCTAATGGTGAAATCATGTTCTTGGGTATAGAAATGTGCTAGAAGAACCCATGTCAAAATTTAGATAATGTATAAGAAGTTCTAAGTGTTTAAAAAGAGTTTTGGTGAGTTTGGAAGTGTTGAGAATGGTTAAGTGTTCAACTAGTGGAAAAGCATGCATTATGGTGTTTAAAGATGTAAAAAGGGTTTTGGCAATGTTCTAGAGGATTTAGAATGCAAAAGATGCTTGGGAGATGATGATGTAGTGATGAGGAAACATAATTGGCATAGTGGTTATCATAGGTATGGAACACCACTTAGAAACCTAAGGAGAATATCATAAGTGTTAGGAATTTCGGTATGAAATGAGTAAGTGATTAAGGAGATAGAAATGAGTTTTATGGATGTTGTATGAGGGTGTGAGTGTACCAAATGATGTTAGGAAACATTATGAGGCTTTAGGAGAAGTTTGGTGAAATTGGTTAAGTGCTTAAAGGCTTAGAAAATGAGTGTTTTGCCTTGTCCGAACATCCGTCCGGACATGGACGTTCGGACAGGCCTGTTGCGTAAAATTTTTCAGAGTCTCGACTTGTGTCCGACCTTGGGAAGTCCGGACACAAGTTCGGACGTACCTTCTTCTTCATTTAATTTTCCTCTACCCATGTCCGAACTTCCGAAGTCCGGACACAAGTTCGGACAGGCGTCTGTATTCAGTTTTGAGTCCCGACTTGTGTCCGAACTTGGGAAGTCCGGACACAAGTTCGGACAGGCCACTGTATGGACCAAAAAACTTTGTTTTAAGGTGGGAGAAGTTGCCTAAAATGGTGATTACTAAGTAATGATGTTATAAGATTACTAAGGACATGTTAAGTGAGTTATAATGACAATTTAGTGGGGAAAAGTTGTATTAAAATGTAAAAGTAAAACAAGTTAAAATGTGAAGTTATGTAACTAAGTTAACGGGAAAGGTATAAGCAATAGACTTTAAACAATCATGTTACCACCGATGTTAATAAAAGTACATGTAATGTTATCAGTTGTTCGAGAATTGCTCGAGGAAACATAAGTGGACTGATAAAGTGGACTCCGGTGAAAGGTATGGTTTTCTTGCAACCTGTCCTACCGGATTACACCGGCTTGTATGCCACGTGTTTTTCTGTATGTTTGCACGTTGAAGATAAAACATGTAATGAGTTTACAGTAATTCATTTATGTGCGTGTTCAACTCCGATACCATTTAACCTCGGAAGTGTTAACCTTAATTAACTGAGTCTAGGATCACATGAGAGTTCGGTATTCGGAGTAAACGACCCGAACCATGGACGTTTTAACCACGGCTATGTGTGTGTTAATTGTGTGATATGTGTGTGTGAATGTAGGGATCTCCCTTGTATGTTTAACTCAGTTGTAATACTGTATGGTGTGTTGATGTGATAGACTCCATAGTGGGGTTCTAACTAATATCTAAAAGTAAGTATGTACTAATAGGGGTGAGGAATCCGGTTGGCCGGTCGCGCGTTGTTTGGGAGTGGGTATCCTTCTTAGCCTTACCCTCTCTCTGTTATGGTTGTTTCCCTCACGGGTTATGATCTCCCATTAGCTTATTCCAAAGCTTAGCTATTCTGACTTATGATCAGGTTTAGGGGGAACATGTGTTTGTGTGGTGTGTTCGGGCCTCCAAACCCGAACCATCTTAACTTAAGTTACTCGTCCGACTATTAGGACGGTAATGAGTGTTGTTGTTGTTGTATAACGAGCTTACCATGAGGGTGACACCAATCTCTAGGCTCACCAGTGAATTAGCTATGTTTGGGTCGGTTCCTAAGAGGACCGTTCCCGTTATGTTATGTGATGTTGTTGTAATGCAATTCCTATTGCGATGTTATCATGCACGTCGAAACGTGAAAAGTGTTGTTATGTTTTTTGTATGTGAGGAATGTTATATGTTGTAAGATATGGAGTGTGTGGATCATGGAAATGAATCCCAGTTTGTGATAAGAGGCGTTTAAGGATAACCCGATTTAAGGGTAAGTGTCGTCTATTAAGGATGTAGCTCCATTAGAGGAGAAACACCTTAGGGTTAAAGAATACCATGAGTGACCTATCAAGTATGGATATGTTACTGTTTGTTGAGCCCCTTGAGGCGAAATGTTATGTGTTTGTTTTAGTTACATGCATGATTTAAATATAATCAACCATGCTAAGACGACAATTAGTTGTGCGTGGCCCGGTAGCATGTGGCTGCGGGATTACCATACCAGCAAGGTGCTAGCCCCTTGGGGGTCACCCTTTCTCTTATTTCCTATTTCAGGTACAAAGAGCAGGAAGTCGTTCGAGAGTAGGACGGGGTAGTCGTTGTACATGGGTAATCTTTTAAGTTGTACATGTACAGTAGGTGTAGTAAGACCGAGATTGTTATCGGCATCAGTTTGTGAATACTCGGTACAGTTGAAAGGTGTATGTTGTTGTTGATGTTAATGAAAAGGGATAGTAATGTAGTTCGCTCGGGATTTTAGCCCATCAGACCGGTACAATGTATATGTATTAGCCTTGTTAGCCACGTGGGTGGTTAACGGCGTGTAACACCAAGAAGTTAAGTAATGTGTTGAAGTTTGTTTTCCGCTGCAGTTTGTTGTTAAGTGTGTTTGTTGTTGGATAGAGTGTTACAAAAAAGTGGTATCAGAGCGAAGTATCGCTCTGATGACTGAATTACCGAGCTTAGGAAGTACCGAGTTAGGATTTTAGTACCTTGGGTTAAGGGTTGAGTGATAGCGTGAGAGATGCGCTAGTTAGGTATTACCAGTGTGTACTGGAAACCTACAATATCCATCCCGCCCTCCACAATCCCTGTTATATAACTTGGGAAACAATGCCAGAGAGATGAAAGTCCACTCTTACTCGGGAATACCCGATCTGGCTGTTATTAAATACCTTTTAAGGTACGGAGAACCTGTCATATGGTAGATCCCGAAAACTGGGAATCCCGGAGGCGGTTCCCATCTAAACAGTGTTAACCGCATTTCATAGCGAAGAGTGAAGAATCAGTGTATATAAGAATAGAATTTCCGGCAACCTGGGTCGACATGCCGAGCAGTCGAGGATAACCAGCTTGCAACGCACCGACCGTGCAACAGGCAAGAAGTGGATTAGTGAAACCCGAGACGAGTGTCTACGGGACCACAGTTGATAAATAATACACTAACGGTATACCAACCGACAAAAGAACTACAACGTAGTGCCCAAACAAGAGACAAGTCTCAGCAACCACGTCAAATACGTGGAACGGGCTACAAAGAGGATACAATACTAAGTAAAAGGGGTCTCCCAGAATGGGAAACACCCTAGCCAATGATTATCATGTGAAGATAGTGAGAAGTTGAAGTTACCCAGAGGGTTATTGTCAAGACTGTAAGGTCGAATAAGGGCCAACAAGGCCACTGATAATAGTGCGGGTAAGAACAATACCGCAACCGGTATGTGTGATTAACCGATAGCCAGTTAGCATGGCGCACTTGCCATGGCAAGTGCTGCTATAACAGGGCTGTTCGGGGAAGTTTTAACAAATACAAAGTACTTGGTAAAGTACCATAAAGTTAAATGTGATCGTCATAACAGTGGAAGGCCTATTACCCTAACCTCTGTAATTGGAAGTACACCAGTCAGCAAGAAGCTAGACTTGGCTAAGGTAAGAAGATGTGTGACCATGAAAATTTTCTTTCAAACTCAGATTTATTTCAAACTCTTTTCCTTCAAAACCAGATTTTCTTTCAAACCAATACTTCTTTCAAACCTTCTTCTAAACCAAACCAGTAAAACCAAGGACAATTGACAAGGATACAACAGTGGATAAACTTTCCTTCGATTAAGTTCGGGAAGCACGGGACGCATATTGTCACGGGACAATATAAGGGAGTTGACAACAGAATACTTCACCTAGGCGTGTGACGGACACTACGAGTGTACCAACTGTAATGTGGGACGACCGCACTCGATAGGAGCTTGTGGGCCTGACAGACCTACTTAGGGTTAGTTGGGTAAGTAGCAATGTATCAGCATGGTACCCTACATATGTGTACAAGTAGAGTCCGGAACACGGGAAGTAGTCGACTCCGTACTACGGTCAGCAGTATAAAACAAACAAGAGCTAAGGATTACCATGAATGGTTGAAGTACAGGAACAAGTCAAGTTAACGAGACTAAAGGAATTAGTGAATGCATTTCAAGGATATGTTTAAGAGTTAGGAAGTGCGAAGTGCACAAACTGTTATGTAAAGACATCACATATGTCTTAAGGATCCTTAGGGATAAACATGATAGCTGGAACGGAGACCCAGCCTGTCCATGGCTAAGCAGATGCCTGATGTGGACACATTAATGTGCAATGAACGGGATGAAACTCCCAGAATGATACCTACACTACCAGGAAATGTTGATCTTCATAGGAGGAGATCATAAGCCAGTTAAGAACGCAAACGGCGTGGCTAACGGAATGTACCAATAAGTGTGAACCAAATGTAAAAGCATAACTCAGTAACACCTAGGAGCAATCCTTGAAGGGTGTTCGCATCAACAAGAGTTGCACGAAGTGACATGATAGAAACACAAGGGTTGAAACTAACACCCAGTTAAGACATAACTTGTCAGGAGACGGACCGACAATCCTAAGGGGCATCCCATGAAAGGAAACGGAATGTAACGACCTTGTCATGGAGCTCAATATGATATCTAAACTATGTAATGTTGTACAGAGAAATAAATGTGTGTGAACCGTCCACAATGGACAGAGCTCGAAGCAGTAAGGCTTAAAGCCACAAATAAGGTGTATGTAAATTAGATTGATTGCAAAAGTTTATGTATATAAGTGAATAGAGTGGAGAACGAACCACTGTACTAAGAGTGGGGATACCTCTCGATGCTGTGAAACCGCTGAGCGGTAGTTATGTGAACCAAGTTCAAGAAATATGTTAAGGATGGACATATTATTATTATTTGAGAGAACAGTTAGTTAGTAGCTTGTGAAACACCGAGCTGAATAATGCCGGTTGTGACTCGAATGATCGATCTCAAAGAGCATTCAGTAGTCATCCAAATGAGTGATGAACCATAATGTGAATGATATAAGTATAGTTGGAAGTTAATGTGACTGTAAATACCATGTAAGTTATTGTTATACAAGGAGTAAGCAACGGTGCGCAGCAAGCGACCGTTGTATAAGTATTGTTAAACGATAATGTAGCAGATAAGACCAGTTATGAGTTAACTTAGTAGAGATGCAGATAAGCGATGTTAAAACAGACTGGGCAATAAGCCAGTGGTAGGTACTGTGTGATGAGGAACTCAGTGTGAAATTCCATGGCGAATCGCATAAGGGATTTACTGTCAAGAGTTTACGCCTTTGCACTCTGTATGACTGAGTGTTTTGGTATTGCACTCGCGCAGTGAGATCGAGTGGATAGCTAGAATTGGAAACATGTTAATGTAGAGGAATAATGTTAAATGGCCGATGCATAGGAATGCAAGGCCGCACCAATAAAAGTACTTGTACAAAACCAAATGTGGAGACATGATATAATAAGTGACTACAGTAGCACTAACTGCCAATATCGTTATGGAATATACCCCAAATGTTGTAAATAGCTGAGAGAGCACTACACACTAGGTAGTAGCTCAATTCAACGACAGTAAGTCGGAAGGAAACAAGTCAATCATTGTGAAATACGTAACAGTATATACAGTCAATTATTATGGAAGTGGATAGAAAGTTTATAACTCACCGAATTCGCTCACGGTAAGAGATACCACGCGTCGGTTGAGAAACCATTATTACCAAGATAAAGGTGATATATGGGAGGTGTACAATACAGTGAGAATAATGAATGGGGCAAACTAAGCCCTACAGTTGTCAGAGTTGCGCAGCAGACGTTAGTGAACCAGTGAGTCAAGTGTACAATGTGCATAGTGAATATGAGTAAATGGCTAATTATTAACGCCTAGAAGCCTAACAGGCCAGAATCGAAACCAACTAAGAGTTTGAACAAACTCCAATGAGAATTCTTGGTTTAGGAACTAAACCGCCAGTATGGTTAAGATCCTCTAATCAGAATCCATTGTGTAATAGACCGCGTGGAAGTTAAAACACTTCACGACGGCAGAACATTTTAAGCCAATGTTTAGTGATTGATTACGTGGGCGTAATCCCTTTTAAGGGGGGTAGAGCGCAAAACCACTTAGTGTGTTTACCGTACAAGTGTACGTGATTTATGTTGTGCATAGCACAAAATTTTGTTTTGATGGTGTGTGTGTTATGTAAACATACGCGTTCATTCAGGGTTTAATTGTGGTAATTGCGCACAGATGATGCGAATACCATTGTGATGTGTGTTGATTTATTAACAGTTGTGTGTGATAGTACAAGTGTGGGGAGTAGAGAAACTCCCGGGGAACAAAAACCCCGACAATGTATAAATGTGAAATGGTGTGTTGTATTTTGATAAAATATATGTGTATATATACTATATAGTGATTCACGAAAGGGTATGAAACCGACATAGAACCTAGTGAGAATAAGATTCCCTAGGTAACAACATTAAAGTGCATGGAAATAACTGATAGACGAAGTTCTATCCCTTGGAGATGTTATGATCATGACTAGAATGATTTAAAAGATAGAAAATTGGAAATGAGTGATTTATTTGATGCTTGAAAATGAAGTGGGAAGTGGAACTTGATTTGCATGCGATCAAGGGAAGCCGAACACAAATTGGGGTGGAAGGATAGTTCAACACTGATGCTGATCACATCAGGGTTGGATGATCTTGAAGCTCCCTTAAGTGGTCACAAATAACCACGCTAAGAAAAGAAGCAAAGACCATAAGTTGGACTTGGAGTTGTGTGTGTTTTCAAAAGGATTTCAATTGGTATTTATAAAACGTCGATAGATACTTTACATAATTAAAGTTTCTTACTTAACCTCACAAAAAATTTTAAATTTAAGTGATTGTTTTGAT
The DNA here is from genome assembly GCA_023374045.1 of Limonium bicolor. NCBI lineage: Eukaryota > Viridiplantae > Streptophyta > Magnoliopsida > Caryophyllales > Plumbaginaceae > Limonium > Limonium bicolor. The sequence continues at coordinate 193,030,392 of CM041782.1, forward strand.
CTCCCAAAGGCACGGGGACGAAAGGTGTCCATCGCGACCGAGTTCTGCGGGATCACAGTGTATATCAAAGATATTTTTGATTGCTATACATGCTATGACATGTTGTGTGGTATGTGTAATAAATATTATTTTGACCTTGAGTTCCTAAAGTGTATGTTATCAAGACCTATGGGTCTAAATGTTGTTATGTTACCCAAGACCAGAGAGTCTAAGGGTTGTTATGTATGTGTAAGTGTTGTTAAGATACCCGGACCATTGAGTCCGAGGTTATCATGTGAGTATGTTATGTTATGTATGGATGTGAATATGTTACCCGGACCATTAAGTCCGAGGTTGTGATGTAAAGTGTGTTTGGTTATGGAAGTTTTATTGCTATAAGTAATCCCCGTATTCTAATCTAATGATGTGTGGGAAGTGTGAACTTCGAGGACGAAGTTCTTTTAAGGGGGGTAGATTGAAATACCCCAAACCTTGATATGTTGTTAAACATTTAAACTATGGTATGTAAAGGCTAAAAAGTGCCTTAGAAACATCAGTGAACAATTTAAACCATAGTAAAATGCAATAAAGCACTAAGATACAGTTTGAGCAAAAACATGCTCTAAGCTTGGAGTGAACTTGGTTAGGACCCAAAGCCTACCAAGACTTAATAATATTCAATTATGATTTAACAAGGCTAATTAAGTCCTTAGGAAACCTTGGTAGACAGTTAAACCAAACAAAACACAAATAAATGCCTTAAAGTCAATAAGAGCAAAAATGTGCTCTAAGCTTGGGATAAATTTGTATAAGACCTAATGGTCATACCTATACCTTAATTATATGTTAATGAACATATAAAACAAATTACCAAAGAAACCAAGCTTGAAAACAAGTTAAAACACAAAATGTGCTTTAAGGAGTCTTAAAGCACATTTTTGAAAAATTGTCTTGTAAATGAGTTTTGAATGGCTAAATGTCCATCATTACTCTTTAATTAACATGTGTACTATATAGTATCACATTTGGAAGTATATCAATGGGAAATCAAAAATTTCACAACTATGTGCCTTGTTTTAGTGAATAGTAACTTTAATAAGCTAGTTTGTAACATATGTTGTTATAAGCAGTTTAATTGGTCAACTAAGACTATCATACCCCTAGACTGCTAATGGGGGCCGGTTTTTGTTATGGTGAGTCACCAACATGTAAAAAATCAATTAAGGAAAGGAAGGAAAAGTAAGTAAAGGAAGAAAGTTACTTTATACATAAATATCTTCCAAAAGCAAACTTACCTTCTCATTCTCTTCTTCCTTCTCATTTCACACGGTTCTTCCTCCCTTCATGCTCTCTCCTACGGTTTTCAATAGTACCACACCAAACTCCATCTTTGATCTCTTGTAACTCCTAGCTCCATGGTCCAAATTCAATTTCAAGACCATCATTCTTCTAGTTGGAGCAAGCTCTACACTGCTATCTTTTCAAATCTTCAAAAGCCTCATTTCGGTGCCAAGGAGATTCACCATTGATGGAGCTTGAGTTCATCTTTTCACATATTGTTGTTCTCCTTTGCTTCAAGGTAAGGAAACTCAAAGAAAAATGTTTTCCTTCATGTTTTGTGTTGTCCGAAAATTCACCTCACAATGGTGTTTTCACCTTGCTTGTTTTAGCTCCATTTGAATCTTCCAAGGGTTTGGAGGAGTCCTCTCTTGATACTTATTCAAGCTCTCTTTCCATTCCAAGGTAAAACAATCATTTTAATACCTTAAAACAATATATGTAACTAGGGTTTACAATGAGATGAAGCATAATGCTTGAATGCTCATTCTATTATTTGTACATTGTTTAGAAGTTGACAAACAACCAAACACCCTACCGGTTTTACAAGGAAACAAGAAAGAAGTTTGTGAGGAAAAAGAGGTAAACAAACTATCTCAATGTAGTTTAAATGCCTTAGGAAAATGAGCTTGATTTGCTTAATAAAATACCTAAGGAGCCAAAGGTGAATGACCTAGAAAATGCTCTCAAGGAAACTATTAAGGGGCATATGTGATGTTGAGTGTATTTGCAGGTTAAAGGCAATATACCATGTGGAAATTCAGTGTTTAAGGTTTATGCAATTTAAGGGCCTAAGAGCCATGTTATTTAAGGGCCTAAGTGCCAAGCAATTTAAGTTTATGCACTATATTGTGATGTAGTGTAGTTTGAGAATTTAGAGGTGTGTAAAGAACATTCTTTGTGAAGATGAGTGTCTTGGATGGTTAAAGGAGGAAAAACAATATGTTTGTGTGTAAGGAATGTGCATTAAATGATTAAGTGTTTTTGGTTGTAAAAGGGTGAAAACCTAGGTGTTTGTGTGTGAGAATACTCTTGGTGGATTTTTGGTGTTCTTGAATGTCTAATGGTGAAAGCTATGTGCTTGGGTATAGAAATGTGCTAGAAGAACCCATGTCAAAATTTAGATAATGTATAAGAAGTTCTAAGTGTTTAAAAAGAGTTTTGGTGAGTTTGGAAGTGTTGAGAATGGTTAAGTGTTCAACTAGTGGAAGAAGCATGCATTATGGTGTTTAAAGATGTAAAAAGGGTTTTGGCAATGTTCTAGAGGATTTAGAATGCAAAAGATGCTTGGGAGATGATGATGTAGTGATGAGGAAACATAATTGGCATAGTGGTTATCATAGGTATGGAACACCACTTAGAAACCTAAGGAGAATATCATAAGTGTTAGGAATTTCGGTATGAAATGAGTAAGTGATTAAGGAGATAGAAAATGAGTTTTATGGATGTTGTATGAGGGTGTGAGTGTACCAAATGATGTTAGGAAACATTATGAGGCTTTAGGAGAAGTTTGGTGAAATTGGTTAAGTGCTTAAAGGCTTAGAAAATGAGTGTTTTGCCTGGTCCGAACATCCGTCCGGACATGGACGTTCGGACAGGCCTGTTGCGTAAAATTTTTCAGAGTCTCGACTTGTGTCCGACCTTGGGAAGTCCGGACACAAGTTCGGACGTACCTGCTTCTTCATTTAATTTTCCTCGACCCATGTCCGAACTTCCGAAGTCCGGACACAAGTTCGGACAGGCGTCTGTATTCAGTTTTGAGTCCCGACTTGTGTCCGAACTTGGAAAGTCCGGACACAAGTTCGGACAGGCCACTGTATGGACCAAAAAACTTTGTTTTAAGGTGGGAGAAGTTGCCTAAAAATGGTGATTACTAAGTAATGATGTTATAAGATTACTAAGGACATGTTAAGTGAGTTATAATGACAATTTAGTGGGGAAAAGTTGTATTAAAATGTAAAAGTAAAACAAGTTAAAATGTGAAGTTATGTAACTAAGTTAACGGGAAAGGTTATAAGCAATAGACTTTAAACAATCATGTTACCCCGATGTTAATAAAAGTACATGTAATGTTATCAGTTGTTCGAGAATTGCTCGAGGAACATAAGTGGACGTGATAAAGTGGACTCCGGTGAAAGGTATGGTTTTCTTGCAACCTGTGTCCTACCGGATTACACCGGCTTGTATGCCAACGTGTTTTTCTGTATGTTTGCCACGTTGTAAGATAAAACATGTAATGAGTTTACAGTAATTCATTTATGTGGCGTGTTCAACTCCGATACCATTTAACCTCGGAAGTGTTAACCTTAGTTAACTGAGTCTAGGATCACATGAGAGTTCGGTATTCGGAGTAAACGACCCGAACCATGGGACGTTTTAACCACGGCTATGCGTGTGTTAATTGTGTGATATGTGTGTGTGAATGTAGGGATCTCCCTTGTATGTTTAACTCAGTTGTAATACTGTATGGTGTGTTGATGTGATAGACTCCATAGTGGGGTTCTAACTAATATCTAAAAGTAAGTATGTACTAACAGGGGTGAGGAATCCGGTTTGGCCGGTCGCACGTTGTTTGGGAGTGGGTATCCTTCTTAGCCTTACCCTTCTCTCTGTTATGGTTGTTTCCCTCACGGGTTATGATCTCCCATTAGCTTATTCCAAAGCTTAGCTATTCTGACTTATGATCGGTTTAGGGGGAACATGTGTTTGTGTGGTGTGTTCGGGCCTCCAAACCCGAACCATCTTAACTTAAGTTACTCGTCCGACTATTAAGACGGTAATGAGTGTTGTTGTTGTTGTATAACGAGCTTACCATGAGGGTGACACCAATCTCTAGGCTCACCAGTGAATTAGCTATGTTTGGGTCGGTTCCTAAGAGGACCGTTCCCGTTATGTTATGTGATGTTGTTGTAATGCAATTCCTATTGCGATGTTATCATGTGCACGTCGAAACGTGAAAAGTGTTGTTATGTTTTGTTATGTGAGGAATGTTATATGTTGTAAGATATGGAGTGTGTGGATCATGGAAATGAATCCTAGTTTGTGATAAGAGGCGTTTAAGGATAACCCGATTTAAGGGTAAGTGTCGTCTATTAAGGATGTAGCTCCATTAGAGGAGAAACACTCTAGGGTTAAAGAATACCATGAGTGACCTATCAAGTATGGATATGTTATCTGTTTGTTGAGCCCCTTGAGGCGAAATGTTATGTGTTGTGTGTTTATAGTTACATGCATGATTTAAATATAATCAACCGCATGCTAAGACGACAATTAGTTGTGCGTGGCCCGGTAGCATGTGGGCTGCGGGATTACCATACCAGCAAAGGTGCTGAGCCCCTTGGGGGCCACCCTTTCTCTTCTTTTCCTATTTCAGGTACAAAGAGCAGGAAGCCGTTCGAGAGTAGGACGGGGTAGTCGTTGTACATGGGTAATCTTTTAAGTTGTACATGTACAGTAGGTGTAGTAAGACCGAGATTGTTATCGGCATCAGTTTGTGAATACTCGGTACAGTTGAAAGGTGTATGTTGTTGTTGATGTTAATGAAAAGGGATAGTAATGTGTAGTCGCTCGGGATTTTAGCCCATCAGACCGGTACAATGTATATGTATTAGCCTTGTTAGCCACGTGGGTGGTTAACGGCGTGTAACACCAAGAAGTTAAGTAATGTGTTGAAGTTTGTTTTCCGCTGCAGTTTGTTGTTAAGTGTGTTTGTTGTTGGATAGGGTGTTACAAGTACTCTCTCAATCATGTAATAACCATCTTGTTTAAATTACATCCCCATCCATGATGTTTGATGAAATTACACATTCCACCCACTAGGTTTTGAAAATTACTTTGCCCATCCATGTGGTTTTATTTATTTTACATCCGACAATTTTTCTAATATGTGATCAACTTAAAAGATGGTCAAATATTGTCCAGAATTGAAGAAATTTTACATAGACGATGCTAAGGTGTTATATTTTGGTCTAACATGAAATCTAAAGTATTTTAAACTCATATGTGATCCGTGAGACCAAATGAAATTTATGACATGTGAACATGTTTTTGGGACCCACAAGTCATATATGAGCTTTAAAATCTGTTTAATTTGGCATTGGATAAAAATATAACACTTTAGCATCATCCATATAAAGTTTTATCAATTTTGAACAACATTTAAACATTTTTTAAGTTAATTAAATATTATAAAAATTGTCGGATATAAAATAGAGGAAACCACATGGGTGGATAAAGTAATTTTAAAACCTCGTGGGTGGGGTGCGTAATTTCACCCAACGTTATAGATGGGGAACGTAATTTTCTTATTATTTTAATATGTCATTTGGTTTTAATATTTATCATATAAAATAATATAATTTTAAAAATTTAAGTTTGATTTCTTAAATTATATATAACAAATTTTAGTTATATAAAAATATTTTATTTTATATATTTAATAATAAAATAATAAAAATTTGTCATAGAATAGAGATAACAGTAACAAGGGAGTAATAAATAATGTAAGCTGTGACGTGAGGCATGACGAGTGGAGGCGCCCATTTCTTTCTTCCCAGGTAAAAAGTAGATAAGATAAAGTAATAGAATCTGGGAGAAGACGACAAAAGGATTTGAATAAGCACAACATTAATTAGTACTACCGAAATTTCCCGGATCATACATATCCGCGCTCTTGGTGTGGACTGTGGGTCAGTATATATACAAAGACAGGACAATGCAGCAAAGGCAACAAGAGCCAGCAGCTAGCCTCCAAAGTTGACCAGAAATAGTGAGAGTGCTGAGAAGATATGGGAGAAGAAGAGACAGTTGACATAGTGATTGTCGGTGGTGGAATCTGCGGTCTCTCTTTAGCTGTTGGGTTGCAGAAGAAAGGAGTGACAAGGTTTTTAGTTCTTGAAAAGTTTGAAACGCTGCGTTCAGCAGGAGCAGCACTTGCTGTCCTCACTAACGGGTGGCGTGCACTTGAACAACTAGGAATTGCCAACAAACTGCGAGTGTCTTCCCCTTTCAGCATTCAGAGGTATGTAATGTTATGTACCCCTTAATTAATAATTGCTTTATGATGAACTCCTGCAACTAACTACTATATCGATCATTAGTTCATTGATTGTTGTTTGAATATGCAGGGCAGTTGATATTGACTTGGACAGTGGGAAGCAAAGAGAAGGACCGGTCTCGTAAGTGATCATCAAATTAACTCTACAAAATCATATATTAAACGCACATCGTCAATAATTTGTGGCTATATGTTATGTTATAGTTACGGAGAAGCTCGTGCTGTGAAGAGGACAGATCTAATCACTGCATTAGCGGATGAACTTCCTCCAGAATCCATTCGTTTTGGATGTGAAGTGATTTCAGTGAAGAAAGCAACTTCTACCTCTACCATAGTGCAACTCAGCAATGGCAATTCAATTAGAGCCAAGGTTGTTAAATTAATCTACTACACTTGTAAAAATTCAAAACAAACCCATAAATAATTGCTTCTTGTATATATAATTTAGGTTGTAATCGGATGCGATGGGTCTAATTCAGTAATTGACAATTTCCTTGAGTTAAACCCTAAGAAGGTATTCTCAATGTGTGGTATTAGAGGGTTCACTTACTACCCACAAGGCCACAACTTCTCACCTGACTTCGTTCGGATTAGGAGTGGAGGGACCTTATCTGGTAGGGCGGCAATTGACGATAAACTTGTCTTCTGGTTTGTTGCCACTCAGTTTTGTCCAACAGGTAATCTAATCTCAGTTAGTTATTACAAGTTGCTTAATTGATGGTTGACCGTGTTAACTTATGTATAGATTCAAGAGTCGCAAAGGATCCCAACCTTATCAAACAATTTGCACTTGAAGCAATTAAGGATTTCCCTGAAGAGAGAGTGGAGACAATCAGAAATTGTGATATAACCTCATTGACTTTGACTCACTTAAGATACAGAGCTCCATGGGATCTACTCTTTCACAAGTTTCGAAAAGGAAATGTGACGGTTGCAGGAGATGCTATGCATGTGATGGGTCCATTTCTCGGGCAAGGTGGATCAGCAGCCATTGAAGACGCTGTTGTTCTCGCGAGATGCTTAAGCAGTCGGATTAAGATAGATGACATGGGGATGACGATGGTGGGAAGAAAGGAAGTCGAGGAAGCACTAGATGAGTATGTTAAACAAAGGAGGATGAGAATTGTCAGACTCTCAACTCAGACTTATCTTACTGGTTCGCTGTTGCAGACATGTTCCTCGTCATCACCTTCGATTGTTTCATTTATAACCAAAATGTGTATTATTGTTGTCATGATAATGATGTTCAGAGATCCTGCGCATCATACTCGATATGAATGTGGGCAGCTTTAATTCTGGTAGGTGGAACATTCCTGAATTTTTATGAATCATTTTCTCTTTGTTGTTTTTCTTTCCTTGAGCTTGGGAGTTGGCGTGTATTATATTGTCACAATTTAATCCAAAACCGGTCTGTTTTATCAAAACTATAACCAAACAGAACTCAAAAGTATTTAAATATATTTAACCTAAAATCGAATTGATCCAAACCCGAAAGTGACCCAAAATACTAATGACTCAAAACTGACCGAAACCAGATGACCCGAATTAACAAAAACTCAAAACTTATCCAACCCATACAACATGAAATATGATAAAAAAAAATTAGAAATGATATCATATTGAATTTTTTATAACCTAGAGGTACTATGTTATGGTAGAAACTAGTACCTATTTATTTAATATTTTAAGTTAAAAAATAATAATCATGATCTGAAATAACAAATCTAATTTTATTTAACATTGTTATAACTTGAAACTGATTTGACCAAACCTGAAACACTCGAAAACTTGTGACTTGAACGGGTACCGACCCGTGAGCCAAAATCAAACAAATAACAGTGTCGGTAAACCAAAACTGACCCAAACCCAAATGGATACGATAGGATTAAGTACCCTTCTTGTATACAGCTCGACCTTATTAAAGATATTCCATTCAGCAAAGCAAGTGCAACAATTTTACCCTTTCCACTAAAACTACACTTCTATTCACCCGTTAATAAAGTTCTTTCTATTAATCCCACCCTGTTGATCCTTAACCGTCAACACGATTCCAGGGCGGATTTCATTTCATCTATCAACTTCCACCATTCCCACTTCTCAGTGCTCACACCTAAAACTAAAACAAACCCATAACCAAAAGGGATGCAGACATACATAACTACTCTATATTCATATCACCCTCCCTAGTTTAACCTCTAATAATCTTACAAACAAATCTAGACAACACCAACTATCTATATCCCTCTCCCCCTTCAACTTTTCCAAACTTTAAATATACACACAAAAGAGACGAGAGGACCGGAGAGCTTAACCCCCCAAATGTACACATCATTGCTTTGTGGACGGAAACAAGAAATTCTGAACCCAGAACGACATCATCTCACACCCTCTCATCTCCTTCACAATTTTGCCTTGAGGAACAAACTCCAACCCACTGCTTGAATCCAGAAGTTTCCTTTTCAACCCACTGTTGTTGTTTGCTAGGTTCGCGTTATCAACACCTAGCTGAGGAGGGATCATGGGCTCGTGAATGCCAAAGGGGAGCGCAACAGATGATGGTTGTGGTGATGGTTGTTGTTGTAGTTGCATCGGTAACATTGATACTGGCATGGGTGCTGGGTTCGGAGGGGACATCGCAGGAGAAAACCGATTACCAATACCATTGTTGATATCCCACTCTAGCTTGGTAGCGAGACCATATACCGCGGATTCACCCTTAGGACTTCGTTCCACCAGTAAGATTTGCCCACAACAATGGTCTTGAGTTGTTGTGTCCTTCAATATATCTGGACAATAGAATCTGTCCCGTACTCAATGTCATCTGTTGTGGCCTACCAAAGTTCCATCTAAACAGTCAACATGCTGCTATGATATTCAATATAAAGTTCACATGTATAAAACATGCACAACAACCAAAATTTGCTGGCTTGTGTTTACATTAAAGTCAACAGGATAATCTACATTGGCGTATGGTATACTAGAACCTTCACAAAAATTAAGCTTCAGCAATATTGTAAAAGGCCAGGATTTTATCATTTCCCTGCCATCAACAAGATGATGATAAGCAACACTAAACTACTTTAGACAAGGCAGTACATAAAAGTTGTTCACCGGATACAACTATACCATATCAAGTAGAAGCTTAATAGTAGCTGCAGAAAAAATAAAAGCGTTTTAATACCATTTTAGAATGAACGGCTGTTTACCAAGGGTGGTTGTCTTCAGCTCTGGTCTTCCAGGGAAAGATACCTGTAGTATTAGAAAAATAATTTACAAATGAGAACCTTGAGAATAGGATTATGCAAGACAGAACCCATATAAAGGAAAGCATAGATAAAAAAGAAATATAGTGCACAAGAGTGAAAGACATATTGTGTAACCCGTCCAGGTAGACCTAAGCTGCTACTGAATGGTTATGCGAAAAAGAGCAAAAAAACCATAGTGAGCCATAAGCCACGGATTCAGTTCCATGCTTTGCAAAAGTACCATGAACTTGTTGTTCAAAAACTATACAGGAAAGAACTTTCAAGAGTTTATTATCAGAAACTGAAATCCAGTGAAAAATCAGTATAGTATTTTATATACTATTTTGCCCTAACATAGAGCTATATAACCAGATAAAGCTGAAAATAACATCAATAATTATGTTTAAAAAATTCCAAAATCAACATATATATATATATATATATTACCATATACACGTGTAAACATAGGTGTTAGAAATATTGTGGGGGGAGGAATAGGCCCAACAAAGGGAATTATATAAAATACCCATATAGACTAGCAAGGCCCAATAACCCATGAGGTTCCATCCTAAAACCAATTGGCATTAGGTGGAGTAGCCCATAAGCTATATGAACTACTTACTAGCTTTATAATTTTTCAATGTGGGACTCACACTTGTTCTCCAATATCCACCCTCAAGTGTGAGCCTTTCACCTTCGTTGCTTATTGCATCATGCTTGGACCCATTTGGTACTGGCCCGGTCTCTACTCCGTGACACAATCCAATTCTACAGTTCTGGCCCAGTCTCTTCTCTTGGTTTATCGTGACATAGTCCGTTTTTTACTCGGGTATCCATTAAGTAGTGGTGCATTACCCAAGGTTGAACCTGGGCTCTGATACCATGTTAGAAATATTGATGGGGGAGGAATAGGCCCAACAGAGGGAATTATATAAAATTCCCATATAGACTAGCAAGGCCCAATAACCTATGAGGTTCCGTCCAAAAACCAATTGACATTAGGTGGAGTAGCCCATAAGCTATATGAACCACTTACTAGCTTTATAATTTTTCAATGTGGGACTCACACTTGTTCTCCAATAATAAGCCGTATCTAAAGTTCGCATGCCAAATCACATATATTTTCAAATTGTCAAAGTTAAACTCATCATGGAACCAAAGCCACCTGAAAAAGGAATTGATATTGAAAAGGTCAAAATGGATATAAAATTTCATCATGAAACCCAAACCACCATAAATTTAGCTCCCAATCATCAATTCTCACTACTAGAAACCTAACCAGATCTAGTACAGGCACGATAAGAAACGTGTCCTTAGTCCACTGGTAAAGAAAGTTGGTACAAAGGCGATAAGGCATACTTCTACAATTTTGATAAACTGTAATGGTGCACGTGATCCTTGGGCACTACAAACCCTCAACGTCCATTTCATGTACCGTTTGTCTGCAAAAAGGATCCAGTTAGGAACACTATTACATAAATTTACTAGCAAGATGACAAGGCCATTTAAGGGATCCAGCGAAAGTGAGGAAGCCCATGTTTTTTTGGTTTACATCTGAACCATATTTTAAACATAATCCGGGAAAATATAAACACAATCCAGATGACTCTATACACTAGCAAGAGTTGGTATTTTTTTGGGTAGTAATGATACTAAATTCCATGGTGGCTGTAAGGGATGTTTTTTTTAATAAAGAGATGTAATATATATATCAAGGAACAGAAATGTGGTAGCATTAGATACATAGAGACCCTATATACCCTATAACTAAGTGGAGGCATCACCCCTAGGGGATAGTGGATTTACAAAAGCCCTCCTAGTGGTGAACAAAAACAACATCTAACTGGCAAAAAGACCCTAGCTATGAAGAGCGTGGAGCTTACAAAACATAAAGGCCCCGACAAAATAATATACAATCACCACAAATGAGACAACTTTTAACCCAATCGCCTCACTCCTAGGAGCAGAGTATCTTGTCCAGCCACTCAAAATGCGCTTGATCTTTTCATCTTAGTCCAAATGGTAGCTTAGATTGCAGCTTTGATGTCAGAAATAATGAGCATGGGGTCTCTGGATTGGTTGGCCATAGCTCTCTTGCATCTTTCTATCCAAATATGATAGACCACATTGGCGACAACCGCTCTTTTCACTAGATCAATCGGGCGATGTCTCTTGCAGTAGCGGATGATCTAGGTTAAGCAGCTACGTAGACTTCTCCGGTTAGTAGGAATGCCCAGCCAGTAGCAAATCTTCCACCAAACCCTGCATGAGTACTTACAATGGAAAAAAAGATGGTTGCTTGTCTCTTGAGCGTACTCACAGAGCCAGCATCTGTTAGCAAGACAAATGCCCCAAGATTGGAACTTATCACAGGTTTTAAGTCTACCTTTCAGGGTTATCCAAAGGATAAATCTGGCTTTAGGGATGGACCAAATTTTCCAGCAAATATTGTACCACTGGAATATCTAGGGGGGTTTGGAGACATCATTATAGAACAAGCTGGCCTTAGGGCGGGGAGGGTAGGAGTTGAAAAGAGAGATGACATCATTGGAGGACCCACATTGTTCCATCCACTAGTCTCTGGCATGAAGAATGACTTTCCAGGTCTAGGGATCATTGCCTTTAGCAGTAATCGTCCAAATGTTGTTAGGATCAGGTAAGAAAAGCTTATGGATCTATTGGATACAAAGGCGCTCCAAATCTTGGGTAATGGCTGAGATGGTCTTGAGTAGAGCTGCTCAAAACCTGTCCGGCCCAGGAAAAAGCCCGGTAGGCCGAATCCGACGGGCTGTCCGGGCGGGCTTGGACAAAAAATGAGCCCGAATAAAAAACCGGACTGGGCCGCAGCAAATTTTCAAGCTCGCTGGCTGAGCCCGCCAGGCCCGGTTTTCAATATTATTTATTATTTTTAAAAAACATATATAAAATAATGTATGTCTTATATTATTTTTTATATATACATATATCAAAATTATATTTAATATACATACAATATAAAATTTTACTCAAATTTATATGTATAATAATGATTTTGAAATTAAATATATATATTTTAATTTTTTTCATTTAAAGAATAAAAATAAGTGAATAACCGGGCCGGGCGGGCCGGGCACCGGCAGAGCTGAAAAAACGGGCCTAGCCCGGCCCGTCCCGAAGATATAAAAAACCGGGCTCGGTCTTCATGAGTAGGCCTGACGGGCCCAAAAAATCTCCCTGGCCCAGCCCGAACCCGGCCCGCCCCGCCCGCCCGGATGATCACCTCTAGTCTTGAGCATGAAACACAAATTCCATTTATGGATATCCTTGATCCCAAGGCCACCATCTTTCTTAGTGTTCGTGATTGCGCTCTAGGCCACGGGAGGAGTGGCATTACTGTCAGCCTCACCTGACAAGAGAAACGATTGGAGGCAATTGATGATTCTTTTGATGACGTTCTTAGGGATGGAGATGCAGGAGGCCCAAAAGCCAACTACGCCAACGAGAGTACTCTGGATGAGGGGGAGTCTGCCCGCAAAAAAGAGGGATTTACTTCCTCAAGATGTGATGGCTTTACGGATACTGTCCATAAGGGGATTAAAATTAGTGGCTCTAGTTTTTCGTGCAGTGATTGGGATGTCAAGGTAGCGCAATGGGAAGGACCCCTGATTAAAACCCGAAAGTTGAACAAGAGATTCAGCGAGGGGTAGGTTTACCCCCCCCCCCCCCCCAAGGAAAATGTTAGATTTGGAAGGGTTAAGCAAGAGGCCAGAAGCTTTGGAGAAGAGATTTATTTTGTTTAGAATGTGAGTGATGGAGCTTTGGTCACCTCTACAGAATAAAAGACATCATCAAAAAGAAAAGGTGGGAGATTCGGAGAGTTTTGCATGATGGGTGGTAATGAAAGCCCGGGGCGGTGAGAAGCTGATCTAGTAATCGGGAAAGCATATCCATAACCAGCGCAAAGAGGTAGGGAGAAAGGGGATCTCCTTGGCGAAGCCCTCGCGTCCCTTTGAAAGAAGTTGAGGGGGAGCCATTAATGTTGATCGAGAAAGAGGTGGTGGTGACACATTGAAGAATCCAGTTGGTAAATTATGGGGGGAAGTTTAGAATGAAAGAGTGTCCTAGAGGAACCTGCAGTCAACGGTGTCAAAGGCCTTCCTAATGTCCACTTTCATTGTGCACAGAGGGAGATGTGGGATCTTTGATAATTTTTCATTAGGCACGAGCAAAGTTGAATATTATCTGAGATTAGACGGCCTTAAATAAAGGCACCTTGGCTAGTACTTACAAGGTTAGGGAGGACAATCTTAAGATTTTCCCCCAGAATTTTGCTAATAATTCTGAACAGAGTGTTGCTGCAAGAGATAGGCCTATAGTCACCAGGGGACTAGGCATTATCTGTTTGGGAATGAGGGTGATGATAGTGGCATTAATTTCTTTGAAAAGCCTACCGCCATTGAAATACCCCAAACCGTGATATGTTGTTTAACTATTAAACTATGGTATATTAAGGCTAAAAAGTGCCTTAGAAATATTAGTGAACAATTTAAACCATAGTAAAAATAATAAAGTACCATAAAGACAATTTGAGCAAAAACATGCTCTAAGCTTGGCATGAACTTGGTTAGGACCCAAAGAGCCTACCAAGACTTAATAGTATGCAATTATGATTTGATAAGGCTAATTAAGTCCTTAAGAAACATTGGTAGACAATTTAAACCAAACAAAACACAAGAAAACACCATAAAGTCAATTTAAGCAAATACTTGCCCTAGACTTGGTGTAACCTTGTATAGGACCTAAAGGTCATTCCAAGACCTTATTATCATGCTAATGAACATGTTAAATCAATTCCCAAAGAAAACCAAGCTTGAAAACAAGTTAAAACATAAAATGTGCTTTAAGGAGCCTTAAAGTACATTTTTGAAAAATTGTCTTGGAAATGAGTTTTTGTGGCTAAATCTCCATCATTACTCTTTAATCAACATGTGTACTACTTAGTATCACATTAGGAAGCCTAAATCAATGGGAAATCAAAAATTTCACAATTATGTGCACTAATTTGTGAATAGTGCTCAAATAGTGCTAATTTAAGACATAAGTCAACATGAGTTGTTTAATTGGTCAACAAAGGCTATAAAATATCCTATATTATAAAGGGCCCCGGTTTTCTAAGTTGTGAGTCATCCAACTTAGTTAGCTAATAAAAGAGAAGAAAGGAAAGGTAAGAAAAGTAAGTTAACTATTTACCTTTTCATAAAATATCTTAACAAAAAGCATACCTCTCACCTCCTCTCTTCATTTCCTCCATTCACCACCATATTATTCTTCTTCCTCCCCTCTAAAAATCGTTTTTCCTACAGCACCCTCCATTCTTGATCTTCTTTCACTTGTAATTCATAGCTCCATGCTCCAAAATCAATTTCAAGACTACCTTTGTCTTAGTTAGACCAAGCTCTACACTTCTATATTTTCAAATCTTCAAGAACTCAATTTCGGTGCCATGAAGAGTCTCCATTGAAGGAGGAAAAACTCATCTTTCCACACCTTGTTGTTCTCCTTTGCTTCAAGGTAACGAAAATCAAAGAAAATCCATGTTTCCCTTCATTTTCATATATAGTCGAAAATTCACCTCTTGATGGTGCATTATCTTGCTCTTCATTTAGCTTGATTCAATATTCAAAGGACTAGGAGGAGTCCTCTCTTGGTTCTTAATCAAGTTCTCTTTCAAATTCCAAGGTAAACCTTCATTTTAGTGTTTTAAAACACTTATGTAATCTAGGGTTTAATTATGAGTTTAAGTGTGAAGCGTAATGCTCATTACCCTTATATGTGTATTGGTTAGAAGATTGACAAGTGATAAAAGCTCCTTGCCAATTTTCAATCAAGAAAGAACAAGAGAAAATAAGTGAGAAAGCTTGGAAAACAAAGAGGTAAATACCCTCTCTTAATGTAGTTTGTGTACTAGGGAATTGAGCTATATTTGCTTAATAAATAACCTAAAGAGCCAATGGGAAATGAGCTAGAAAACTATCCACAAGGTGGACTAAAAGGACATGGGAGCATTGTTGTGTGTAATTGCAGGTTGAAGGCATTTAAATGTGCAAATTCAGTGTTTAAGATTAATGCAATTTAAGGGCCTAAGTGCCAAGCAATTTAAGTTTATGCACTATATTGTGATGTAATGTTTAGTTGTGTGTAAAGAACATCTCTTGTGAAGGTGAATGTCTTTGATGGTTAAAGGATGAAAAGCCATGAGTTGTGTGCGTAAGAATGTGTATTAAGAGATTGAGTGTTCTTGATTGTCTAAAGGTGAAAAACTAAGTGTTTGGGTGTAAGGAAGTACTAGGGAAGCTATGGTAAAATTTAGTTGATAAACAAAGGAGTTTATGTGTTCTAATGAGATTTTATGACCTAGAAGGTACTAGGAATTATTAAGTGTTAAGATGGTGAAAGAAAGTGAATTAAGGTGTTCTTAAGTGTTAAGATGCCTTTGGCATAGTCTTGGAGATTTAGAGAACTAATGGATGATTTCTTTATACACCAAGGTCATGGTGGAGATGTGGTAAAGTCTTGTGCAAACTTGGTAACAAAGAGGTAAAATGCCTTGTGAAGGATTAAGTATGAACTTGTGGAAAAATCTTAATGAGTTGTGTAATGGAGGTGTTTGTGAGAAATAATGCTTTTGGAGTAGTGGTAATGTTTGTGAGGCAACATTTTGGTTAGTGATATTGTAGGCATGATTCACCACTTAGAAATCCTAAGGAAAAATGTTATAAGTGTTAGGAATTTTTGTAAGAAATTGAGTAACAAGTTAGTGATGATTTAGGAAGGTTTAGTGCATGTTTTAAGGTGTTTAAACATGTAGGAAACATGTGGAAAGATTATGGAATGATTAGGTAAGGTTTAAGGTTAGATTAGGGGTTGAAAAATGGTGTTTTGACAACTTATTAACAAGGTCCGGGACTTAGCCCTTGTATGAGTACCCGGACAACCCTTAAAAATGTGCCGAAAATCAACTTTGTAAGTGGTCCGGGTCCTTAGTCCAGGACCAAGACCCAAACCAAGTGAAAATAAGGGCCGAGAGTACATTTCAGTGATGGTTTGGGACCTTGGGTCCGGACCAAGTCCCGGACTAGGGCAAAAATTGTCCAAATTGTGTTTTAATGACTTCTAATGATGGGGGTTTTGATGGTAATGGTTTTAGGTGATGTTTAGGCCTTGTTTGGTGACATGTAAAGGCCTTAAAAAGTGTAAACAAATGTTAGGTTGGATGTGAGAGTTGTGGACTTAAGATCACAAGAGTAAAATTAAGTATAACGGGATGACGGGGTTAACTATGGGCGCGTTAGGCGTTAAACAATCATGTTACCCCGATGTTAATACAAGTAATTGTAATGTTACCAGTTGTTCAAGAATTATTCAAGGAACATAAGAGGACACAATAGAGTGGACGTTGGTGACAGGTATGGTTTTCTTGCAACCTGTGTTCTACCGGATTACACCGGCTTGTATGCCAACTTGTTTTTCTGTGTGTTTGCCCCCTTGCAAGAATAAGCATGAAATGAGTTTACAGTAATTCATTTATGTGGCGTGTCTAATTCCGATACTGTTTAACCTCGAAAGTGTTAAACCTTAGCTAACCAAATCTAGGATCACATAAGAGATCGGTATTCGGATTTAATGAACCAACCCATGGGAACGTTCTAACCACGGCTATGCGTGAGTGAGTTGTGTGTTGTTTGTGCGTGTAAGTATGTTTACCTCCCTTGTGAGTTTAACCCGGTTGTAATACCTTATTGTGTGTGGATGTGATAGGTTCCATAATGGAGCTCTTAACTACATATATATATTATGGGGGGTGAGGAATCTGGTCGTTCCGGTCGCGCGTGTTGTTAGGGAGTTGATGTATGCAGTTTCTTTAACTCTCTCTATTGGTTGTTTTCCTTTTTGGTCTTCAATCAGCCTCATGCTTAACCAAGGCTATTTACTGACTCACATCTCAGTGATGTATGCAGTTTCTTTAACTCTCTCAGTTTCGGTACTATATTGAGACCGACATCTCAGTGAAGTTAATATGTATGGTGTGTTCGGAACTATATTATATCCGACGCATCTTAAGTAAATATATGTTCTCTATGTAGAACAATAAGTTATTGTATAACGAGCTTATCATGGGAATAAAAAGATTCTCTAGGCTCCAATGAGATTACTAACTCACATCTCGGGGTACGTGTCCTCACGTGACCCTCTCCAAGTTATGTTGTGTGTACGTTAAAATGTGATATGAGTTATTATGTGGAATATGTGGATCATAGGTATCAATCCCAGGTTATAATAAGAGGAATTTAAGTATAACCCGACTAATGGGTAAGTGTCGTCTAACAAGGAATTAACTCCATTAAAGGAGAAACCCTCAAGGGTTAAAGAACACAATGAGTGATCTAACGAGTATAGATGTGTTGGCTGATTTGTTTAGCCCATTGTTGTGGGTATGTAATGTGTTATGTGTTTATAGTTTTCATGCATGATTTAAATATAATCAACCGCATGCTTAGACGACAATTAGTTGTGCGTAGCCCAGTAGTATGCGGGCTGCACGATTACCATACCAGCAAAGGTGCTGAGCCCCTTGGGGGGGCACCCTTTCTTTCCTTTTCAGGTACAAGGAGCTGGAAGCCGTTCGAGAGTAGGACGGGGTAGTTGTTTGCGCATGTGTAGTTCATTTAATTACTTATGGATTGTAGGTGTAGTAAGACCGAAATTGTTGTCGGCATTAGTTTGTAAATACTCGGTACAGTTGGAATGTAAATGTGTAATGATTGTTGGAAATGGAAAGAGATTGTAATGTGTAGTTGCTCGGGAATCTGGTCCATCAGACTGATACAAAGTATATGTATTAGCCTTGTTAGCCACGTGGGTGGTTAACGACGTGTAACACCAATGAGTTAAGTAATGTGATGAGTTATGTTTTCCGCTGCAAATGGTTGTCAAGTGTATTGTTGTAGTTGGGGTGTTAGAGCTATGGAAAAAACTTTTAATTACACCACATATGTCCTCACCAATGATGTCCTAGGCTGCTTTGAAGAATTTGGCAGTGTGACCATCTCGGCCTGGGGCTTTATCATCGCCCAATGAGAGAAGAGCTGATGTAATGTCGTTGTTCTCACAGGCCGGATTAGTTGAGACCAAGATGAATGGTCAAGAGTTCTAACATTATCTAAGTTGAGATCTGTGAGGGAGTGCTGGGTGGGAGTCCTCGAGCCTAAAGATTGATGGAAGTGGGCAACCAGGCAGTTCTCGATGTCGGAAGGGGTATTGAGGACTTCCCCGAGATCGTTCATAATGGACGCAATAGAGTTTTTATTCCTTCTCGCCTTTATGGCTCTATGAAAAAAGGAGGTATTAGAGTCAACCAGCTTAAGCCAGCGGGTTTTCGAGAGCGGGCGAAGGAATAGCATCTCCTGGGAGTCCCTAACAAGGAGGCTATGCCTTAGGGATTTTTCCTGAGAAATAAGGGCCGCAATCCATGGATCTTGGTCCAAACTTCTCTAGACAACACAGAGCTCATTTCTAATACTCTAGCCTTTGTCTCCAAGGGATCCAAATTCGGTCTTATGAAGTTGAATGAGACCGAATCTGAGATGCCGAAGTCTTTGAACAATAATGTAAAGGCGACTCCCCTTATCGGAAGGTCCCAAGCGTCACGAACCAGAGGGAGAAAGGAGGGATCTTTAGTCTAGAGGTTAAGAAACTTAAAGCTTCTCTTAAGGAATAGGACCTAGAAGGGAGATGACCATGGGGCTATGATCCAAAACCAGGGGAGGGAGGAAAGAGGCATAACTGGTGGGGAAAGCCAGGATCCAATCTTCATGAACTAGCACTCGGTCAATTTTCCCTGAGATACGACCATGATCATATTGATTATTCCACTAGGTGAAGAATCGCCCATAGAAGCGGAGATACTGTAACTCGGCCCTGGAGACACAGTCAGCAAAGTCACGATAGTCTCTAGGGTGAGGGTTGCGGCTACTAATCCTATCTTGCGCAAATAGGATGGTGTTAAAATCCCTAGCCACTACCCAAGGGCCAATGGTACTTTGGCAGAGAT
The DNA here is from genome assembly GCA_023374045.1 of Limonium bicolor. Classification (NCBI taxonomy): domain Eukaryota; kingdom Viridiplantae; phylum Streptophyta; class Magnoliopsida; order Caryophyllales; family Plumbaginaceae; genus Limonium; species Limonium bicolor. Next base: position 193,050,100 of record CM041782.1, read on the forward strand.
TTATAATATCCTCCCACAGTTGAGACCTCAGATCTAGGTAGTTCCTCTCGTAGACTACAGATAGGGTAAAGTTCGTGGTGCCCATGATAGATGCCTTACATGAGAGAATTTGGTCAGAGACGTGGAAAGGGGAGAGAGAAATGATAGAGCGGTTGAAAAGGACCCAAATACGACCACTATGATGGGCCCCATAGTTATGGACGAAGCTCCAAGAGGGGAAGAAACGAGATAGAATAGAGGGATGGTTATTAAAGGAAACATGAGTTTCGAGGAGGCCAAACGCACAGAGATTATTGTTAGCCACAAACTTTTGGATCTCAAGGAGTTTGGGGCGATCATTACAACCCCTTACATTCCATATTGCTAAATTCATTGAGAGGGGGTATTGAGGGAAGGGGGCGGGGAGGGTAAAACCATCATCTAGAGCATCAAAGGTATTGGTGAGCTGTAGCAAGAGGTCCTCGGGAATAGGGTTTGTGGCCTTAACAGTGGTACTCCTACCATTAGAGGGCACCACTTGCCAGGCCGCATCCAGGGAGGGAGCGAGCAAGAGCTGGAGGGAGGGCGACATCACACCAAGGGGGTTAGAGGGGGGAGCGGGGGGAGAGGAATAAGAGGCACTAGGGAGGGGGAGTAGGGAGGCGGAGGGGGAGCCAGGGGCTTGGGCAGGCACCGACGCAACCGACGGGGGTGATTGGATTGCTTGAGGTACGGAGTTCTGGGATAGAGTAGCAGGAGGCTGAGCAGTAGGAGAGACGGGGGTTGGGCTCTAGGGGAATAAGATAAGGCCGGCTGTGTAACACCCCAACTACAACCATACACTTAACAACGAATTGTAGTGGAAAACTTAACTCTTCACATTACTTAACTCAATGGTGTTACACACCGTTAACCACCCACGTGGCTAACCAGGCTAATACACATACATTGTATCGGTCTGATGGACTAGATCCCCGAGCGTCTACACATTACTATCCCTTTCCATTAACAACAACCAACATACATAAACATTCCAACTGTACCGAGTATTTACAAACTGATGCCGATAACAATTTCGGTCTTACTACACCTACAATACATACACAATTTAAATGGCTACCCATATACAACAACTACCCCGTCCTACTCTCGAATGGCTTCCAGCTCCTTGTACCTGAAATAGGAAAGAGAAGAAAGGGTGGCCCCCCAGGGGGCTCAGCACCTTTGCTGGTATGGTAATCCCGCAGCCCGCATGCTACCGGGCCACGCACAACTAATTGTCGTCTAAGCATGCGGCTGATTATATTAAATCATGCATGTAAACTATAAACACACAACACATTACATTCCACAACAATGGGCTCAATAAAACAGACAACACATCTATACTTAATAAATCACTCATTGTGTTCTTTAACCCCTAGAGTGTTTCTCCTCTAATGGAGTTATTTCCTTAATAGACGACACTTACCCACTAATCGGGTTATCCTTAAACGCCTCTTATTATAAACTGGGATTCATATCCATGATCCACATACTCCACATTTTAACGTACATATAACATCACATCACAATAAGACTTATAGCGCAACAATAACACATAACACAACGGTAACGGTTCTCTTTACGAACCGACCCAAACATAGTTAGTTAACTTGGTAAGCCTAGAGAATGAAAACACCCTCGTGATAAGCTTCTTACATCACTCGTTACCGTCCTGTTAGCCGGACGAGTAACTTAACTTAAAGATGGATTGGATGTAGTGATCCGAACACACTGTACATATTCCCCAACCGACGTGAGTCAAAGAAGCCTTGGCTAAGCTTAAGGGTGATTGAAGACCAACGAAGGAAAACAACCAATAGATAAGGAGCTAAAGAAACTGTATACATCAACTCCCAAACAACGCGCGACCAAAACAACCGGATTCCTCACCCCCCGGTTAGCACTTGTTAGAAGTCTCATTATTGGACTTAGTACATTAATTCCCAAATAGATGGTTAGGTCTAGTTAGACACACACAAGGGTAGTGAACATACTAACACGCACAAACAACACATAACTAACACATGCATAGCCGTGGTTAGAACGTTCCCATGGTTTGGGTCGTTAAGTCCGAATACCGATCTACTATGTGGTCCTAGAGTCGGTTAGTTAAGTTTAGCACATACTTAAAGCTAAACGGTATCGGAACTACGCACGCCACATAATTAAACAACAGTAAACTCATTACATGTTTTTATCTTAAAAGGTGGCAAACATTCAGAAAAACACATTGGCATACAAGCCGGTGTAATCCTGTAGGACACAGGTTGCAAGAAAACCATACCTTTCACCACGGTCCACTATATTGTGTCCTCCTAGGTTCCTCGGACAATCCTTGAACAACTGGTAACATTACAATTACTTTCATTAACATCGGGGTAACATGATTGTTTAATGTCTAAAGCGCCCATAGTTAACCCCGTCATCCCGTTATACTTAGCTTTACTCTTGTGATCTTAGGTTCACAACTCTCACATCAAACCTAACACTTGTTTACACATTTTAAGGCCTTTATATGTCACCAAATAAGGCCTAAACATCACCTAAAACCATTACCATTCAATCCCCCATGATTAGAAGCCTTAAAAACACATTTTGCAACATTTTTTCCCATGTCCGGGACTTGGTCCGGACCCAAGGTCCCGGACCATCACTGATTTGTACTCTCGGCCTTATTTTGCTTGTGGTCCGGGACTTGGTCCTGGACCTAGGTCCCGGACCAATGTCAACTTCTACTCTCGGCATGTTAAGGGTGGTCCGGGTACCTATACAAGGGATAGGTCCCGGACCATGTTAATAAGTTGTCAAAACATCATTTTTCAACCCTTATCCAACCTTAAGCCTTGCCTAATCATTCCATAATCTTTCCACATGTTTCCTTCATGTCTAAACACCTTAAATCATACACTAAACCTTCTTAAATCATCACTAACTTGTTACCCAATTTCTTACAACAATTCCTAACTGAAATACCCCAAATCTAATTAACATTATAAAACCATTATTTAATGGAATATAATCCAAATATAAATTATTTCACGCACGCATGCAAACCCATGCATGAAAACGTTACGTAAAAATAGTCGTTTCACCATAAACGCTAAAACGCCTTAGAAACATGTGATCAAGTATGACCTTGTATGACCTTATAAAACTCACACCAAATGGTCATACACTCATTATATGAATATATAAACATATTCCCTAGGCTATATCCAGTCAAAAACGCAAAATGCTCGGGAGTGCTCACGCACGCCCCTTAAAGCACGAAAAACCCGGAGGAGTGCCGAGGTGGCACGAACTCCTATAAAATTAATTCCTAGAGTTCCTAACATCATTATTAACCATTCTAAAGAGAACCCACGAAGTGGTTTCTCAAAATTCAACAAAAACCACAGGAGGATTTCTTAGCGCTCCTTTTTGCCCGGGAGTGTCCCGACGGCCCGTAAATTATGTCATAAATTGATGTAACCCATATAACTCAATGTAATGTCTTAATATATCATTATTTACTATAATAAGTGTTTATAAACACTTGGAACTCATAAAACCAATTTATTTCCCAAAATTTCCTTAGAGCACAAAAACACACCTTCGGGTGTCACTAAAACGCGTTTTACGCAATTACCTTGTAGTTTTTGACATGCCACGAATTAAGAATATTAAATATGGTTAAAATGAACTTCTAAATAAGTTGGAGGCAGTGTAAAACCAGGTGCTCTATAGGGGGCGATTTTATGTGCAAAAACTAGTATAAAATTTGCATTTAAAGTTTATAAAAGGCATAGAACATGGTGACTCACCTTCCCATGTGCTATAATACTTAATGACAGAAGAATACAAGTCTCATTTGAGCTCCATGCTGTCGAAATTATGCAGGGGAACAAGGCCATGTTGGCTAGACAAAAACAAAATGAAAAAGGCAAAAAGTAGATCTAGATTCCACCTTTTTGCTTTCTTAAAATTCAAGTGACTTCCTTTGCTCTTCCTTGGCTCTTCACCACCGGTTGAGAGGCTCCATACATGACTTGAATTCGGCCACCTACAAGAGAAGAAGAAGACAAGCACAAACTTAGAAAAACAAAAGAATAAACCTTACTTTTCTTACCTTGTCTTCTAGCTCACAATTATTTCCTTCCACATTGCCTTGTCTCACCACATGGCCGAAAATGTGCTGGTAACATGGGCATTTATTGAGCCAATAACTCATTGAATAAACTAAAGAAAAGAATGGTCAAATGACATTAAAAATTAACAAAACAAAAATCAATTCCAATTGTATTCTCTTCTTCTTACGTGAGCTTAGTCTCATTATCCCCCTTGCACTCATCATTTCCGAATTGGTAAGACTCCCTCCTCTCTCTTCTTGCTTCATCTTCTTCCTTTGAAGATCTTAAGTCCATTAATGGAGTTTTAACTTCTATCTTCATCTTTAAGGTAATTTCCTAGCATTTCTTGTCAAGCCTTGAAGCAAAACTCTTCCTAGCACACCATAGCATTTCGGCATCAACTAATGCTCCAAGAAGGTTGTCTAAACCAACATTAATCCAAGGAGCATCTCAAAGTTATCTTAAGGTAGTTTTCAAGCTTGAAAATCCTTAAAGCACATTTTATTTTGTAACCGATTTCTATCTCTTCTAAGGCTCTTTTCTTCTTCATTTTCATGAAGGAAAACTTGTTCTTCATCCACCTTAAGTGAGCCGAAATTATAAGGAGAAAAGCTTAAGGTAAATTCTTGGAAAACTACTTACAAATCTACTTAAGACTTTATTCAAGATCTCTAACTCCTAAACTCCTTCACCACTTGCATATAACCGAAGTGGAGCATCAAAATTTCCTTGGAGAAAGCTTGGAGATTCAAGAAGAGTTCAAGCACTTAACCACCTTTGTTAAGAAGTAAGTTTACTAAGTAAATCTTTATGTTATAAGCTTTGTTAAGCTTCTAAAAATTATACAAAAATTATGTACATCTCCTAGGTTAATTAAAACCGAAACTATAGGTATTATATGCCAAAAATATAATCTATAACATATATGGGAAATATTTACCTTAAGACACATTTTTGTGTCACAAAATTTATTTATGTTACATATAAATTCAAGCCGAAATGTCAAGGGCAAAAATACTTTATTTTGAGCTAAGAATCAATATAAGACATTACAATAATTTTTACATGAGTTATATGACTCATATGAATTTATATATATTTATTATGACATATAAATCCACTTTTATATACTATATGGTAGCTATTTAATTATGGCCGAATTGTCTAAGTGAAAAATAGATTTTATGAGCTACTTATGTATAAACTTATACTATAAAGTTTAGTGAGTTAAAAATATTTTATTAGAGCTTAAATGGCTAATTAATTAAGTTATGTGGCTTAAATGTAATTTTTAAAAAGTTTGGTGAGTTTAATGCGAACACCGAGAGTTAAGGGTCTGTTTGGTGTAATTATAATATAATAAGGTTAGGAATTAAGTTTATGAATTTTAGATAATTTAAACAAGTGTTAAAATAACATTTTATAAAGTTTTGGGCTATTATGTAATTTATAAAAGTTGTTATGAAAGTTTGGAACTTATTAGTGGGCGAATTCATAATTAAGAGAATTATTAAGTTCACTTTCGAAATTTTGAGGAATTAAATATTTAAACTATAGTTTATAAGTTATTAAGTAACTATTATAAAGTTTTGGGATGAAAATGTAATTAATGGAAAGTATGTGACAAAGCCGAATTACTTTGGGGTTAGAATTGTAATTTAAGAATTTATATATATATATATATATCGGCATTTATGGAGAATTAAAATTAAAACTATAGTTTATAAGGCATTATGTAAAGATTATAAGATTTTGTGGTTAAATTGTAATTATAGAAAATATATATATGTAGGCCGGGAATTTAAGGGGCTAAATGGTAATTTGTGGAAAGCTATAATATTCCAAAAGTAATATACCAAAATATTAATGGTAGCTTTGGAATTTAATTAAATAAGGAATTAAAACTATATAATATGATGAGATTAGAATTTAAAAAGAAAGTTTATGAATTAAGGTGGTCGTTTTGTAAATAACCGAAATATAAGGGTAAGAATTTAGATTTAAATAAATATAGGTCCTATATGGATATTTGGAGGGATTAGAAGAAAGAATTTTGATTAAAGGAATTATGAAGATAAAACTATGACTTATATAGTTATAATGAAATTAAAGGTAACCAATAATTATTATTTATGGTTAAAGGAGGAATAACAAAAAATTATAAGTTGTTATGTCACCTAGACAATTAAAAATAAATAACAAATATAGTACATGAATAAATAAATACATACATGTACATTAAAGGATTTATAAATAAATCAAAGGAATAACAAATAAGTTGTACATGAAATCATGAAGTAATTAAAAGAAATAAACCTCACATGAAATAACAAATACGAAATTGTTGAATAATCCAATAAAATTATTATATAAGGGTAACATAAATTAACCCTCTCAATTAATCCTATTCCAAGACTTTGTTTGACCAGACGTTGACCGGGAATTAAGACAAGTACAGTCTACAGTGAACGGTATGTGATTCTTGCAACCTGTTTTCTACCGGATTACACCGGCTTGTGTGCTACCTGTTGTTTTGAAATAACGACCAAGATAATTAATGTAAATTGTTGTTTTACTCTTGCGCACTGTTGTATTATTTTTTGTGCACGAATGATGCTAACTACGACGTGTATGTCCTACGCATACAAACACTACTATACCAGTGGACTAAATACCTGCGCTTTATTATACCGAGAACTTGTACTCAAGTCTCTCACTAACTTCACTTTATAACAAACGTCATTATCCTAAACGTGATAACTGACAATACACATTGTGTTCTTGTTTACCGTCCTTGTATGACACCTAACAATTCTATACTACGAGAACGAGGAGCCCAGTTGGATCTGGCCATGCATGCTACAGGAGTTGTACCTGTCTCAGGTCGTCTCCTATTCTATTTACGTCGCGACGGAACATTTCAGTGGAGAGGAAGACTTTATTCCTCTCGAGGGTTCAATTCCCAACAGTTCAGTGGAGAGGAAGACTTCATTCCTCTCGAGGGTTCGATTCCCACATTTCTAAGTACAGGAGTTAACTACGTTATCTTCTGAGGGACTAATTACCCAACCTTTCTCTATAACGAGGTCACTATACCTCCACTATATTGATATACTTTTATACATCTGTCAGTCCCACTGTGTGGACCCGACAGCTATCAAATGATTACAGTTCATCTAACTTGACCTTCTGAAGTCTTGTTTAATGTAACATTGTTGTCCTTGTATGGATGCTTGTTATCATCATACTATGCTTGTTTACAGCTTTACAAAAAATGAACTGCATGTATTCGACAAAGTAGTTGGTGTGGCCCGGTAGACGATGGGCTGCACGTTTTCCATACCAGCAATGTTTGCTGAGCCCCTTTGGGGGCACCTCCATTTTTCAGGTACCTGAAGTTGAGAAGATTACCACACCGAGTGTAGGTGGGGTAGACTCAAGCTATGAGAGTATCCTACTAGTTATTTGTTTTACTTAAGTATTTTACATTTGAGTTTGATTCCTAGTATCTCGATTGTATTCGTATTCAGACCGTGACTTTTGGAGATTGTATTTGGATTTAGCCTTGTTGGTCACAAGGGTGGCCAACGGCATTGTAATACCGCCCGGTTGTTGTATTTATTTCCGCTGCAGTTGTACTTTATTTGGGAGTGATCGCCGTACAAGTTATTGGATTTCGGGTTGGGGTGTTACAAAAAGTGGTATCAGAGCGCAGTTACGCTCTGGATACAAGGATACACCGAGATTATGATTTCTAAAGCTTTAGGTTACGGGTTGAGAGATAGTATTGAAAGGAGTTTAAGTTAGTTCCTATTTAGACTACTATCCAAGACCAAGATTGTGACCACAGTATCTAATATACCTCAACATCCTGCAGATGTCAGGAAGAGGAGGACGCCGCGGACAGACTGCTGAGGATTCGCCTGTCAGGCTGGCGGATATTGCTACACTGATAGCTCAGGCATTTGCACAGGCGGGGTTGCACAGCAGCAGCAGCTACCTCCACCACCACCGCCCAGAGAGAGAGATTGGGTGAAGAGTTTGGCTGATCTGAGGCCAACTGCATTCAAGGGGCAGACCGACCCTGCACACTTGGAGACTTACATTATGGAGATGGAAACAGCGTTCGAGACACTGGCAGTCCCAGCTAGGGAAAAAGTGAGACTCGCTGCCTTCTACCTGAAGGATGTAGCAAGAGATTGGTGGAATATGGTGAAGGCCGACCACCTGGATGACCCAGCTTTTACTTGGGGACACTACACCGCACTACTGAGGGGCAAATACTACCCGGCCCACACCAGGATGGTGAAGATTAGGGAGTTTGACGCCCTGGAGCAGACGGGAAAGATGACCGTGGATGAGTATTATGCAAAGTTTACTTCACTACTCTGGCTGTTGCCCGGATTAGGTTACTCGGACCAGGTTTTGGTCGACCGGTTCTACGGGGGACTGAGCCCTCGACTCCAGTTTGGGATGGGACCAATCATCCCCACCAGCTTACAGGTAAAACAGGAGAGACATAAACCAGTTGAAAATTTTATTACCTACTATACCCCGTCGTGGGAGATTTGGGGATTGATACCTTGAGATTTCTGGAATATTATCATGCTGCCTCCGTTGTGGAGATCACATGTAAGAGAAGGGATGCTTTGAGCTCCCAAAAGAGGAAGGACGGACCTGGTGGCGAAGATGCCAAGCAGGGGAACTCCAACAGAAGGAACAAACCCTATCAGAAAGGCCAGGGGTCCTATCAAGGGAAGGGGAACCAAACTACTGGGAACCCCCAGTCAGGAACCCACGGAGCGGCAACTTCACAGAAAACCTACCCATCTAAGGGTAGGCACTCTAATCAAACAGTTAGATTTGAAACTTTTGTGATTACTTCAGTACCGTTGGAATGTATAATTGACCTTGATTGTATTAGGTTATGGACATGCCTCAAACACGGGCCAGAGGTATTTCCGCCGCTTCAACTGTAGACAGTGTGGAAAGGATCACCCCGGCGTAGACTGCCAAGGGGAGAAAGTCCAGTGCCGCCACTGTCAGATATGGGGACACCGAGCCTTCGAGTGCATTAAGAACCCGGAGAGCAGGAACTACCGCCCGGGAGCAAAGACAAACATCGGCCATAAGAATGGAGCTAGCGATACTCGCCCTCCACCAACAAACCAAGCTCAGGGGAATAAGGGCAAAGGCCCAGCATCGGGACCCACCCTGCATGTCATGGACCGCTCAGATGAGGCTGGTCCTTCTACCAACCCCGGTACTTCTCAACCCATGTGAACCTAATATTGAGCAATGGATGATGTGAATGAGTGCTTGCATGCCTTGATTGCCTAGTTGCATAGGAAAGAACTAATAAGACTCACTAGTAGAATTTTAAACCACGTAGGAAGCTATAAGATATGCTTTCCTATCCCCTCACCGCCCTCCCTGGAAGAAAACATTATCAATTTACAAGAACCAGGGAACGAACAATGTAAGGTTATCCAACCAGGTTTGATATTACTCAAAGGATACCTAACACCGGAGACATAAATTGCAATCATCAGAAGATGTCAAGAATTGGGAGCAGCACCAGGAGGGTTCTACACTCCAGAATTTCCAGGAGGATCAAAGATGAAGCTGAAAATGATGTGCTTAGGAAAGGATTGGAATCCTTACTCAAAGACCTACTAGGATACAAGAAATGGAGATGGAGCACAAGTACCAAAAATCCCAGAAGAATTTTTACAAATTGTGGAACAAGCAGTTAATACAGCTCAACAGCTAGAAGAAGATCCAGTTCCCAATCTAAGGGCTGATCTATGTATCATCAACTTCTATGAAGAAGGAGGCCGCTTAGGGCTACATCAAGACAAGGATGAAAAACAAGGGACCCTCGATCAGGGGATACCAGTATGTCTTGTCAATTGGAGATGACGCAGAGTTCCTTTATGGCGAGCAGAAGCGTGTGGACCTTGCAAAGAAAATCATATTGAATTCAGGAGATGTTTTAGTAATGCGTGGAAAGTCAAGGTTGCTATACCATGGAATTAAAAGGATTAAATAAAACAGCACCTTCGACAGTGATACACACCACCAATGAAACCAGGAAGATTTAAGTTTGACTTTTAGAAAGTACTAGTGTTGTAATTTTTTGGACATCTGAAAGGAGATCATCTCATCAATGAAGCATTATTGTTATGAAAGTGAATGTCTTTAGACCCCATCATATATCAAAGTACTTACCCAGATTCTGTTGTTAGGTTGTGCTAAGGAGACGGAAGGTGCCTTAAGTATTCTTACTGAGGAGGAGGCCAGCAAGGGCGGCGCGATCCTCACTGGTACCTTTCCTGTTAATGGAGTGGATGCATTAGTACTGTTCGACTCCGGAGCCTCACATACTTTCGTTTCGCCTTCGCTTGCGGGGAAGTTGGGGCTAGACGCTGTAGAGTTACCTGATTTTAAGGTGGCACTCCCGTCTAAGGAGAAGATCAGTTGCACTCGTCTTTATAGAGGAGCCACTATCCGTATTAAGGAGGAGGAATTTCCCATTGACCTTATTGAGTTCAGAGGTCTAGGATTCGACGTTATAGCCGGGATGGACTGGTTGGGGCGGCACAGAGGCCGCATTCTTTGTGCAGAGCGCAGACTGTTACTTAAGAGCCCATCAGGAGTGACAGTATCATACCGCCAGAGCCCTAGAGCACCATCAATAAAAGTGATATCTGCTATGTCCATGTACAAACACGTCAGGAAGCAGAAGGAAGTATACTTATGCTATGTTCAGGATGTAGAGCACGACCCTGATTTTGATCCAGATATGCCAGTGGTGTCAGAATTTCCAGATATTTTTCCAAAGGAACTTCCAGGCTTACCGCCACCCAGAGAGGTAGAGTTCTCCATTGAATTACTACCAGGTACCGGTCCCATAGCTAAGGCACCGTACCGTATGGCACCAGCAGAGATGGCTGAGTTGAAGGAACAGTTGAAGATTAGACAAGGGATACATACGACCTAGCGTATCTCCTTGGGGAGCACCAGTTCTTTTTGTGAAAAGAAGGATGGAAGCCTTCGGTTATGTATCGATTACAGAGAGCTTAATGCAGTGTCTGTGAAGAACAAATATCCACTACCACGACATGACGATTTGTTTGATCAGTTAAGAGGAGCAAAGGTGTTTTCGAAGATCGATTTGAGATCAGGATACCATCAGATACCTATCAGGGAGCAAGACATAGAAAAGACAGCGTTCAGAACACGATACGGCCACTATGAGTTTACAGTTATGCCTTTTGGCTTGTCAAATGCACCAGCAGTCTTCATGGATTTAATGAACAGATTATTCAGAGAGCAGCTGGATAAGACCGTGGTTGTATTCATCGATGACATCCTAATTTATTCAAAGTCTAAGGAAGAGCATGAGAGTCACCTCCGACATGTACTTGAGATCTTAAGGGAGAACCAGCTTTATGCTAAGTTCTCCAAATGTGAATTTTGGTTAGACAGAGTTTCCTTTCTAGGACATGTTATCTCGACGCTGGGATCGCAGTGGATCCAGCAAAAATAGAAGCAGTTCGCACCTGGCCTAGGCCAAAGACAGTGACTGATATCAGGAGTTTCCTTGGGTTAGCAGGTTACTACAGGAGGTTTGTCAGAGACTTCTCCAAAATAGCAAAACCTATGACCAGTTTAATGAAGAAGGACGCACCATTCACATGGACTACAGAATGTGAGACCTCATTCCAGTATTTGAAGAATGCTTTGACATCAGCACCAGTTTTGACTATACCTGAAGGCACAGAGGGTTATGAAGTTTACTGTGATGCATCAGGCAGGGATTAGGGTGTGTACTCATGCAGAATGGGAAGGTAGTCGCCTACGCTTCCCGACAGTTGAAGAAACATGAGGAAAACTATCCCACACATGACTTGGAGCTTGGAGCAATTGTTTTTGCATTGAAGATCTGGCGCCACTACCTGTATGGTGTCCAGATGACCGTATACTCGGATAAAAGTTTGAATATGTATTCACCCAGAAGGAGTTAAACATGAGACAAAGAAGATGGGTTGAATTTCTCAAGGATTATGACATGATTTGCAGTAGTAAAGAAGGAAAAGCTAATGTGTGTAGCAGACGCATTGAGTCGACGAGCACATTCCTTAAATGCCATTGTGGCTAGCTCGAGTCTTATAGACGACATACGTAGCGCACAGCATGATCAGCGAATGATGGAGATAGTCAGAAGTTGTCTGACGGTACATTTGAAGGTGGGAAGTATGAGTTTCAGCTACATGATGGGTTGATCAGATTAAGGGCAGATTGTGTATTCCCAGAGACAGCAGATATAAAGAGCATATTCTTCGAGAGTCCCACACTTCTCCACATCTGTCCATCCAGGAGCTTCTAAGATGTACAAAGATCTAAAGAGGTATTTCTGGTGGAGTGGTATGAAGGGCGACGTGACAGAATATGTGATTCGATGTCTCACTTGTCAGAAAGTGAAATTCGAACATAGACGACCAGGAGGTATGGTACAGTCTATGCCAGTTCCTGAATGGAAGTTTTATGATATCTCGGACTTCGTGGTGGGACTACCACCTACGAGAGGAGGACTAAATATGATTTGGGTTGTTGTTGATCGACTGACTAAAGTTGCTAGGTTTATTCCGATGAAAGACACTTGGAAAGTGCCAAAGTTGGCAGAACTATTTGAGAAGAGATTATCAGACATCATGGAGTACCAAAGACTATTGTTTCAGATCGAGATACTAGATTTCTCTCACGATATTGGCGAGCTACTCGCGAAGCACTTGGCACTGAATTGAAGCTTAGCACAGCATTTCATCCTCAGACAGATGGTCAGTCAGAGAGGACTATTCAGACCTTAGAGGACATGCTACGAGCATGTGCCTTGGATTTCCAGGGCAGCTGGATAGATAGATTACATCTCATCGAGTTTGCATACAATAACAGCTATCACGCCTCTATACAGATGTCACCTTTTCAAGCCTTATATGGCAGACCATGTCGCACACCATTGTGCTGGGACGAGTCTAGTGAGACCGTCATCATTGGGCCTGAGTACTTGGAGCAAGTCAGGCAGAAGTACAACAAATCAGAAATAACATGAAAGCAGCACAAGACAGACAGAAATCATATGCTGATGAGAGCGACGAGACCTTGAGTTCGCGGTTGGCGACCAGGTATTTCTACGAGTATCACCCATGAAGGGTGTATTCAGATTTGGACAGAAGGGCAAGCTAAGCCCGAAATTTGTAGGACCCTACTATACAGAGCGGGTGGGCCTTGTGGCATATCGACTTGATTTGCCAGCAGAGTTGGGCAAAGTACACAATGTTTTTCACGTGTCTCAGCTTAAGAAATACATGCCTCATCCTTCTCATGTTCTACAACCAGAGACACTCTCATTAGAACCAACAATGCGGTACGTGGAAACACCGCAACGAATCTTAGATAGAAAGACACGAGACTCGAAACAAGTCTGTGAGCCTCGTAAAGGTTCTTTGGTCGAACCATGATGTTGAAGAGGCCACATGGGAACTAGAAGCGGATATGCGAGCGAAGTTTCCCTCATTATTTACCGACTAGACACTTTAGTCTAGGGTACGGGGGCGTACCCCTCTTTTTTGGGGGGGGGGGGTAGAGCCTTTTTCGTTTGTGAGTTTATTATGCATTTTGTTGCACTTTGTGCATTTCTATGACACTTGTCTTGTATGTGTTCTTGTGTAACACTGTATTTGAATGTACTTTGTACTTACTTGCTGATGTGTACTTCGTTACACTACAATGGAAAGTTATGTGCACTACGCTGCACTATTTGAAATGAAATGTGATTGTTATTATTACACTACATTGTAGGTATATGATATGACCTTCCAAAGTATTCCTGTTGTGTTTGATGTACACTGTGAACTTAGGAATATAGAGACTTGGGACTTGATCCCTAAAAACTAGATTGAGTTGTGGATGCTTAGTGGAACTTGATTCCCCACAACCTTAAATTTAGATATGAGACTTCGGGGCGAAGTCCTTTTTAAGGGGGGTAGATTGAAATACCCCAAATCTAATTAACATTATAAAACCATTATTTAATGGAAAATAATCCAAATATAAATCATTTCACGTACGCATGCAAACCCATGCATGAAACGTTACGTAAAAATAGTCGTTTCCATAAACGCTAAAACGCCTTAGAAACATGTGATCAAGCATGACCTTGTATGACCTTCTAAAACTAAAAAATGGTCATACACTCATTATATGAATATATAAACATATTCCCTAGGCTATATCAGTCAAAAACGCAAAATGCTCGGGAGTGCTCACGCACGCCCCTTAAAGCACGAAAACCCGGAGGAGTGCCGAGGTGGCACGAACTCCTATAAAATTAATTCCTAGAGTTCCTAACATCATTATTAACCATTCTAAAGAGAACCCACGAAGTGGTTTCTCAAAATTCAACAAAAACCACAGGAGGATTTCTTAGCGCTCCTTTTTGCCCGGGAGTGTCCCGATGGCCCGTAAATTATGTCATGGGTTTGTAACCCCATATAACTCAATGTAATGTCTTAATATTCATATTTACTATAATAAGTGTTTATAAACACTTGGAACTCATAAAACAATTTATTTCCCAAAATTTCCTTAGAGCACAAAAACACACCTTCGGGTGTTAAAACGCGTTTTACGCAATTACCTTGTAGTTTTTGACATGCCACGAATTAAGAATCTTAAATAGGGTTAAAATGACCTTCTAAATCAGTTGGAACAGTGTCAAACAGGTGCTCTATAGGGGCCGATTTTATGTGCAAAAACTAGTATAAAACTTACATTAAATTTATAAAAGGCATAAACATGGTGACTCACCTTCCCATGTGCTATAATACTTAATGAAAAGAATAGGTCTCATTGACTCCAGCTGTCGAAATATGCAGGGAACAAGGCCATGTGGCTAGACAAAAACAAAATGAAAAAGGCAAAAAGTAGATCTAGATTCCACCTTTTTGCTTTCTTAAATTCAAGTGACCTTCCATGCTCTTCCTTGGCTTCATCACCGATTGAGAGCTCCATTAGCCTTGAATTCGGCCACCTACAAGAGAGAAGAAGACAAGCACAAACTTAGAAAAACAAAAGAATAAACCATTTTCTTACCTTGTCTTCTAGCTCACATTATTTCCTCCACCTTGCCTTGTCTTGCATTATGGCCGAAAATGCTGGAAAATGGGCATTTATTGAGCCAATAACTCATGAATAAACTAAGAAAAGAATGGTCAATGACATTAAAAATTAACAAAACAAAAATCAATTCCAATTGCATTCTCTTCTTACGTGAGCTTAGTCTCATTCTTCCCTTGCACTCATCATTCCGAATTGGTAAGGCTCCCTCCTCTCTCTCTTGCTTCATCTTCTTCCTTTGAAGCTCTTAAGTCCATTAATGGAGTTTTAACTTCTATCTTCATCTTTAAGGTAATTTCCTAGCATTTCTTGTCAAGCCTTGAAGCAAAACTCTTCCTAGCAACCATAGCATTTCGGCATCAACTAATGTTCCAAGGAGGTTGTCTAAACCAACATTAATCCAAGGAGCATCTCAAGGTTATCTTAAGGTAGTTTTCAAGCTTGAAAATCCTTAAAGCACATTTTATTGTGTAACCGATTTCTATCTCTTCTAAGGCTCTTTTTCTTCATTTTCATGAAGGAAAACTTGTTCTTCATCCACCTTAAGTGAGCCGAAATTATAAGGAGAAAAGCTTAAGGTAAATTCTTGTAAAACTACTTACAAATCTACTTAAGATCTTTATTGAAGATCTAACTCCTAAACTCCTTCACCACTTGCATATAACCGAAGTGGAGCATCAAAATTTCATTGGAGAAAGCTTGGAGATTCAAGAAGAGTTCAAGCACTTAACCACCTTTGTTAAGAAGTAAGTTTACTAAGTAAATCTTTATGTTATAAGCTTTTTTAAGCTTCTAAAAATTATACAAAAATTATGTACATCTCCTAGGTTAATTAAAACCGAAACTATATGGTATTATATGCCAAAAATATAATCTATAACATATATGGAAAATATTTACCTTAAGACACATTTTTGTGTCACAAAATTTATTTATGTTACAATAAATTCAAGCCGAAATGTCAAGGGCAAAAATACTTATTTTGAGCTAAGAATCAATATAAGACATTACAATAATTTTTACATGAGTTATATGACTCATATGAATTTATGTATATTATTATGACATATAAATCCACTTTTATATACTATATGGTAGCTATTTAATTATGGCCGAATTGTCTAAGTGAAAATAGATTTTTATGAGCTACTTATGTATATAAACTTATACTATAAAGTTTGGTGAGTTAAAAATATTTTATTAGAGCTTAAATGGCTAATTAATTAAGTTATGTGGCTTAAATGTAATTTTTACAAAGTTTGGTGAGTTTAATGTGAAAACCGAGAGTTAAGGGTCTGTTTGGTGTAATTATAATATAATATAAGGTTAGGAATTAAGTTTATGAATTTTAGATAATTTAAACAAGTGTTAAAATAACATTTTATAAAGTTTTGGGCTATTATGTAATTTATAAAAGTTGTTATGAAAGTTTGGAACTTATTAGTGGGCGAATTCATAATTAAGAGATTTATTAGGTTCACCTTCGAAATTTTGAGGAATTAAATATTTAGACTATAGTTTATAAGTTATTAAGAAACTATTATAAAGTTTTGGGATAAAAATGTAATTAAGGAAAAATAAATGACAAAGCCGAATTACTTTGGGGTTAGTTTGGTAATTTAAGAATTTATATATATATATTCGGCATTTATGGAGAATTAAAATTAAAACTATAGTTTATAAGGCATTATGTAAAGATTATAAGATTTTGTGGCTAAATTGCAATTATAAGAAATATATATATATAGGCCGAGAATTGGAGGGGCTAAGTTGTAATTTTCAAAGTTACAATATTTAAAAGTATATACCAAAATATTAATGGTAGTTTTGTGATTTAATTAAATAAGGAATTAAAACTATATAATAATGAGATTAGAATTTAAATAAAGTTTATGAATTAATGTGGTTGTTTTGTAAATAACCGAAATATAAGGGTAAGAATTTAGATTTAAATAAATATAGGTCCTATATGGATATTTGGAGGAATTAGAAGAAAGAATTTTGATTAAAGGAATTATGAAGATGAAACTATGACTTATATAGTTATAAGGAAATTAAAGGTAACCAATAATTATAATTATGTTGTTAAAGGAGGAATAATAAAAACTATAAGAATATTATGTCCATGTATGACATATAAATATAGTTAAGAATTATAAGTTGTTATGTCACCTAGACAATCAAAATAAACAACAAACATAGTACATGAATAAATAAATACTTACATGTACATTAAAGGATTTATAAATAAATCAAAGGAATAACAAATAAGTTGTACATGAAATCATGAGGTAATTAAAAAAATAAACCTCACATGAAATAACAAATACGAAATTTGTTGAATGATCCAATAAGATTATTATATAAGGGTAACATAAATTAACCCTCTCAGTTAATCCTATTCTAGGACTTTGTTTGACCAGACGTTGACCGGGAATTAAACAAGTACAGTCTACGGTGAACGGTATGGGATTCTTGCAACCTGTTTTCTACCGGATTACACCGGCTTGTGTGCTATCTGTTGTTTGAAATAACGACCAAGATAATTAATGTAAAATGTTGTTTTACTCGTGTGCATTGTTGTATTATTTTATGTGCGTGAATGATGCTAACTACGACGTGTATGTCCCACGCATACAAACACTACTATACCAGTGGATTAAATACCTGCGCTTTATTATACTGAGAACTTGTACTCAAGTCTCTCACTAACTTCACTTTATAACAAACGTCGTTATCCTAAACGTGATAACTGACAGTACACATTTCATTCTTGATTAATGCCCTTGTTTGACACCTAACAATTCCATACTACGAGAACGAGGAGCCCAGTTGGATCTGGCCATGCATGCTACGGGAGTTGTACCTGTCTCAGGTCGTCTCCTAATCAATTTACGTCGCGACGGGAGTTCTGGGTGCACTATGTCACTCACCGGCTGCGTACCGGAACAGTTCTAGAGTTCGGGGTGCACTATGTCACTCGCCGGCTGCGTACCGGAACAGTTCAAGTGGAGGGGAAGACTTCATTCCTCTCGAGGGTTCGATTCCCACCTCTTCCAAGTACAGGAGTTAACTACATCATTTTGTGGGACTAACTACCCACCTTTCTTTTAACGAGGTCACTATACCTTCGTTGTATTGACATACTCTTTACACCTGTCAGTCCCATCGTGCGGACCCGACTATTATCAAATGATTACAGTTCATCTAACTTGACCTTCTGAAGTCTTGTTTTATGTGACATCGTTGTCCTTGTATGGATTCTTGTTATTATCATACTATGTTTGTTTACAGCTTTACAAAAATGAACTGCATGTATTCGACAAGTAGTTGGTGTGGCCCGGTAGCCGATGGGCTACACGTTTTCCATACCAGCATGTTTACTGAGCCCCTTTGGGGGCACCCCCATTTTTCAGGTACCTGAAGTTGAGAAGATTACCACACCGAGTGTAGGTGGGGTAGATTCAAGCTATGGGAGTCTCCTACTAGTTATTTGTTTTACTTAAGTTTTTCATTTGAGTTTGATTCCTAGTATCTCGGATTGTATTCGTATTCAGACCGTGACTTTTGGAGATTGTATTTGGAGTTAGCCTTGTTGGCCACAAGGGTGGCCAACGGCATTGTAATACCGCCCGGTTGTTGTATTTATTTCCGCTGCAGTTGTATTTTATTTGGGAGTGATCGCCGTACAGGTTATTGGATTTCGGGTTGGGGGTGTTACATCTACGTCGTTGTTCATGTCTATGTCTCTCTTCATCTCTGCCAAGGTTTGTTTTTCTTATTCTCACCGCCATAGTTGTTCTTGAGAACATAGGTCTGTTTAGGTTATCTAGAAGGGTGAACAAAAGTAGGTGATATGTATTTTTTATAAGTAGGGTCTTGATTATAGATCTCTTAGTGAATTCTGAAGCCAACAATGCGAATAGCATGCTGCATAAAAGTTTCTCAACTGTTAGTAATGATTAAGTGATTGTGATTGTACGTTTATCAGGGATGAGCACTCAATTTAAACAGGTGTAGTTATTTTAAAACTATCAGTCATAGTTTGAGGCTTTGAGCTCTTAGTTTATAAATTATTTCAAACTTTAGAAGATTTGTCTTTAGTATATTTCTCTAATGCATAATGAAGATTTTCATTTTCGTTCCCCTTTGTATTAAGGGCACTAGGATTCCTCCCCAACAGTGGTAGAGTTTTAGGCTCAAATTGATAGATATAAACTTATGGAAAAAATACGTGTTATTCTGTTCATGGAAAATTGGTGCAGTACTTTTACATTCTTTGCATAACATGGAATTCGTTTAAAAATAGGTCGATCAAGTAAGATTACTTATCTTCCTTTTGTTTCATCCAAATTAGTGTGTCAGCTAGCACTGGATGTTTTTGATTTATTTATAATTTCTACACCTAATCCCTCTAAATTATTGTATGCTTAAAAAATGGGTTGTGTGGGTTGGTTAGGGTTAAAGGATTTTAAACGGGTTAGGTTGGGGTCATGATTTTCTGACCCATCAATTTTTGGTTTGGGTTCAGTTGATGATATTTTAAATGGGTTGGGCCAGCGACCCAAATTTCCAGGTCTACTTATATCTGTTTGGGCGCTTTGTCCGCTTTTAATTGGGAGGGTTTTGGAGGCGTTCGTTCAGCAGCTTCGCTTCTTGTTTGCTTACTCCCACATTGGACATTATTACCCTTGCTTTTACGGGGATAAAAACTTGGGCAGCACCAAACATTGTTCACCCTTTCGCTTGTAAACCTCGTATTTTGGCTTTTGTTAACTAATATTAGGCTGCTCCTCTACTCACAATTAATTTTGCTTGGTATTGAAATACCCCGACCTTAAATATGGCGATTAAATTATCCTAATGGGTATTTAAGAGCCTAATAATGATTAAGTAATATTGGTAAGGAAAAATAAATCCAAAAGAAATAAAGAAACGCTTAAAAAGCGTAAAACGCTAAATAAGCGTTAACAACCATAGGAGGTATAAGACCTCGGTTAGCGTAATATAAGGATTCTAAAGGCTTAATTAAGTCTAAATAAATATTAGGGAACAAATCCCGAAGAAAACCGATCCTTAAAATGGATTAAAAACACTAATGAACATTAAAGCGCGTTTTTCGAGGCAACCGGGAAAACGTGACTTTAAACGGGTTAAATAGACTCGTAATAATTATAATTAATTAAATAGTCATTAATAAATATTAATGAAGGTCTAGAGCCAACAAAATTAATTAAACAAGAAAATTCTGAAAAACGGGTACCGGTTAGTAAAACCGTCAAAAACGGTAGGTTGTGGGGTGAGAGTGTAATAAACCCAAGTTGTTGTGTCCCCTTTTGAAAAATAAAAACTCAAAACCTGTATGGGCTGTGAGTGGGCCGATTTATTGCTCTCTCTCACACCCTATTAACTCTCTCCTTATACACAAAAGACAAAACAATTAACAAGGCAATGAAATAACTAAAGGTAAAAAGCTACTGTACCATACCCTACTCCCCCACGATTTTTCTTCTGCGCAGAATCCTCTTCTTCATTTCCCTGGCTATGGCGATTTTGAAACCTAGCCCAAACCGCCCCCTTCTCCTCCATTGTTGAACATCCAAACGAGCTCCAAATGCCACAATAATATACCGTTAGAATCCCTTGCTTAGGAGATCGATTCCCACCTTCCAAAAATTCAAAACAAACAACTTTATTTTGTGGGTGTGAACGACTGAAGCGTGGAAAGCACCCAGCTGAAGCCCCATTTTCCCTTCTAACCATGTTTTAAGGTAAAGCAAAGAGTTAAACTCTTCTTTGGTTTTCATCTGTTCCATTTCTCTGATGCAAAACCAAAACAGCCGTGAACCTATGTCTCGTTTTCTAACCGGTTGGCATTTTTATCTCACTGCCAAACTCCATTTAGAAGTCCAAGTTTGGTCTGAGTAAAACAAGAAAACAAGAAAACAAACAGAGAAGGAAAGGGAGCAAAGCTAGAAGAAGAGAAAAGAAGAAGAAAACCAGAACAAGGTAACTAACGTCTCTGTACAAGAACTGTATAAACATGTATGCAAGAATTTATACACTGTCTCAGCAAATGTGAAACTGCTGCAACCATAGAAATGGAATGAGTATAATGGTATTGATAGTATTAGTAAGTAAGAATCTGTCAAAGAAACAAATAATGAGCTGCTGTAAACGTGAGTTTGCATCTGAATGCATATACATATAAAACTGATGCAGGTTGAATGAGTTTTCATGTGTGAGCAAATGAATGTGTGAAAACCTTAAGTTTTAGGGGACACCATTTCAAAATTTAGAGAGGAAACTATCTTGCTTAGGAGCTGGTAACATTTGTGAAAGAAAGAAAAGAAAGAAACAGAAGCAGCAGCAGCTCGAGCTCTGCAACAGATGAAAATAAATTGACAGAGGAAGTGGTAAGTTACCAGTAGAATGAGAGAAAAGATTTTGGTGATGGATTTAGGTAAGTTGGATGTAAAATAAGCAGTTAAACATGTAGGATTAAGGTTGGGGACAATTAGGAATGGATTAGAGCAAGAATGGAGAGAAACAGAGCAAGAAAAATAATTCTGAATCGTAGCAGACCATTGTTGGTCCGGGACTTAGGCCTTGTATTAAGTCCCGGACCAACCATCTAAAACTACCCGAGAGTTGCAAATCATTAAGGGTCCGGGACTTACCTCTGGTATAAGGTCCCGGACTACTAGCCAATTCATTCGAGAGGTTAAGTTGCATCTGGTCCGGGACTACCTTATGTATAAGGTCCCGGACCATAGCTAAAATCAATTCGAGGGTTCTGATCTGTGTTGGTCCGCGACTTAGGACCTGGACAAGGTCCCGGACCAACACCATAATTCACCAAGAGAAATTTTAATGGGTTATAAGTTAAGGCATTGTTTGGGTATAATTGTATAAGTTGCATAAGACTCAATTAATCATAATTAAGAGTCATTAGGAGTATACACAAGCGAGAATAAGAATGTGGAGTAAGTAAAGAATGGGAATGAAATTGTACAAGTAAGAATTAGTAAGTATGTAAAGTGGATGAACTTGAATAACCCCGAATTAATAAGTATGAACCGGGGAAACAATGGGTAAAGAAAACACCCAAAAACAGATTTTTAAAACTGAAGTACTGGGCCGGACCGACCTTAGGACCAAACTAACAAGGTCGGTCGAGCCCAGATTTACAAGACGGGAAACCTTCTGGAGTCGACCGACCTTGCGACCGGACTTGGAAGTTCGGTCGGACCAGAAATTTCCCCCGTCAGAAACCTTCTGGAATGGACCGAACTTGCGACCGGACTTGCAAGTTCGGTCGGCCAGAAAAATTCCCGTAATGTAAGCTACTGTAATGGACCGACCTTGCGACCAGACTTGCAAGGTCGGTCGGGCTAAAATTTTCAAATACGAAACTTACTGGAATGGACCGACCTTGGGACCGGACTTGCAAGGTCGGTCGGCCCTGGAATTTCACACGACGTGACCTACTGGAATGGACCGGACTTGCAAGGTCGGTCGCAAGTCCGGTCGAGTCAAAAAAAAGAAAAAAAAAATAATTGTTTTAATTATATGATTATAGTAATCATATATACATGTATATATGCCTATATATACATATGCATATATATGTAGTAACACACCATTAATGAAGTAGTAATGGTAAGAAAGTAAGTAAAGGAGTAAGAAAACAAGTTTAAGAAGTAGTAAAGTAAAGGAAGGTTTTATAATCAAGTAAGAAGTAATGAAGTAAGTGGTAGTAAAATTGAAAGTATCAATGGAGGAGTGAGTTAGATCAATAATAGATCATTGATCATGCTACTCCATGTATGTATAGGAATCAAATAGTTGATCTCTAAGGAACCGGTAGTGCGAATATGACGGTGTACGGTATGATTTCTTCATGCTCTGTATCCTAACCTGGTTACCCCGATTTGTGTGCTTATGTGATCACCAATAAGATAAATGCACGAATCGGATTTATATTGCACTTAACTGTGTCTAAACTATTGTTCTTGTTGTATCTTCTTGAACAACTAGTTTGTATAATTCATGAAATGAATGAATGGAATTGAGAAGTATGTGTAAGTATTGTGTACTTGAGTATTGTATGTATGTATGGAAATGAAGTATTGACTTCTACTAATTCCTAACATCCTAACTCCTAACTTGGGTAATGAGTAAATGGAATGAGTAGAAGTCCGATATAGTTTCGGCCACGCGTGAGGATAAGGAAACACAAGAGGTTGGATCCGAATCCTGGCTATAATCTTTTCCTTGGACCAATTCCCTTGAATGGGTAGCATCCTGGATTAGTGGGCCACCCTAAAGCCCGGTGGTGGGATGTAGTAATCCCTGCCCGGAGGTCATACCGACTTAACTGGAAGTAAAGTATGTAAGAAGTAAGTATTGTATGTGTATTGGTCTTGACTATTGTAAGTCATCGACCGGAAGTAAAAGAGTATCGAACACCCGATAAACCCGGGTGTGTAATGAAGCTAACTGGACCTTGTATGTATTGGAGAATTGTATCTCCGTATTGCGTATTGGATATGTAAGGGGTATGTATTGTGTATGTGTATACTGGAAGATGGTAAGTAAGCATTGGTTGACTTGTATTGTCTCCCAAGCATGTATTGTACTGTGCGTATGTATGTATACCTTGTGTAGTATTGTAGTATCGTGAATGAAAGCATGTATGTATGTATGTATGAATGTATGTATTGCAAATGAATTGCATGTATTCGACCAAATGGTCGGCGTACCCTCGCTAGTACGGGGTATGCGGTTATCATATTCAGCGTAAGCTGACCCCTCGGGGGAACATTTTTAGTGTGCAGGTACCCGGAGCGAATACGGTCAAGGTAAGAGACCGGCGACGCGCCTTGTAATTAGAAGTATCTAGTTTGTGAGGAATGGGCAGCAGATTGACTCCTAGTGAGTGTGTATGAATTTGGGAGAGGTACTGTACTGATTTTGGAACCTAGTAAACTCGGTATGCGTAGTGTATTATCTTGTACGGAGTTGTGAAGTATTGTATCGAATGGAGTATTGTAGTAATCAGTATGTAATGAGAGTATGTATTGTATTAAGTAGTACTCGGATATTCCGGTCCATCAGACCGATGTTGTATGTAATAGTAGTAGCCTTGTTAGTCACGTGGGTGGCTAACGACATTGTATCACCCATTGTGAGTAAGTATGTATCCGCTGCGTGAATCTGGAAGTACGAGGAGATTGGACGGTAATGATAGTATTAATGGTAGGGGTGTTACAGGTATGTACCACGTGAGTATGTATTTTGGAGTGGAAGACTTTCATGTAATGAAACCTTCTTGGATGTTAGCCTATCTATTAGCGTAATTGGTTATAATAACATACTACTTATGTGTTTGTATATTTAAGTTTTGGATGATGATTAGTATCAATTATGAATGTAATATATTGTGGTTTAGTTAATGTAGGATCGAACAGCTGACGCATACCAACTCAAGATGTTAGTCTGTGAGATGGTTTGACTCAATCGTGCTAAGTATGCGGAAGCACTGATGATGTGGAAACACTCAATCGAACTAAGTGCGCGGAAGCAGTTACTCAAACTCAAAAAACTTGGAGGAAGTAATTGAGAGAATACTCGAAAGATGAAAAGACTCAGTAGAACACAGCAAGATACATAATATAAGTTATTTCATTTCCTAGTGAAAAACAAAACAACTTACAATACAGATGGAATCTACTTCGTGGTTTTCACTCACTCACCCAATACACTCTCTGATCAGCTCAATGATAAGTGTAGTGAAACTAAACCTTTCTATGATGAATCTATGTAAAAGCTCTAACTAACTTTGGTACGATCTCTCTTTCTCTAGAACTGAATATAACTCTCTTAGCTCTCTTACAATGTTTGTCTCTCAAAGATCTTCAAAAAGCGCACAGTTAACTACTGATTACATCTCTATTTATATGGTTTCTAAGTTAACGGCTAAACGATTTAGTTCCTTAAATTTGGAACTAACTTAGTTGACGCGTGTTGAGCGTCGTTGCGCCAGTCTTCAGGCGTAATCTTCAGAGTCGTCTTATGCAACCTTCTATCCGTTGAGACGTTTTAATGTTGACGCCTTCGCTCCTGAAATTTCTTAACGGTATGATGGAGTCAGTATTGCTTCTTTATACAGACTCTGTTGTGTTTTTGCAGCGAACATCTTGTGTTGTTTTACAGTGGACGAATGACTCCTTCTAAGTGATTGACTATCTCAGCAACATCTTCATGCTTCAACAGTTAAAACATTGTTCATTACAATGTTGTGGTAGTTGACACACATTATGAAATACCCCGTAATTAAAAATAGTGATTAATTAGGCTAATAAATAATTTAGAAGCTTAATTAAGTGTAAATAATCATAAGGGAACAAATCCCGAAGAAAACGGACCTTTAAAACGGTTTAAAAACATTACCGAACCTTAAAGCACATTTTTCGAGGCAACCGGGAAAACGTGTCTTTAAGCGGGTCAAATAGACTCGTAACAATTTTGGTCAACTAAATAATCATTAGTAAATATTATTGAAGCTTTAGAACCAATAAAATCAAGAAAACGAGAGATTAGTAAAAACTGTCAAAAACGGGAAGTTGTGGGGTAGAAATATAAATAACACAAACTTATGTGTCCAATATTGCAAATAAATTTCAAAACCCCCATGCTCCCTCTGTGTGTGTCCGATTTTCCCCACTCACACACACTCACCCTCTTCTCTTTTATACACAAAACAACAAAACAATTAAAAGTAATAAAGTAACTCTCACACCCTCACACTCTCTTCCTATCCCATTCTCTTCTCTCACGTGGGCACACTCCTCCTCACTCTCTCTTTTCTTCTTCTTCAACCTCTCCATCGATTTCCATGGTGAAAGAAGAAACACCCTCACAAAACTAACTTCTCTCCTTTGTAACTCTCTCCAAACTTCTCCAAAAATTATAAAAACACCACCATTGTACTCCTCTCCCCAAGAGCTACATTTTCATCTTTCCAAAATCCGAAAACACCCACTTTCGATTTTATGGGTATACCCCATTTGGAGCTTCAACACCACCATTAGAAGGCCCTCCTTCTCCTTGTTCTTCTAAGGTAAAAATATTTCGAAAACTCCATCTTTTTCTAGCTCTTGTGGGCAAAAAGAAAATCTAGACTAAACTCTTGTTTGGTCTCTTGTGTTCTAGCCGATTTTGGCTTGTTGAAGGAGTTGGAAATCTTGTTCTTGAACCACTCCAAGCTTCATTTGTGCTCTTGGAAGGTAATAAATTTTCTAAACCCTAAAACCTAGATTAAAGCTTGATTAATGGTTAGGGTTAGTTCTTAGTATTGAATGGTGTATATGAATGGTTGTAGTGTTAGAGGATTGAGAATACCAAAACCGGTAGAGAGAGAAGGAAGGAGAAAGAAGAAGAAGGAAATCTAGAAGTGAAGCAAGGTAAGAATGCTCATTGTGTAACCTTATGTATATGTATAATGTAACAGATTTTTAGGAATGAAAATTGGTATTGTAAAATGATAATGCATTAGTAGTATAATGTGTAAGAGAATATAAGTATTTTGAAGCTTTAAAAGATGTGTAAAACTCATTGAAAACAGATGGGGAATTAGTGTTGATGTGCAGGAAATTTTGTAGTGTTTAGGAGTGTTTTAGTGTTGGTATTGTATATGGGAGCTTGTGTATTTTGATTGTTGAAAACAGGTGAGACAATATAGATGTGAGTAAAACAATGTGGTAAGAGTATAAAATTATAGGGGAGACTATGGCAAAATTTGCCTAGGATTAGAACACTTAGAGAATTAAAACTAGGTGACTAATGAGTGTGTAACAGATTTTGACTAAGGAAGATAGAGGATAAGTTGAGGGAGATAGATGATGTATTCGAGATGTA
Source organism: Limonium bicolor (assembly GCA_023374045.1). Lineage (NCBI taxonomy): Eukaryota > Viridiplantae > Streptophyta > Magnoliopsida > Caryophyllales > Plumbaginaceae > Limonium > Limonium bicolor. The sequence goes on from CM041782.1 coordinate 193,077,336, forward strand.
TTAGGAGTGTTAGCAATGACATTAGAAGAGGGAGTTGTAGATGGAGAGTGTTAGAGTTAAAATCTGTAGCAAAACACAACTAGGAAACAACTAGTGAAAGTGTGAGTTGAAACTTAGAAAAAAATTATGTGAGTGAATGAGTATAAAATTGTGTAAGGAGTTAGGAAATGAACTAGGGGGTATTAGGAGGTTTAAATGGTGTTAAAACATGTAGGATTAAGTGTAGGAACAATGGGGAAGTATTGGGTTAAAGAGAGGACTGAAAACAGAAAGTAAAATGCAAATACTGGGCCGGACCGAACTTGCGACCGGACTTGCAAGTTCGGTCGAGCCCAGACTTACAAAGACGGGTGAGCTACTGGAATTGACCGAACTTGCGACCGGACTTGCAAGTTCGGTCGGACCAGAAATTTTCCCCGTCTGTAAGCTACTGGAATTGACCGAACTTGCGACCGGACTTGCAAGTTCGGTCGGACCAGAAATTTTCCCCGTCTGTAACCTACTGGAATCGACCGAACTTGCGACCGGACATGCAAGTTCGGTCGGCCAGAAAATTCTTCGAGGATACCTACTGGAATCGACCGGACTTGCGACCGGACATGCAGGTTCGGTCGGCCCAGAAAAATTTCTCGAGGATAGCTACTGGAATCGACCGAACTTGCGACCGGACTTGCAAGTTCGGTCGGCCAGAAGAATTTCCGTAACCTGAGCTACTGGAATGGACCGGACTTGCAAGGTCGGTCGCAAGTCCGGTCCGGTCAAAAAAATATATATATATATATTATTTAAATTAAATAATATACATATATATATGTATGTATATACCTACATATATATATGCACATGTATGAAAGCATGCCAAAGTTAAGTGAGAAAGCAAAACCTAAGTAATGAAAAGTAAGTAAGTAAAGTGTAAGTGTAAGGAGTATAAGGACATAGTAAGTATGAGTTAAGTAATGACAGTTAGATTAATCATTTAATTGTATGTATACAATAGGACTTGATTTGTGACACCGGAGGACGTTTGGAAGTACGTACAACGGTGAACGGTATGGATTCCTCATGCCCCGTATGCTATCTTGGTTACTCTGATTTGTGTGTTGTGTGCTAATTGATCACCAAATAAGATAAACGCACGAATCGGAGTTAATATGCTTACTTGTGAATATGTAGTGCTGTATGTTGTGAATATTTTTCTTAAATCTTAGTTTGTATAATTCATGAAATGTATGGACGATAATGAATGGTGTATGTATGTTGTATTGATCCGTGACCGTTATTTATTGTGTTTGGACTTCTAACTTATTCCTAACAAGCTAACCATCCTAACTTAAAATGGTAATTAAATTGGAATGAGTAGAAGTCCGATATAGTTTCGGCCACGCGTGAGGATGCGGAGTCACGAGAGGTTGGCTCCAATTCCTGACTCTTAAACTGGTCCGCGGCCCAAATCCCTTAAGTGGGTAGCATCCCGGATTGGTGAGTCAAGTAAATCCCGGATGTGGGACGGTGTAGTCCCCAAGGCCGGAGGTCCCGACGACTTAACTTGAGTATAAGTAAGTAAGTAAGAATGAGTAAGTAAAGTAATTGAAAGTAAGTAATTGTAAGTAAGAAGAAGCAAGTAATGAGTAAAAGAGTAAAGCATTCCGATTAACCCGGATGCATAATTTGGCTAACCTTGTGAAGGTAAGTGAGATGTATGCTATGTTATTGTTGCCTTGAATTGTGTAATGAATTGTTTAGCATGTATGATGTATGAAAAGCATGTATGTATGAAATAAATAAATGGCATGTTTAGTGGACGTCAAATAGTCGGCGTGCCCTAGCTAGCACGCGGTATATGCGGATTCCATATGCAGCGTTTGCTGAGCCCCTTGGGGCACCATTTTTACTACACGCAGGTACCCGCGAGTGATGAAGATGTGAAGATCTACTTCCATTTCTCTTATCTTCTTTTGGGATGTAAACAGTGAATTTATGATTGGTGTACTGAGTAGTAAATGGCTGCAGTTTTTGAATAGCCGGTGTACCATGGGGTACACCTTTTTGGATAATGGAAGTATTGGATTGGGGTATAGATGAGTAGCTTTAGAAACTCATTCTTTTGGTAAGCTTGAAAGGTTGTAATTGAATATATACTTTAAATACTCGGTGATCCAGGATGTAAGTATTTGGCATATGTCATTTTGGTAAGTAATTTAGTAGCTCGGTACGTTATGTTCATCAGACCGTGACTGTAAGTATTAGTAGCCTAGCTAACCGTATGGGCGGTTAGCGGCATTGTTTCACCCGCCGTAGTAAGTATGTAATAATTCCGCTGCGAACTCGTAGGATTAATAGGACGATTAGACGGTAAGCATAGGATTAGCGGTTGGGGTGTTACACATTAGGTGGTCTCTACATACTGATTTAACTTGTTGGTATTGTTGTTTCACTTATGGTGAACACAAACACATCGCACCAACTTATGCGCCTTAAATGCTCAAACACCTATCCACTTCTACTATAAATAGTGTATGCGAACAATGCATTTAATAAAGCATTTCTTCCTTTCGGCAGCATGCTGTCCATCATGAGTGCAAGTTCTCATTATCTTGTATTTAGTGACAATCTGGATATTTCAGTTTTCAAATCAGATTCTACTACTCATATCTTCTGTCTACGCTATCATTAACTTGTTGGTTGTTTGGAGTAATAAATTACCCAACAAATCGACTTGTGGGTAGTCCACCGCATTTCTTATATAACTCATATGTTGTCAACCCTAAAGATAATCGTGTATTGTCGTTACTTTTTTTCAAACTCCTAACTATAACATAATCCAAATATGTCTCAGCACCGTTACCATCCCTTTTCTTCTAAGGTCAATCCTATCATTCTTTTATCTTCAGACGACAGTGATGACGGTCACACTCATAACCGTGCAACCCATATCACAAATGCAGTGCGCTTCAATCCAATGGAGAAAAAATGAGACTATGCTTCAATGTCAGGTACTGAAAACCACTACACTTCCAGACCTGGAAATATTTTTGTTCCTTGGTCTACAGTTAACTCTACAACTATTAACTCCAAGCCTCATACTTCACATGCTGCACCGGTGCAACCTTAATTGCATGGACCTACCCAAAGCCAATTAACCGGACGGGGAAAGACGTAACCACAACTAGAAACGGAAGTACTGCACACCTTCACCTCCGTCGACTTCCCCCATTTCTAGCTTCGAGGATGATAACTCATACCTCTCAAATCTGTTGACAAGTTCATATCCAAGTGATCTGCTACACCACCAGAAACTTTCATGTTTCCCTACATTGTATTAGTAGTAGTAAAAGGAGTTTACTACATCTTATGTAAGGCAGTTATTTATTTGAATCCAATGTATTTGTAGGGACGTGGATCCACTTTTGGAATGACTAATCTGCTGGAAGTAGGTTGACATTTTGGTTTTCACCAGTTACATATTCGCAAGTTTTTTTTGTGAATGATGGTTGGGTTATTTTAAGTTGTTGGTGTTTTTTGAAATCATTGAAATATTTCATACTAATCAAAAGAGTAATCCATATTACGTGCCCTAACTACTTTGATAGGAATGTCATCATCTATCCAAACTTTAAAACTTGAAGAACCATTGAAAAGTTTAAAACATAAACTTAAAGTCAAATTACAGTGATTCTACTCTAAAGTAACTACTATATTCTCAAAAAGAGATGATATTGCTATCATCCGGTGGACGGAGTGATCATACTCAGTAGTGCCACCAACTTTTTGCAGAGCCTTTTGATTTTTCTCCTCTTTAACTTGTATCTCTACCTTCTTGTGTCCTCTTTCAATAGCCCAACTCATCCCAAAGGTTATGGCCTCAGCTTCATCATTCAAATTGAGCCTCGAGTTGTTTTGAACTTTATTGAAGACTATAATCGGTTCACCCTTCCAATTTCTCCAAATACCAGCCAAGACTCTTGTTTTCCCTTTCGATTTGTAAACAAACCAATTAAATTTTATAGAGTCCTGCACAGGAGGAGTCCAGTCATTAGTATTGATGCGAGATAAGCATCTGTTTTGACCTGATAAAAAATAGTTATTAGTAAAAGCAAAGTTTCTTTCAACTAAAGCTATCCAAGAAGCATCTAGATTATGTCTAGCATAATTCTTAGTGTCATACAGAGCCCACATAGTATTAGCCACTTTACATAGTTTTCCTCTATTCCAAAGTCTTGCTGAGTCTAAGATCCAGAGCTGAGATCTCTGATCTCCTTCTTTAGGAATATCATTAATATTAATCAGGTCACACCAGTAGTCCCTAACCATAGCACATTCAAAGATCGAATGAGTTACTGTGTCAATAAGACCACATAACATACACTTAGGGGAGCCTCTTATTCTCCTAGCAATATTAGCAATACAAGGCACAATGTCATTGTGAAACTTCCAACAGAAAAGTTTGACACGGGGGCTGCAATCAGAGATTTTGATTCTTGAGAGAAGCAAAGCAATATCAGTATCATTACTGCTAGAAGCTTTTTGGCCTGTAACCCACTGTTGATGATATTTATAAGCTGAACTAACAGAGAAGGTCCCTTGTCTAGACTGATGCCAAATCCAAGAATCTTCTTTACTAATATTGACTGGAATACTCATGATGAGGTCTGAATCTATAGGGATGAATTTCTGGTTGATCAAGGCTCTATTCCATTGATTAGAAACTGAGTCAATCGGGCTAGAGACTTTGTCATTGTTCTGATCAGTAGGGACAGGAGTTAGGGGAGAGAAAGAGTTGGGTCTAGGGATCCAGGGAGAAGACCAAATGAAGGAATTCTTACCTTATCCAACTTTTCTTCTAGCCTCTCTTTTTATCAGAGGAATTGAAGTAATAAGAGAGGACCGAATTGGGCTAGCCTTAACTCCTTTCTTGACATCCAAAATTGAAGTCTGAGGGTAATATATAACTTTTAAAACTTTGGCCAGAAGGGTATTAGGATTAGCTAGAATATTTTAGATCTGTTTACTCAGGAAAGCAAGATTGAAACTATTGATAGCTCTGAAACCCAAACCTCCTTCCTTTCTGTCTTTACACACTGTATCCCACTTAATCCAATGCATAATCTTCTTATCCTTTCCCCATCCCCACCAGATGTCTGAGAAGATTGCATTCATTTTAGTGATAGTCTGAGTAGGAAGTCGAAATAAAGACATAGTATAAGTAGGACTAGCCTGTAGCACACTTAAAATCATGACAAATCTGGCAGCTTGAGATATAGGATTAGCCCAGGTCAGAACTCTTTGTTAATAGTTTCCAGGAGGAACTTGAAATGCGTATTTTTATTTCTCCCAACTGAGATAGGAAGGCCTATATATTTACCTAGAAGAGCTAGGTTCTTTCACACCAAAAATATTATTGATTTGCTTTTTGATTCTAGGATCAAGTTTCTTACTGAAAACTATATTTGATTTGTTGAGGTTGATAACTTTCCCTGAAGAACCTAAATACCTTTGGATAATGTCATTAAAAGCTGAGGCATTTTCCACACTGGCACTCCCCCAAGTAAAATATCATCTGTGAAGGCAGGGAGGGTGATAGTAGGACAGTTTTTAGCAAGTCTTATCCCTGAGATCAGACCTGAATTTTCTGCAATATTAATGGCACTAGAGAGAGCTTCTTATACCAAAAAAAGAGAAAAGGAGATAAAGGGTTCCCTTGACAAATGCCCCTAGAAGGTTTAAAGAGTTTTCCTGGGGAGCCATTAATCAAAATAGAACACTCAACAGAAGTAACACATTGTCTAACTTTTTCCATCCAGTTTCTAGGGAAACCCATCTTAGAAAGAATTTCAAAAATGAAGTTCCATTCTAGCCTATCATAGGCCTTACTTAGATGAGTTTTTAGAGCAAACTGACCTTTCTTTTTTGCATTACTAAGTGTTGAATTTCCCCCGTTATGATAACATTATCAGTGATGTTTCTACCCTTAACAAAACCTGACTGAGCAGAGGAGATGATGTAAGGGAGGATGTTCTTCACTCGATTAGCCATGATTTAGACACTATCTTATGTAAAAAATTACAGAGAGCAATAGGACGGAAGTCACTAAAACTAATTGCACCTTTTAATTTAGGGATAAGTGTGATAAAGTAATGATTAAAGGAGTTAAACATAGGGGTACCTTGGATAATGTCTTTCACTAAGCAGATGACCTGATTTCCAATCACGTGCCAGTAGGATTTGAAGAAGAGGCCATTAAAACCATTAGGACCAGGTGATTTCTCTGAGCTTAACTGCTTTACTGCACTGATAATCTCTAAAATAGAATAAGGCAACTGCAGATTTGTAATATGGTCTTCACTTAGTCTGTTTTACACTTCTAGAGGAAATGAAGCATCAATAATAGGGCTAGAATTCTAAAAAAATATCTAAGAAATGATTCCTTGTTATCTCTTCAATGCCCTCCCAGTCATAAACCATTGTCTGATTCTGATCCAGTAAGCCTAAAATCTACTTATTCCTGTTTCCAGCATTAGCTTTAGCATGAAAAATTTTTGGAATTTTTATCTCCCTCTTTAAGCCAGCCTATCCTTGATCTTTGTCTCCACCATAATTCCTCTTTATACTGAAGAAGTTCTATTTCAAACATTGTTCTCTCTGTCATTTGCCATGCCATAGAATAAACACTTATTAATATATCTGAGATCCTCTCTTTTTTTCTCAAGTTTCCACCTGATTTTTTCTAAAGACCACTCTTTCCAGTTGGAGAGTTTCTGGGCACAGATTTCCAGTTTACTTTGAACATCACACTCTTGTAGATTCCACACATCCTTGATGATCTCCAAGCATTTGCTTCCATTAGCCCAAATGTTTTCAAATATGAAGATCCTCGTTGGTTTTTTTATAAATTCCTAAGAACCTTATAAGAAGAGGATTGTGGTCTGACATAGCTCTCTACAGGTGTTCTACTAAAATAGCAGAAAACATTAACAGACTTTCAGGACAACATAATACTCTGTCCAATCTGCTAACTGAATGATTATCACCTGTTTGGAAATTAGTAAAAGTATAAGGGTCACCAAAGAACCCTATATCTATAAGATTTGAATCTTCCACAACTTCTTTGAAAGGAGAAAGGTGATTCTCTTGTTTGAAATTCCCACCCTTTTTTCTCTTCATTAAACATCATCTGATTGAAGTCACCTGCTATAACCCAGGGTATAGCAGTGAGAGATCTAAGGGCTTTAATCAATTTCCAAGACAAAAGTTTCTGGCTCCAATTAGCCCAGCCATAAAAACCTGTAAAATTAAACCATTCACCACCTGAAAATCTCACTTCAGTAACAATATGGTGATCAGAGTAATTACAGACTTTGAATTATGTATTTACCTTCCACATCAGAACTAAGCCCCCACTTCTTCCTTTACTTCCTACAGCTAGGCCATAGTAACCATAAAACTTATTCAGAAACAGATCCATCTGAGATGATGATCTGTGGGTCTCCATAATGAACACCAGCTCTTGGTTAAATTTTTTTAGAAGTTTTTTAACCCATGCTACTACCTCAGGGTGACCCAGACCCCGGCAGTTCCAGCTAAGACAACTCATTTTTCCTGGCAGCCTTGCCTTTGTGCAAGGTCTGCCTGGACAAGAGAATTTTCCATGCACTCAGAGTCCATTGTTTCCTCTTCTAACCTCTTAGAAAAGTTGACTAGCGACTGAGCTTTAGAATTTCCTCTTCTATGTTTCTTTTTTCCTGCTGTTTTCTTAGTCATTAGAGAAGAACCTATTTGAAACATAGGAGCTTTACCTTCTCTATGGGTTTGATTATTCTCCTCTTTTCCTTTTCCTTATTAATCTCTTGTTTGTTCACTGAGACACTTATCTGTAAGAGCTCGAAAACTGATATTATCTCCTGTCATCAGCTGGGTTATAGATAGATTCTGATCGAATAAAATATCCTTATTGGCTTTCTATTTTTTTCTCTTTTGATTCTGAAACTTTTTAACTGCCCCTTCCCAATCAAAAGACTGATAGAACTTCCTCTTCTCTATTTCTTTTCTAGCTTCAAGAATCTTCTCAAAACCAGGTGGGTATTCGAGGTCCTCAGAAGCTTCTGAATGTTTTTGTTAGTATCAGCCTTATTAAACTTCAGAAGAGTCTGAGTCTCTTCAACACATGTCAAAACTAGTTGTTCCTCTTGAGATTTACCAGCAATATCTTCCTCTTCTACTTCCATATTTTCCTTACTCCTTTCTGTTACTTCATCTTCCTGATTTCCACATTTTTCCTTGCTAGACTCTTCTTCCTGTGTTTTCCCACATAAAATAAACTTGATCATCTTACTCTTCTTCCTTTCCTTCTTTTCTTTCTGTTCTGATAAGCTAAATTCAGTAAGAGCCGTAGAAAAAGCATCAAATTCTGGTCTCATCCAAGCTCCATATCTATTCTTTTCAGACCCTTCTTCTACTCCCCATGGACATTCTGCTAGAGTATGGTTTAGTCTACCACATCTAAAACAGAAAAGGGGCAAGTTGTCATATGAAATCTGACAACATCTGTCTTTTTTGCCATCATTCACTACTAAGAGTCTGTAGATAGGTTCATCTACATCAACCTCAACACAAACTCTGAGAACTTTGGTAGAGAGGGGATTGATTCTATCTAAGGTCCTGATGAAAGACCCTATCATGTTCCCTAGCGCCACAACCAAACTCTTGTTGAAATAAATCATAGGTAGGTTATGGATTCCTGCTGTGGAGGGTGATTTTTTCGGTATGGGGGGTCTATCTAAATGGTTTGACTAAGAAGCCTAGATCCTAGAAAATGCCATTCTATGGAGGGTGAAAACCCGTTATTCATGGCAGCCCTTAAATACCTTCTAAATTGTCCGTATTTCCCAGAAAGCATAAGGGAGAGTGCAAGTGTGCATTACACCAGCTCTTGATGGGCTCCACACGGACTTATGCCCTAAGGGCGGAAATTGACTAGAGTCGCCACCAAGTTTGACCTATGATAACTAGGAAGGAAGATCGGATTCTACAAACCGTTAACTGACTCTGAGGTTGTTGCCTATGGATAGGACTTATCTGGTGATTTCAAAGATTCTATTGTGGGTTCGCACTGGGTTACACCCCTTAAAAGTGGCAACGACCATGACTTCGGATTGGTGCCCGAGGAAACCTCGGTCTCCAATTGTCGGGATTGCCTTCTTTCAAAACCTTTTAGAGAGATTCAATTAAGAGCCAAGGATAGGATTAGGAGGAGGAGAGAGAAGAAGAAGAGTGGATGAGGCGAGATTTTCTGCCAAGCTAGCTCCAAGAAGAGGAATTAGTGAATTCGGATGAGTAGAGAATGAAGATTTGGAAAAATCTTGAGGTTGAGTGAATAGACAAGACTTGGAGTCTGATGATTTCAAGTTTGTGGGAGCTGAAGAAGGTTTAAGTGTTTTGAGAGTTATAACGAACACCTTAGAGTGGGAAAAGGGGTTTTTGTTTGGAATGGGTCGCACCCTAGATGGGCTGCCTACGTACTCAACTCTCTGCTGAGATCAGACCTTACGTAGTTCACGGTTTTTAGGTATTGGAATTTTGAGGTTTTAAAGGGTTTTGATGGGTATGAGATTTAGAGGAGTTTGAAGTTTCGAGAAGTTTTAGGTTTGAGATGCTAGTCTGTGAGACGCTCGGGTCTATGAGACAATTGGGATATTGAGATGGTGGAAGGAACGAGATATCAAAGTCTGTGAGACGCTCGGGTCTGTGAGACATTTGAAACCTTGAGATGTCGAAGTCTATGAGACGCTCGCGTCTGTGAGACATTCAAATCTTTGGGATGACAAAGTCTATGAGACGCTCGAGTCTGTGCGACATTTGAATCTTAAGATGGTGAAGAGATTAAGATGTTTGAGTCTGTGAGACGCTTGGGCCTATGAGACTTAAGAAGTTTAGAAGAAATTGGAATTTGGGAGATTTATTCGAGTTTAAGGTGAGTTGGAGTTTGAATGAAGATTTGAGTATGTGAGGCAATTAGAATTTGGGAGAGATCCCGGGTTTTTTAGCTCGAGGTTCAAAAATGGTTAAGGAAAATCATTTTGTTGTGAAAGGGCGGGTGATCCCGAGGGAACACCCTATGTACCCCCTCGAGCGCAACACTTAATTAATGGTAAGTGCCGAGGCTCGAAAGATTCGAAAGATGGGCAATGAATTAATGTCAAAATATAGGATTTAAAGAGAAGTATCATGAATGAGATACTCTCGGTCAAACCCTAATAACGTCTCTAACTCCCGGGTTTTAAAACATTAAAAAACCGAAAGCATTAAAATCGAGTGGAAGGGAACTAGACGATTCTGAAATTTCGGCTACAACTAGGAAGGCAGTTACATCCCTAGCACCCCGCCTTGTAAAAATCTAGGCTTCAATTAGGGGAGGTTTGTCACCCTAATGCCCTGCCTAAAGAAATCCAGACTGCGACAAGGGATGTTACTACCCCAGTTCCCTCTTGGATTATATTTGGAAAGGGAGACAAGGGTGTCTAACTAAGGAGAAAATGTTTTGAAAATGTTAGACATTTCCTGTTCCCCAAAACAGTTTACTTTTAAGTTTGAAAACTGAGCTAAAAAAACTTTTGGGTTGTTTGGAATTCTCGACGAAGAAACACTGATTTTGAGAAATGTTTTAGGAGAAAACTTTCTATTATGTGAGAAGAACTTTCTGCGTTTTGAGAAGAGTTTCTGTGATGTGAGAAGAGTTTTTCCTTTAAAATTACATAAAATGGTTTCTTTAAATTCAAAAATATTGATGCAATATGAAATGAAAGGGCTGTTTGAAATAGGATTTTGGATTTTTGAAATTTGGATTGGATTTACAAATTGAGTTTGAATTGGATTAATTGAATTTGATTTGAGTTGAATGGAATTGGATGAATTGAATTGCTTGATTGAATTAGGTTTGAATTTGATTTGGCGGGGATGGATTGGAAAACGGGCCGAGTCAAAGTTGGGTCAGGGTCAAAGTTTGGGTTGGTCAAAGTTGGGTTGGTCAAATTTGAGCTTGGTCAAAGTTGGGCTTGGTCAAACTTAGGTTTGATCAAACTCAGGTTGTTTCGATTGAAATCTAGGACTTAGGTTGTTTTTTTAAAGGTTTTTGGGTTAATTTGGGCTTGGGCCTTGGATTGAGTTGTGCTTGGGCCTTGGATCAAGTTGGGCTAGGGCCTTGGGTCGAGTTGGGCTGGGCTTCCTTTATTGTTTTGGGTTTTGAGCTTATCAAGTTTTCCAAGTGAGAGCAATTTTTGTAGACTTTATGCTTCAAAACATTTGAATTTCTTTTCTTTTTTTAAAATGAATTACTAATTGGGAAGAAATTAAGCTTGAGAGACAATTCAATTTTGGAGTGGGGCAAGAGGAATTGAAGAATTGCGAGGATTTTGAACGAGAAAACTTGAGCTAACTAAGACGCATCATTCCTGAACTCTTTTCTTTTCTTTCTTTTTTTTCTCTTTTTTGGGTTTTTTTTTTAAATGAAATTAAGGGGTGGTTTGGGATAGGCTTTAAGGTTTGGAAGGTATTGTTCCCATAAAGTAAATCATAAATAAGCTAACTGTGGGGGTACTCTCAAAGGCTTAACATAGATCCTCAAAGTTTGGAAGGTATTACCCACAAAGCAAATCAGAAATAAGCTAGCTGTGGGGTACCTTCAAAGACTTATAATAAATGGGTGACCTAAGAGGCTTTATAGGGCTTAATAATAATGATTGAAATACAAGAGAATGAAGTAAAATTTGCAATAAAGTCAAATGTACAAGATACACATGTATAATACAAGGATAGTTCAGAGAGCAAACACATATGAAGAATAATATATCAGAATGGATAATGATCACTGATTAACTCGAAGAAGCAAAATGATTCATTGTTACTACAGAACCGATGGAGATTCTAAATTAATCAGAGACGTTGAAGCCTAAAATTCCCAAACTTAATCACTAATTGGACCTATACTTAAACGCCTAAACCAACTTGTATCAATTCTATTTATTGTCTTAAGAGTCTAGGTTAAAACTTACAACCCCTATTTCTTTTGTTTATAATCAAATCTGAAAAAATTAAATAAAGGGACAAAGCAAAACAAAAGGAGTTGAGCAGTCAATTTATTCTACCGTTACTGAACAGAAGGTTATGGTGAACTTAACCAATATGCATACTACTACCAATCGCTAATCACCATACTAAACTTGTATTTTATAGAGGGCAATTACCCATAAATAGGTGACTAAATTAGAAAGCACGAATAGTAGACTTTATACATTAGAATAGCTCATCAGACATTATAACAGATGTGGGCTTGGGCATATATACATCAAGCAAATCACAAAAGAAGAACGAGAGCATTATGCTGCGCAGATTGACTGGTCATGCCCAATACTAGAGAGATTAATAGTTAAACTGGGTTAGGAGTGAATACCGAAAATTCAGACACATGGTAACATCTGCGAGGAGCTAGTCAGTAAAACACAATGACAACCAGAAGATGTTAGTTCACAAAATAACAGTATGGACATCCGAGAAGAAGAAGAAAATTCATGGGCTTAATTTACCACTACATTGATGTCAGTTTCGAGTGTAGTTCAGGGAGATTCACGAGACATGGGAAGATTCACATCGCTCACCAGAAGACAAAACATTAGAGATTCCTCCTGTTCTAGACAATATTAGGAGGTAAGTTATCAATCAATACCAGGGTGTACAGAAGAGTCGAAGCATATCGAAAGCTCCAACAGACCAATACAAGTGACGGGATATCTTTGAACAGAACAGAAAAGGAGGAGAAAACTGGTTCTCCTTGTTATAACAAAAAAATGAGAAGTAAAACGATAAAAATGCATACGAATTATAACCAAAACTTAGCCCCTTATAATAACACCTGGGCTAGGATTCAAAAATTTTAAGCGGTCCGCATAGAAAAGAGCAGGCGACATAAACACACAGCAAAACTCCACCGAGTTTGAATGATGTAATATCAGTAGACACAGATCCTTACGAAACGCGTCTTAAACAATAGAAAAATCGAGAAGGGTGATATGGGATCAATGATTTCACGATTCAAGTGCTTCCTGAGAGGGTTTATCATAAGAATAAAATACAGAGATTTACAAAAAAAAATCTTGTGTTGTGCAGACTTTCGAATCCTGGAACCCAAGATGGGTTTGGAATTCATCGGCATGTTCACACATGAAGGAACGGCTGGTGACTTCCCAAGTGAACCGGAAGTAATTTAAAGCAGTGAGATGAAGGAGGCAAAAGGAGAAAGTAAATCCAGGGTTTTATCCCTTATTACCGTCGTGGGCCCATAATCCATACTGGATCTGGTGTTTCTTCAGGCAACCATAGAAATTGCGACAAAACGAAAGACAGTAAATCATCGGCAACAACAATTGAATAGATAGATACTAGAACAACAAAAATCAGAGAGATATTGAAAAGTGGGACAATCTATGGACACCAACACCATTTTTTTTTTGTGAAGTCGAGAATCACAAGGTCATCACCTTGTTCAGGTTCGGTTGGCGAAGAGAAAAGAAATGAGACCGGGAGAGGAAAATCAAATGGGGAAGAACTTAAATCCGCTTCTAATAAGGTACAACGAGGAGAAGAAACCCATCACTACTTACTCTACTGTCAAAAGGTAGAAATTGAGGAGATTCGTCAATGGAGAAAACAGAAGATTAATACAGAAACCTGGGTTTACTTCTTTTGTTAAGAATGAATTTCGAGCCACCGATAATCGGTTGTGTCTGTCTTTGTTTTCGAATCAGAAGAATGGGGAAGATGATAATGAAGGTGAGGGAGTGGCGGTGATTGAAGGTAGTGAACCGAGGAAGAAGATGATTGAGGGAGGAAGGAGACTGATCGAGAATGAAAAATTGGAGTTGTCGGCTATAGTTATCTGGCTACAGTAGAGTTTTTTGCTGTTGATTTTATAAAAGAAAAGTAGGTTTAGGGTTTCCTAGACTGGATATGGGCTTTATTTGGGATACTGGGGCAAAAATTGGACCCGATTAAGAGGGTGGCTTTGGGTAGGTCCTGTCAAGCGAAAAGTAAAAACAAGATTGCGTTGCTCCCGAGTCTCAAACTCGGGTCTACATTCTTCTTCCCGATAGTCTCAACCAGCTGCACTGAGGTGGAATTCAATATATACATGCAAGTGTAGTTCAGGGAGATTCACGATACCTTGGAAGATTCACATCGCTCACCAGAAGACAAAACAATAGAGATTTCCTCCGGTTCTAGACAAGATTAGGAGGTAAGTTATCAAGCAATACCAGGGTGTACAGAAGAGTCGAAGCATATCGAAAGCTCCAACAGACCAATACAAGTGACGGGATATCTTTGAACATAACAGAAAAGGAGGAGAAAACTGGTTCTCCTTGTTATAACAAACAAATGAGAAGTAAAATGATAAAAATGCATACGAATTATAACCAAAACTTAGCCCCTTCTGATAACGCCTGGGCTAGGATTCAAACATGAGACCCATGGATTCTTAAGTAAACACTATAACCAAGTGAGCCATGCCAGAATTCAATATATACATGCAAGAAATAAACTAAAGCTCGAATTCGAGTTAAATAACGTTTCTAAAAATGCTATTGTTCCAAATGGAAATATATAGAGTAATGAAGGAGTTTTAATCCAATAAAAATGAAATGTTTCTTTCCTAGGAGTCATGAAATTATGGAATGCAAATAATAAAATACGAAACAAGTACATGAAATAGTATAGTACTAGTATGATGAAAATAAAATACAGGTAAAAACCCTAAAATGGAAGTTGAATTAGATATGTGCAAGTAGCAGTAAAATGAGACAGGATGAACAAATAACGAAATAAAATGAGAGAGAAAGCTTAATTGATCTATCGACAAAACGAAATATACTAAAACGAATAATAATAATGAGAAACGCATAAAATGATAGAATTAACAATGAAAATGATGGTGATAAAATAAAAAGTAAATGCTAGAAGACAATTAAAAGTAGCAATAAATATGATAAAATAAATATGTAACAAACTGAAAATAAAAGATAACTGAATAAATAAACAAATAAGCAATAATAAGATAAGTGAATCAAAGCAAAAAGGACGAGTTTAAACTATTGTCGTTGGAAATTCATTTTTGAAGATATGTGTTTTTATGAAATGCTTTTAAAAAAGATTACGAAACGATGGTTTCATTTTGGGCACGCACGCTAATACGTTTTTTGAAAAAAAGGTGATGACCCCTCTTATTTAATTTATTTTTTGGAATTTTTTTTATGGATGAAAATTTTTGATGTCTACACCTACCCAAATGATTACTTTGCTAGGGTCATGCTCATCAATATGCAGAGAAGGGTCTACAGCCATAAGAACTAGTAATCTGTTTTGGATATGCCATGGCCCATTTGTAAGGATATTCTTCATATCTACACCATAAGAAAATTGAAAAGTAATCTGTTATATCCTACCTCATTGACTTTGAGGAAAGACCTTGGTTTCCACATTTGGATGGCTAGATTTTGAACTAACTTGGGAAGGAGTCTGTTTGGATGCCACACTCTTCCAAACAGAGTACTTTTGATGTCTTGATTCGGTGCTCCTGAGCTGAGAATGTCACCTTCTACCTTCTCTAACTCAGCTGGGTGAATCTTCAGTTTTTTTCTGTTTGCCATGACTTCTTCCATGATGATCTCTTGATAATAGAAGGAACACCTTGAGCAGAGAAACTTGAAGTGAAGAAGTTTGTACCATAAAATCCCACTATGTTCTCGTAATACAACTTTGCTAGGATTAGGGAGTTGTTGGGGAGAATTAATGACAAACACATCATTACCTCTAGAAATCTTGTAGGATGAAACGGTAACATACATTGATGGGATAGAATAAAAAATGTTTGTCACTCTCTTATACGTCCACCTAAGCATCCAACTCATTATCCTCCTAGAAACTCGTTCAAACAAGAAAGGCTCCCATCCCATACTACACTCTCTACACTTGTACGAACACTTAAGATTTCCTCTCCCCTCCCTACTGAAATCATAATCTAGCTCACCTATTGGATCCTTAGTTATTTCCCAGAATAGTGAGTAGGAAACTCTTAAGAAATTGCCTCTCAAATCGCACTTCTTAGAGAGCTTTTTTTGAGACACTGATCAAACTTCCGCAGCTTTTGGTTATTGTGGGTCATGTAGGACTGTATGTTGTGGACTTGTAGCACAGTTTTACTATGAATATGAACTAAACATCTTACACTACAATGTCGAAGTGACCCCTCATGCTGCCATTCGTAGTCCTGTTACATTTTATACCACTACGAAGTTCATACATAACACAGTATTTCTTCTGTAGCACACTAACAATATGGTGGTCTAACATACAATAATCTTCTAAACGATTTGAAAACATAATATAAACACGAACAACCTAGAACATGTGACATATAGTATAACTACTTCGTACAGAATATAGATTATGGCTCCATTCTTTTGTCAGTTGAACACATGTAGCTGATGTCATTTGTCAGCTGAAATCAGAAAAAGTAGAGAGAAAAAATAGTTGAGATGACAATTGATGTATGTGACACACAGAGAATAAACTAGCTGATCAAACAAACTCGTTAGATAATGTGACAAAAGAATAGAGCCTATACAGACACTCCCCCAAAAGCTGCTTATATTATTAGTCACCCCTTCTTATTCATACATCAACCATGGCATTGGTCTCATACGTCTTATTTGATCTAGTTGTGTCGTCAATGTATCTTTCATCCTTACCATCTCCTGTGAAATGTTATCTAATGTAACTATACTCGGTGGCGGGTTGTCTATGTCGTCCAATTCGTCGTAGCATGGTATGAAATGTGGAATAGAGTTAGTAAGGTTGAAGCATGGATCTTCGAATTCGCTAAGCCTTATAAAATTGTGTAACGTGAAGCAAGCTTGAAATACCCCAAACCTTGATATGTTGTTTAAATGTTAAAACATGGTATTTAAAGGCTAAAAAGTGCCTTAGAAACATCAGTGGACAATTTAAACCGTAGTAAAACACAATAAAACACTAAGACACAGCTTGAGCAAAAACATGCTCTAAGCTTGGAGTGAACTTGGTTGGGACCCAAAGAACCTACCAAGACTTAATAACATTCAATTATGATTTAATAAGGCAAATTAAGTCCTTAGGAAACTTTGGTGGATAGTTAAACCAAACAAAACACAAGAAAATGCCCTAAAGTCAATAAGAGCAAAAATGTGCTCTAAGCTTGGGATAAATTTGTATAAGACCTAAAGGTCATACCTGTACCTTATAAATATGTTAATGAACATATTAAACCAGTTACCAAAGAAAACCAAGCTTGAAAACAAGTTAAAACACAAAATGTGCTTTAAGGAGTCTTAAAGCACATTTTTGAAAAATTGTCTTGTAAATAAGTTTTGAATGGCTAAATGTCCATCATTACTCTTTAATTAAAATGTGTACTATTTAGTATCACATTTGGAGGTCTAAATCAATGAAATACCCCAAACTTAGGTATAGTGTTTAAAAGATGAACTAAGTTATAAGGAGGCTAAATAATGCCTTAGAAACATTAAGAAACATTTCTAATCAAAGAAAACATAAGGAAACACCAAAAGAGCAGTTTGAGCAAAAACGTGCTCTAAGCTTGGAGAGACTTGGGAGAGTACCCAAATATTGTTCTAAGACCTTAGTAATATCCTAATGGTCATTTTAAATCAAATACCAAAGAAAACCAAGCTTGAAAACAAGTTAAAACACAAAATGTGCTTTAAGGAGTCTTAAAGCACATTTTTGAAAAATTGTCTTGTAAATGAGTTTTGAATGGCTAAATGTCCATCATTACTCTTTAATTAACATGTGTATATAGTATCACATTTGGAAGTCTATATCAATGGGAAATCAAAAATTTCACAACAATGTGCCTTGTTTTGTGAATAGTAATTTAATTAAGCTAGTTTATAACATAAGTCAATATAAGTGAGATATTTGGTCAACAAAGACTTAAGTACCCTTGTTACTTAATGGGGGCCGGTTTTTATAAGGTGAGTCACCACCTTTATGAGTCATTAAGCAAATAAAGAGTTATAAAGCAAAACTACTATTCACTTTACAAAGATAAATATCTTACCTTTAATCATCTCTCTCCTCACCTCTTCATTCTCTCTTGTTCCCACGGTTTTCTCAAGCTCTCTCCCTTCTCCATTAACGTGAAGAGCAACTCCATCCTAGCTCCACCTTCTCTTGCACACAACTTACTCATTTTAGCTCCAAAACCAAAACAAATTACATATTCCTCTTAGTTAGCTCAAGCTCTCTCTTTCTATCTTTTCAAAACTCCAAGAGCTTTGATTTGGTGCCAAGCCAAACCACCATTAGAGGAGGAAATTCAAGTTTGGAGACTCCATTGGCTTCTCCATTCTCTTAAGGTAAAGAAAGTGTAAGAAAATCTAGGTTTCCATCACTTTTCTTCATAACCGAAAATACATGCTCATGAGGCTTCATTTTAATGCCTTGTTCTAGCTTGTTTTCTACTCTTCAAAGGATTGAGGAGGTCCTTCTTGCTTCATATCCAAGCTTGTCTTGAGAAACCAAGGTAAAACAATCACCTTAATACCTTAAAGCACATTTTTAACCTAGGGTTTGTTCCTTAGGGTTAATGTATTATCTAGTACTCATTGGAGTCATTGGATATTGGTTAGAACATTGGCAAGGATATATATATTGGTGACCGAGATTGAGGAAGGAAAAAACCTAAGGAAGAAAGTTTTAAAAGCTTGTAAAAGAACAAGGTAAATTACTTACCTTAAGGTGTTTTATTGTTTAAGGGAATTGGATTTAGATATGTGGTGAGTTAGTGTAGAGTTTAACATTAGAAAAAGGCTATATATGTGACCTAGGAGCATTACAAATGATCATGATGGTGAACTTGTGACTAAGGAGCAATGAGGAAAAAGAGATAGTTTTAGAATATCAAGGTGAATTACAAGGAGCATTTTTATTTCAATGGGGCCTTGTTGTGTGTTTCGCAGGTTGAAGGCAAATATGTGGAAATTCAGTGGTTAAGATTATTGTCATTTAAGGGCCTAAGTGCCAAGCATTTAAGTTATACACATATATATTGTGTGGTGTAGTTTGGTGTAGATTGTGTGTTAAGGTGTTGTAATGAGAATTTGAGTGATATTGGTTGGTTGATGGAGAAAAACCAAGTGTTAGGATGTACTATATACTAGAGAACCCATGACAAATTTAAAGGAGAACTTAAGTGTTTAAGGTGTTCTAAGGGGATTTAATGACTAAGGAAGTACTAGGAAGTTCTAGAGGTGTCTTAATGAAAAAGGGTGAGATTAAGGTGTTTTAATGATCTTATAATGACTTAGGTATCACCATGAAGGATTTAGGAATCAAAAGTATGTACTTGGTATTTAGAGCTTAGGTAAATGTTGATAAAAGAAGCTAGGAAACTTTAGTAAGTTTGATGTAAAAGAGCATAAAACTTTTAGGTGGTTTAGGTAGAAACTAGAGTTTAGAATTTAGGAGAACCTTGGAAAGTGTAAGAAAAGATGCTTTGGAGATGATGTTGTAGTGGTGAGGAAACATTATTGGCATAGTGGTTATCATAGGTATGAAAACCACTTAGAAAACCAAGGAGAAGATATCATGGTAGGAATTTTGGTGTGAAGTGAGTAAGTGTTTAGGAGATAGAAAATGAGTTTTGTGGATGTTGTATGAGGGTGTAAGTGTACCAAATGATGTTAGAAGACATTATGAGGGTTTAGGAGAAGTTTGGTGAAAATTGGTTAGTGTTTAAAGGCTTAGAAATGAGTGTTTTGGCTTGTCCGAAACATCCGTCCGGACATGGACGTTCGGACAGGCCCTGTTGCGTAAAAATTCTCAGAGTCTCGAACTGTGTCCGAACTTCGGAAGTCCGGACACACGTTCGGACACATGAGATTTTGCTTTGAAATTTCCTCGACCCATGTCCGAACTTCCGAAGTCCGGACACATGTTCGGACATGCGTCTGTTTCAGTTTAAAGTCACGGCTTGCGTCCGAACTTGGGAAGTCCGGACACAAGTTCGGACATGCCACTGTTTTGGCCAAAAACCTTGTTTAAGGGTAGGAAATGATGAGGATAATTAGGTATTGATGTTATAAGGTTATTAAGGACATGTTTGTGGTGGGTAATGGTCATTAAGAGGGAGAGTAAGAGTAATAGATAATAAGGAAATGATGCACTTAGGAGTTAAGTTAAAAACCATAAGGGTTAGTGAAAAACAATGAGTAAAAGTTGATGTCTAGGAAGGCTAAGTAATTGTAATGAGTTGAATTGAATAATAACCTAAAACTGAATGAATGTTTTAGGATTGGTGAATTGGGACTTGGAAGGAGATAACCAAACGATCGTCGACGGTGAACGGTACAATCTTTCTTGTGACCTGCTTGCTAACGAGGTGTCCCTCGGCTTGTGTGCTATCTGTTAACTGCTATGACTAAAACAAGATAAAGCATGCAACCGGTTATATTTGTCTCGTTGTGTATGTGTTTTATTTACACTAACCCGCGAGACTTGAGATTGTTACTAACCAAGTTTAGTACTTACTGAGTTAAGAATAAGAGTTAAGTTTTGATGTGTGTTGGTTAATGCCCGTTAAGGCTTAGCTAGCACATGGTGATTAAGATTTCTACTAACTGGAACTTGAGTGAGGAAACCCGGACCGAGCTCCGGTCATGCATGCTAAGGAAAGGGGGACGGTATCTGAATCAGATCCGCCCTCGCTTAAGGACTTGTCTTCAAACTTGTAGCCTAGGCCGGTTGCCGGCTCAGCTACACTGGACTCCCGTCCAGAGTAGGTGGCATTAAGATGGTGCGGTGAGATCACCTAAATCCCAGGTTTGAATTAAGCTACCACCATTCCTTCCAGGAGCGGTTTGTAAACTGAGACTAAGTTGAGATTAAGATTAAGGTAAGGTAAGGAACTGAGATTAAGGAAATGAGGACTAAGGAGGGGGTTACTAACCCACTTGATAAGGGAACGCTTGAGTCGTTCATTGTTTGCGAAACTATGCATGTTCATCTGTGGATTATTGTTATTGCACTTCATATCATGCTTGTGTATGTAATCAATTTCCATGCTATCGACAATTAGTCGTCGTAGCCCCGTTAGCTTGGGGGCCATGAGAGGGTGTACCAGCATTCGTGCTGACCCCCTTTGGGGGCTGTTTTTACACTTGCAGGTAAGAGACCCATGAGGACGCACTACGAGAGTAGGAGTGGTTAGACTTAGGATGGGATGTTTATTTTGAGTACGGGTTGCGCTTGTGCACCCGTCTGTTTATATTTAAACTGATGTAAGGTTTGATCATGACTTAGTTACTTGTACTCGGTTGGTTGTGGTATTTGGATGGTAATGTTTTGGGTTGTTATATATTTTGGATAAGTGTTGTAATTGATAAGGCCGGTATATTCTAACGATCAGACCGTGGCAAGGTCCAGGTGTTTATTATTTCCGCTGCGACGAATTGGAATAAGGGTACAGTTTTGCGATAACCACGATTGGCTTTGGATGGGGTTGACAATCAATGGGAAATCAAAAATTTCACAAGAATGTCCTTGTTTTTGTGATATAGTAACAAAAAAATGCTAGTTTATGACATAAGTCAATATAAGTAAGTTAATTGGTCAACAAAGACTATTATACCCCTAGGTAGAGATGGGGGCCGGTTTTTATTATGGTGAGTCACCAACATGTAAAAGAAATCAATTAAGGAAGGAAGGAAAAGTAAGTAAAAGAAGAAAGCTACTTTATAAGGTAAATATCTTGTAAAAGCAACACCTCATTTCATTTCTCCCTTCCTTCTTCATTTCACACGGTCTCCAACCTCTCTTCTCCCTTCTCATTCTCGGTTTGCTACAGCACCACTCACACCACCATCTTCAATCTCTTATATCTCCTAGCTCCCTTTGCCAAATCAAATTCTAAGACCAATTTGTCTTAGTTAGGCCAAGCTCTACACTTCTCTCTTTTCAAATCTTCAAGAACTCCATTTCGGTGCCATGAAGATTCACCATTGTTGGAGCTTGAGCTCACCTTTTCATGCCTTGTCATTCTCCTTTGCTTCAAGGTAAGGAAAATCAAAGAAAAACAACATTTCCTTTTGTTTTTGTGTGTAACCGATAATCACCCTTTGATGGTGTCTTCTCTTGTTCTTTCATAGCTCCATTTCAATCTTCAAAGGACAAGGAGGAGTCCTCTCTTGTTACATATTCAAGTTCCCTTTCAATTCAAAGGTAAATATCATTTTTGTATTAAAACACTTATGTTAACTAGGGTTTGTGAATGAGTTTAAGTGTGAATTCTTAAGCTCATTACCCTTATATGTATATTGATTAGAACATTGACAAGTAACCAAGTCCTCTTGCTGATTTCCAAACAAGGAAGAACAAGAGTGTTCAAGTAAAAATCTTGAAGAAAAGAGGTAAACAAACTATCTCAATGTAGTTTAAATGCCTTAGGAAAAATGAGCTTGATTTGCTTAATAAAATACCTAAGGAGCCAATGGTGAATGACCTAGTAAAATGCTCTCAAGGAAACTATTAAAGGGCATATGTGTTGTTGTATGTAATTACAGGTCGAAGGCATTATTTATGTGGGAAATTTAGTGTTTAAGGTTTATGCAATTTAAGGGCCTAAGAGCCATGTTATTTAAGGGCCTAAGTGCCAAGCAATTTAAGTTTATGCACTATATTGTGATGTAGTGTGAATTTGGTGAAGTGTTGTGTGTGAGAAAGTTCTTGGTGGACTTAGGTGTTCTTGAATGAAATAAGGTAAAAACCTAAGTGTTTGATGTGAGAATATACAAGAGAAGCTATGGAAAATTTTGGAAAATGTATAAGAAGTTCTAAGTGTTTTTAAATGAGTTTGGTAAACTAGGAAGTGTTAGGAATGAATAAATGTTTTAAAAGGGAAGAAAACATGTATTAAAGTGTTTGGAGTGCTATAAGGATTTAGACATTATCTTGGAAGTTCTAGAAATCCAATGGGTGTTTGTGGGATGTACTAAAGTCTTGGAGAAGTTTGTTTAAGGTTTAGGAATGTTGATGTACAAGGAAGAAATGATGTTTAGGTAAGATGTGAAAAAGGAGATTTAGTTAGTAAGAAAAGATGTTTGAGAGATGATGTTATGATGGTAAGGAAACATTTTTGGCATAGTGGTTATCATAATTATGAAACACCACTTGGAGAAACTAAGGAGAAAACAATATAAGTGTTAGGAATTTTGGTAAGAAAAGAGTAAGTGTTTAAGGAGTTGTAAAATGAGTTTTATGGATGTTATATGAAGGGTTAAATGTGCCAAATGATGTTAGAACACATTAGGAGGCTTGAGGAAAAGTTTGGAGAAAGTTTGACAAGTTTTGGACAAGTTCTGATGTTGTCCGACCCAGTGGTCCGACCCAGGGTGGGTCGGACAGCCCTGTTAATTCAATCGTTGATGTTTCTGGAATGGTCCGACCCAGAGGTCTTGGGTCGGACATGGGTCGGACAGGTGGATTTGAAAGACGGAAAAGTTTCTGGAACGGTCCGACCCAGTTGTGGGTCGGACGGTGGGTCGGACGGCCCAAAACATGTAAAAAAACAAACTAAGTGTGGTTTAAGTAGTGAACCCTAGTGAGTCATAATGACAATTTAGTGGGGGAAAAGTTGTATTAAAATGTAAAAGTAAAACAAGTTAAAATGTGAAGTTATTTAACTAAGTTAACGGGGGATAAGTTATGAGCATTAGACTTTAAACAATCATGTTACCCCAGTGTTAATAAAAGTACATGTAATGTTACCAGTTGTTCGAGAATTGTTCGAGGAACATAAGTGGACATGATAGAGTGGACTCCGGTGACAGGTATAGTTTTCTTGCAACCTGTGTCCTACCAGATTACACCGGCTTGTATGCCAATGTGTTTTTCTGTATGTTTGCCACATTGTAAGATAAAACATGTAATGAGTTTACAGTAATTCATATATGTGACGTGTCTAATTCCGATACCATTTAACCTCGGAAGTGTTAACCTTAGTTAACTGAGTCTAGGAGCACATGAGAGTTCGGTATTCGGATTAAACGACCCAAACCAGGGGACGTTCTAACCCGGGATGGTGTGTTATGTGATATTGTGTGTGTATATGTAAGGACCCTCCTCGTAGGTGTAACCCAGTTTAGTAATGTATGTGTTGTGGATGTGATAGACTCCATATTGGGGTTCTAACTAGATCTAAATGAGTATGTACTAACAGGGTGGAATCATTAGGCCGGCGGTCGCGCATTGTTTGGGAGTGGGTATCCTTTTTAGCTTACCCTTTCTCTCTGTTTTGGTTTTCCTTACGGGTTTATGATCTCCCATTAGCTTACTCCAAAGCTTAACTATTCTGACTTATGATCGGTTTAGGGGGAACATGTGTTTGTGTGGTGTGTTCGGGTCACAAACCCGAACCATCTTAACTTAAGTTACTCGTCCGACTATTAGGACGGTAATGAGTGTTGTATAACGAGCTTATCATGAGGGTGACATCATTCTCTAGGCTCACCAGTGAATTAACAATGTTTGGGTCGGTTCCTAAGAGAACCGTTCCCGTTATGTTATGTTTTGTTGTTGTACTGCAATTCCCATTGCGATGTTGTTATGTGCACGTTGTAACGTGAAAAGTGTTGTTATGTGGTGTATGTTATATATTGTAAAATGTGGAGTATATGGATCATGGATATGAATCCCAGTTTGTGATAAGAGGCGTTTAAGGATAACCCGATTAATGGGTAGTTGTCGTCTATTAAGGAAGTAGCTCCATTAGAGGAGAAACACTCTAGGGTTAATGAAAACAATGAGTGACTTATCAAGTAAGGATGTGTTATCTGTTTGTTGAGCCCATTGAGGTGGAATGTTATGTGTTGTGTGTTTATAGTTACATGCATGATTTAAATATAATCAACCGCATGCTAAGACGACAATTAGCTGTGCGTGGCCCGGTAGCATGCGGGCTGCGGGATTACCATACCAGCAGCAAAGGTGCTGACCCCTTGGGGCCACCCTTTTCTCTCTTTTCCTATTTCAGGTACAAGGAGCTGGAAGCCTTCGAGAGTAGGACGGGGTAGTCGTTGTACATGGTAATCATTTAAGTTGTATATATACAGTAGGTGTAGTAAGACCGAATTGTTATCGGCATTAGTTTGTGAATACTCGGTACAGTTGGAAGGTGTATTGTTTCTATTGTTAATGAAGGGTCAGTAATGTGTAGTCGCTCGGGAATCTAGTCCATCAGACCGGTACAATGTATATGTAATAGCCTTGTTAGCCACGTGGGTGGTTAACGGCGTGTAACACCCACGAGTTAAGTAATGTGATGAAGCTTGTTTTCCGCTGCAGTTTGTTATTAAGTGTGTAAGTGTTGGATGGGGTGTTACAAACTTTTACAATCTTCATTTGTTTTAGTAGAGGAAAACTAGGATCTTGTTTAATATCTGCCACCTTGCTTTAAGCACCCCGATGACCTTTCAATAGCATATATAAGCGATGAATGCATTTTATTGAACTGTGATTTCGAGTCTCTCGAGTTTTCAGCCCTAAACTCAGATTGATGGTACGACACTCTTGTATGCAGCGGTATTAGACCCTCTTTATCCGGATAACCTTTATCACCAAGGTAATTTTTCCCTGTACAACAATTAACAATTACTGTGAGACAATCGCATATATTTTTCAATGTTTTTGAAAACAACAATTAAGGCGCAGACATGCTGAACTTTGAGGGGGTTAGGAAATCTGAGCGACTCATCATTCATGGATTTCAAGTAGACACGAGTGTCGTGCGCTAAGCCCTCCCAACCGGCACAAACAAATACGAATAACATATCAAAGTCACATATTGCAAGCACATTAGTGCTCGTCACTCCTTTCTTGTTTATGAATCTTATTCTGACTTTCTTGGGGACTGTGAGCTCCACATGACATCTGTTAAGAGCGCCAACACAATCCTATAAGGATAAAACAATAAAGGATTAATCATTTCAAGTAGATAAGTGGTGGAAGTACAAAGCAAACAAAAAATATGAGGACTTAATTTACCTTAAATAATGGATGGTATTTTGAAATGTTGACAATTTGTGGGGGTACTGAAATACCCCAAAGCTTAATTACATTAAAAAAAACATGAATTAATTAAACGAAATAGTTAATCAATGGTTAGTTATTGATTAATACGGCTAAATATTCCTTAAGATTACTGAGGAACAATCTATGATCATATATAAGCAAAGTTATGCTTTAAAAATCTTAGGGCAAAAAATTGTCCATTAAGAAACCTAAAGGATTGTGTAACCTCAATTAGGGTCCAAAGTGGACTCCTAAACCTCATATCTAAGGTAAGAAAAAGATAAAAAATTACCAAGGAAAACCAGGTCATAGAATGTGTTAAAGCACAAAAGGAGCCTTAAGACTCCTTAAAACACATTTTATGAAAATGTCTAGAAATTGACTTTGGGTGGTTATTAAGGTGTAACACCCCAACCCTAAATCCCGTAATTAGCGCTTAATAAACTCTAACATAATCAATAAACCGCAACGCATATAACTTAAACAAAATCGGTGTTACCCGCCAGCCACCCCTGTGACTGACAAGGCCTTTCCATCCAAAATGTTACGGTCCGAATGACTGGAAATACGATGCCAATCTCCTTAAAATATATACCGAGTTACTACATCAGAAGTAATACAACACAATTCTATTACTATTTTTAACCAAAATCAACCTAACCCAAAGGTCGTCTCCCTACAACGCTCCGCTTGAAGCTCTCCAGCTAAGTACCTGAAAATGGAGTGCCCAAAGGCTCAGCAACAACTCTGGTATGATGACGTGTATCCCACAAGCTACCAGGCTACACTCAACTAATTGGTCAGATGAGCATGCGATTCATTATTTAAATCATGCATATATAATAAGTGTTGTAAACATACAACGTGTCAACACATAACCATCCAATAATCAAACAAGTGATCCCACTCGATGGGATCAAATCGTCACAACAGAGTTAGTACTCTTCCATCTCTTAACCTTAACTTAGGTTTAATCCTCTAGTCCCTCCTTACCTTTCTCTTTCTCAATTAGTACAATCCTCCCTTTGGGATTGTTTAAGTTCAAATAATTTTTATCTTCACAATCCACATAATGGGATTGTGCATATGCCTCTTAACGTTCTCAAGACAGTTTGAATTTTGAGACTGTCTACAGTTTTAACTTAGGGCAGGTGGCCCGTATCAAGTGGGTGCTATACTCACGAATCAATAATCTTTGCCGATGGTGGCGTATATATATAACTCAACCCCGTCAGTGATCATGCGCCAGAGACGTTGAGCCAATCGCTTGACTCTAGGGCAGCGCAGTCCACAGACGCACTCCAATGAGATTGGATCTGATGCAGATACCACCCTCCCAATCCAATAAACACGCGTGCCCGGTCTATCCGGATCCTCTCATCCTCCCAATAGTTAGTGTTATTTAAATTCTCATAATCTCTTCCTTTGTTATTTCGGGACATCACTTTGATGTCGTTAGCAATTAATGAGGAAGTCTCTATTTTAATCTCACACTCAAGTAAATCTTTTTCTCTTAATCTCCTTGAGTTTCCATCCATAATCTAACTCATTCTCTCGGGTTCGACTACTTTACCGTGTAGTTAGTAGCGCGACAGATATAAGGACTAGTTAATCATCACACAATCACAAGGCATCAACAATCGTCCAATTTACATGCTTTATATCTTGGATTCATTTTTCACGCAAACAACTAGCACACAAGCCGAGTATAACTCGGACGCAAGCAGGCTACAAGAAACCATACCGTACACCAGAAGGGGAAGATCGTCTAACTCTTGACTGTCGTCTCAACTATCATCCCTGAAATACCCTGAAATTAAAATAGTGATTAATTAGGATAATGAAGATTTTAAAAGATTAATTATGCCTAAATAAACATGTGGGAACAAATCCAGAAGAAAACGGATCCTTAAAAGGGATTAAAAAACACAAACGAACCTTAAAGCGCGTTTTTCGAGGAAAACCAGGAAAACACGACTTTAAGCGGGTTAAATAGACTCGTAATAATTTTGGTCAACCAAATAGTCATTAATAAATATAATGAAGGTTTAGAACCAATAAAATTAATTAAACGAGAAAATTCTGGAAACGGGTTCCGGTTAGTAAAAACTGTAAGAACCGGGAAGTTGTGGGGTGAGAGTGTAAATAAGCTAAACTAATGTGTCCACTTTTGAAAATCAAAATCAAAATCTGTATGTGAGTGTGGTGGTGGCCGGACGACTTCCCCGCCCCCCCCCCCCTCTCTCATTATTCCTCCTAACTCACAAAGGACAAACATAATAAAGTAAAAAGGAAAATAAAACACTCTCTCTCCTACTCACTCTTCCTCACTCACGATTTCTCCTCCCTCTCTCTGATTTTCTTCTTCCTCAAGCCCCTCTAATGGAGATTTGAAGAAGCAAACCAGCCTCCATCTTCTTCCTCACTTTTGACCACTCAATCCTTGTCCAAAAATCACAAAAATCATACCGTTGGAATCCCCTTGCAAAGGAGATCATCTTCCTCTTTTCAAAAATCGAAAATATCCACTTTTATCTCATGGGTATGACTATTTTTGAAGATTTATACCACCATTAGAAGCTCCTCCTTCATCTTGTTGGTTTGAGGTAAAAAGAAATTCGAAAAACTAACATTTCTAGTTCTCATTTGCAAAATAAGAAATTCCAAGTTTTGAGCTTCTTGTTCCTTGTTCTCTAGCCAATTTTGGCTTCCTTCTTGGAGTGGGAATCTTGCTTTTGTTGTTGTCCAACACCCCCTCTATACACTTGCAAGGTAATGCATTTTCTAAACCCTAAAATCATGTCCTAAGCTCTAGGTTGGTGTAAGGGTTGGTTTTGAATTAAAATGGTTATGCATTGATGGGCTGTAGCATTAGGATCTTGAACCTCCATAACCAGCTGATCAAGAAGAAAGAAAAGGAAAAGAAGGAAGGAGAAAGGAAGAGAAGAGAAAGAAAGCTAGAACTACAAGGTAACTACTCTTGCCTTGAACTAGTTTGGTATACATTAGTGTAACAGATGTTAATTACTTAAAATGAGTAATGTATATGACCTTGAGTAGTAGTTATGTTATAGTTTAATGAGGAAGAGAATTAATCTGTTTTGGAATTTTTAAATGATGATTAAAAGCTTGGGAGAACCTTGGGAAATGAATGTATGTGTGCAGGAAAATTTGTGTTGTTAGTGTTGAGATTAGTGTGGAAGTTGGGAATGAGTTGTGAGCTGAAATGTGTGTGGGCAAAGTTAAAATTATAGGGGAACCTCTGTCAAATTTTGTCTAGGAATTAGGAGATTTAGGTGTTATAAGAAGAGGGAATAACCTAGGCCATAACTAAGTGTGTAATGTGAGTAGTTTACCCATTTGAAAACAGATTTGAGAATAAGTTAGGTAATGGAGTGGAGTATGGGATAGGATAATGCATTTGGAATGCTAGAAATGGTATTGGTTGAGGGAGTATTGAATGGTAGAAGTTAGGATAAAAATCTGTAGCATAAAAGAAACAAGAACTAGCATGAGTGTTGAAATGAATGTGAAGAAACTTGTGTAAATTGACATAGGAATGAGTAGTGGGTTTAGTAGATGGTTTGGGGAAGTTTAGAGCATCAAAATGGGTGTTAAACATGTTGGGAATGCTTTGGCAAAGGTTAGGGAAGTAATGGGTAATGAAAGGAGCTGAAACAGAAATTAAAATGAGAATACTGGACTGGACCGACCTTGGGACCGCCCTTGGCAAGGTCGGTCGAGCCCATAATTGCGAGAACGGAAGTCTACTGACTTCGACCGACCTTGGGACCGAACTTGGCAAGGTCGGTCGAGTCATAAATTTCAAACCTAGAAGTCTACTGACTTCGACCGACCTTGGGACCGAACTTGGCAAGGTCGGTCGAGTCATAAATTTTGAACCTAGAAACCTACTGACTTGGACCGACCTTGGGACCCAAACCTACTGGACTGGACCGCCTTGCGGACCCTACCTTGCAAGGTCGGTCGGGGTCTGAACTTTCCAGTAACGTAACTCACTGACTTCGACCGACCTTGGGGCCGACCCTGGGTAAGGTCGGTCGAGTCAACAAAAAATAAAAATAATAAAATAATAATAATAATAATAATAATAATAATAATAATAGTAAATATGTATATATATATATATATAAGGACACCATTGTTGGGTAAGAATAATAAGAGAACATGCACATGAGTAAGAAAACAAACTTAAAGGATGAAATGGTTCATAAGCACTTATGAATTGTAAGAACTAGTAAGTGTACATGGGAAATGGTAATGGAATAAAGAGTTAGGTCAATAATAGATCATTAACCATACAACTCCATGTATGTTATAGGACTTGAATAGTGAACACCGAAGGAAAGTCGGATTCGAGTACAACGGTGAACGGTATGAATTTCTCATGCCCTGTATGCTACCTTGGCTACTCTGATTTGTGTGTGTGTGCTAATTGATCACCTAAATAAGATAAAAACACACGATGCACCTACTTGTGCTTATATTATATTGTTCCTTGTTGAGTGCTTATCTTAACTCTCAGTTTGTATAATTCATGAAATGAATGGATGAGAATGAAGTGTGTGTACCTTGATGTGTATTGTATTGACCAAGTGATGTAGAAAAGGACTTCTAACTAATTCCTAACAAGCTAACGTTTCTAACACTAAGAAATTGGTAAATTGGAAGGAGTAGAAGTCCGATATAGTTTCGGTCACGCGTGAGGAGGAGGAGACACAAGAGGTTGGATCCAAATCCTGGCCTTAATCTTTACCATGGTCCAAACCCCTTAAATGGGTAGCGACCTGGATTAGTGAGCCACCTAATGCCCGGTGATGGGACAGTGTAGTCCCTGCCCGGAGGTCACACCGACTTATAAGTAAGTGAGTAAGTAAGTGAGTAAGTAAGTGAGTAAGTAAGTGAGTAAGTAAGTGAGTAGTAAGTGAGTCAGTGAGTGAGTGAGTGAAGTGAGTGAGTAAGTGAGTGAGTAAGTGAGTGAGTAAGTGAGTAAGTAAGTGAGTAAGTAAGTGAGTAAGTGTGAGTAAGTAAGTGAGTAAGTGGAGTAAGTGAGTAAGTGAGTAAGTGTGAGTAAGTGAGTAAGTGTGAGTAAGTGAGTAAGTGAGTAAGTGAGTAAGTGAGTAAGTGAGTAAGTGAGTAAGTGAGTAAGTGAGTAAGTGAGTAAGTGAGTAAGTAAGTAAGTAAGTAAGTAAGTAAGTAAGTAAGTAAGTATGAGTAAGATTGTGTAAGTTGTATGGTACAGAGTAAAAGAGTAAAGAACATCCGATTAACCTGCATGGGTAACTGGCTAACAAAGAACGAAGTATGGATTGTGGATTGCATTGTATGGTACAGAGTAAAAGAGTAAAGAACATCCGATTAACCCGCATGGGTAACTGGCTAACAAAGAACGAAGTATGGATTGTGGATTGCATTGTTATACTGTTTGGCTTGTGTATTGCCTTCGGTTGTATGTGTTGTATCTTGTAAGTATGTGCATTGTATGAATGTATTAATGTATGTAATAGCATGTATGCATGTATAAAAACGAACTCCATGTATATTCGACCAATTAGTCGGTGCACCCTCGTTAGCACGCGGTGTATGCGAAGTTTATGCGCAGCTTTTGCTGAGCCCCTTGGGGCACTGTTTTTATTTTACAGGTGCTCATGAAGGATGACGGTCGTGATGAGACCAAGATTATTTTGAGTAGTTAGTAGATTATGAATGGTGTACCGGGTTGTATAAGGCTGAATGCCTTTTGAATAGCCGGTGTAGGGGTACACCCTTTTGGATATTGTGAGAATTATGGAATTGTAGAGATGAGTAGTTTGTTAAACTCATGATTTTTGTAAACTGAAGAAGGAATGTAATCGATTATACTTTTGGATACTCGGTAATCTGTAGTTGTAAGTAAATGATGTAAGCGTATTTGGGAAGTAATTAAGAAGCTCGGTATTTTATGATTATCAGACCGTTACTGTATGTAGAGTAAGTCTTTGCTAGCCGTATGGGCGGTTAGCGGCGTTGTATCACCCGCCGTAGTATTTGTATTTCCGCTGCGAGTAGTAAGATAACTGAGACGATTAGACAGTAATTATAGGATTAGCGGTAGGGTGTTACAAAAAGTGGTATCAGAGCGTAGTAGCGTCTGATGTCTAAGAGTACCGAGTATAGGGATTACCGAGTTAGGATTACAACCGTTTTACAATGGAGAAATAGGAACCTAACTAGGAATGACCGTTGATAACAACGGATACCCTTAACGTCCTTGCGGACGATACCACTACTTAAATTCTAGCAATTGGTCATGCTGTTATAGCGTCACAGTGTCACAGTACTTAATGAGTATGTTAAATGTTCAGATGTCAGACGAGGACGAGGTCGATGCCGACCCCGAGGAGAGACTACTGACGGACCGGGCACGCAGACGATAGCAGAGATCGTTGCTGCCACGGTAGCACAGATGCTACCACAAGTAATCACAGCTATACAACAGTCACGACAAAACCAACAAACTCAAGCGGGACCAACCCCACCCCTTCCACCCAGAGAAGTGAACTGGGTGAAAGCCGTCGCAGATCTCCGACCTCCTTGCTTTCGAGGCGAGAGTGACCCTGCAAAACTTGAAGCCTACATCTCCGAAATGGAGACAGCATTTGAAACCCTTGAAACTCCTGCTGGAGTTTGAGTGAGGATAGTGGCATACTACCTCAAAGATGCTGCTATGGACTGGTGGAAACTAGTGAAGCATGAGTATGTCGACGACCCCACCTTTGAATGGGAATCTTTCACCGCTATTCTCCGATCAAAGTACTACCCCGAACATGTCAAAACCAAGAAGCGTTTAGAGCTTGGCGCCTTGAGGATGATTGAAAAGATGTCAGTGGATGAGTACTACCGCACCTTCACCTCCATTCTACGTCTTCTACCCGACCTTGGGTACACCGGCCAGGTCTTGGTCGATCGCTTTTATGGCGGTCTGAGCCATCGCCTTCGGTACGGTATGGGATACATCCGATTTACCTCCCTTCAGGTAAATGTTGGTTCGAACCCTTATTACCATTGTCAATACTTAAACCATTATCTTAATGAGTGAGAGCACCATCTAATACCTGAAACTTCAGGAGTGCTACCACACGGCATCTCGCGTTGAAATTACTTGTCAGCTGAGAGATGAGGAACAAGCGCTTAAGCGCAAAGCCAATAGCAAGAACACCAGCTCAGAGGAGCAGAACCAGGGCAAGAGTTGGAAGAAGAAGAAGGGGAAGTTCTTCCAGCAATCACAGAAGAACACCCCGAGTGAGAGCAGTACCCATGCTGAGAAGGGCAAAGCAGCTGAGCCGCTTTAGCTTGCTTATTCTACGCCGGTGGCCGCAAAGCCACTGAGATCACACCCGCCTAAGGGTAAACTTCTAAATTTAAAACTCGTATATGTATAATTACAATAATTAGTATCCCCGCACCAAATGTGCTAACACTCAAAGCCACAGGTTCTGGCTCCGGATACGGCAATAACTACTCTAATTGCCATAGTTATGTCTGTAGGAAGTGTAATCAGGATCACCCGGCACAGATTGCTAAGGGAGAGAAATCAGATGCTTCAACTATCAGAAACCGGGACACCGTGGTAATGTGTGCCCGGAAAACTCAAAGTCCAAAGGAAACTTCCAGAGCTACAAGCAGAGGGAAGGCAAGGAGGTTGCATCTGGCGATGCTCCAGCCCAGCAGGCCTCGCAGGGACAGGGGTCCCGAGGTCCTCAAAAGGGCGCACCGCAGAGGCAGCCGGCCTTGCATATCATTGACCGTGACGGGACTGGTACTAAGTCCGGCCTAGGTACCAACTCTAACCTTGAATCTAAGTATCGAAGTACTTGTTTGAATGAATGCGTGAGTAAATGAATTAAAGTATGTATTTGAGCATGAAATGAACTAGTTGAAACTAGAACTTACCTTAGATGAAAATTACCACCTTAGGGAGATTATATATCTGCTACCCAATACCAAAAAAAAAAACCAAGAAGAAACCAACATCACCACTCACCACTACACACAACGAGCAGTGTCAGGTCATCCGACCAGGTATGACCTTATTAAAAGGATACCTGACACCGGAAGCACAAATTTCCATCATCCGACGATGCAACGAACTAGGAGCGGATCCAGGAGGATTTACACACCCGAATTCCACGGTCGAGCGAAGATGAAGCTAAAGATGATGTGCTTGGGAAAGGATTGGAATCCTTATACCAAGACATACCAAAAGACGCGAACACAAGATGGAGCGACGCCACCAACGATACCCTTGAATTTCAGACGCTTGTTACACAAGCTGTAGAACTTGCACAACAGTATGAAAATGATTCGATCCCCGCACTTGAAGCGGACCTCTGTATCATCAACTTCTATGAGAAAGAAGGACGACTTAGGTTACACCAAGATAAGGACGAGACGACAGAATCTCTTGAACAAGGAGTGCCCGTAGTGTCTTGGTCCATTGGTGATGACGTTGTATTCTTGTATAGCGAGCAGAAGCGTGTGGACCTCACAGAGAAATTGGTATTGAGATCAGGAGACGTCCTAATCATGGTGGAAAATCAAGGTTGTTGTATCACGGTATCAAAAAGATCAAGCTGAATACGGCACCACCGACAATAATCAATGCCACACACATGAAACCAGGATGCCTGAACCTTACCTTTATGAAGTATTAGTCTTGTAGTAGCATGTAACACATTAGTAACGTGTATTAGAGACACAGTATGTATGATGGTTGGTTTATCAATAAAAAGCAGTGTTGATTATTAAATTCCACTTGTGTCCTACCATCATTACTTACGGACTTGTGAATCAATAGGTTGTGGACTTGGTACCGAAGGTAACCTGAGTATCCTCACCGAAGCACAAGCCGGTAAGAGTGGCACCATCTTAACGGGAACCTTCCCAGTGAACGACATTGATGCCTCAGTACTATTCGACTCCGGCGCCTCTCATACCTTCGTTTCACCATCATTCGCAAAGAGGTTGGGGCTAGACGCAGATGAGCTACCAAACTTCTTGGTTACTCTCCCGTCGAAGGAGCGAGTAAAATGTACCAAATATTACAAAACCGCCGCAATCCGAATCAAGGGTGAAGAGTTTCCCATCTCCTTCATCGAATTTAATGGGTTGGGATTCGACTTAATAGTCGGGATGAACTGGTTGGAGCGGCACAAGGGGCGAATCCTCTGCGCCGAGCATAGACTGCTACTCAAGAGTCCGTTTAGGGTTACTGTTTCATACCGCCAGAGACCGAGAGAGCCTTCGACTACAGTCATCTCCGCCATGGCTATGTACCGGGAGCTCAGAAAGGGGCACAATGTGTATCTGTGTTATGTACAAGATCTGGAGAGAGATCCAGAATTCAGTACCGATGTACCAATTGTATCAGAATTCCCCGATGTATTCCCGAAGGAGCTACTTGGTGTGCCACCCCAGAGAGCTGTTGAATTTGAAATTGATCTTATCCCTGGTACTGGTCCCATTGCTAGGGCACCATACCGTATGGCACCAGCAGAAATGACTGAGCTTAAGGAGCAATTGCGCGACCTTCTCGACAAAGGGTTTATACGCCCGAGCGTATCACCCTGGGGAGCACCGGTCCTCTTCGTGAAGAAGAAGGATGGTAGCCTCCGACTCTGCATCGACTACCGCGAATTGAATGCGGTCACTGTAAAGAATAAGTATCCATTGCCACGCATCGATGACCTGTTCGATCAGTTGAAAGGAGCTTCGGTCTTCTCCAAGATTGACCTCCGATCAGGGTATCATCAGATTGCTATCAGAGATCAGGATATAGAGAAAATGGCATTCCATACTAGATATGGCCACTACGAATTAACAGTGATGTCATTCGGGAAGCAGGCTACAAGAAACCATACCGTACACCAGAAGGGGAAGATCGTCTAACTCCCGACTGTCGTCTCAACTACCGTCCCGACTATCCCGATCCTATAATTGAATCAACCGAGAGTATCATTTAGTTACCGCACATGTTATAACAGTTTCTCGTATTACGATTCTCTCGTATACGTTTTCCTCTTAATTAAACTTATTAACTATATACATGTAAGTATATGTTCTCGTAATTCCTCACCACAATAGGTATACCCTTAAACCCCTTTTTATTTAATATAGTATGTGTAATTCTTTCTCTCTTAGTGTTACATTATATAGTCTCATACTTTAGAAATTCTGTATTAATCCTGATGAGTTGTACAACTCTAATCTCTTACTCCATTAACCAAACTCTCAATCCTTTGATTATATTTTCGTACATATATACGTATACTCCCTTCGAATTAAATGTCATACTAAGTGACCTGTATCCACTTAACCTAGAAGTAATAATATAGGCTTGGTGTATTTATAGGGACACACTTGTTCTTATAGTTATTGTTGTTATTAATAACATTTTACCAATCATCCAATAATTCCAACTCTATAATCCAACCACCATTATATAATTCTAAGCCTTTAGATCAATTGTTTAAATCCTTCAACTATATATATATATATATGTATATATTTATTTATTCAAATATATTATAATATATATACTTATGTGTTTGTCATAAGTTTCAAAGTCATATTTATATTACATTAATCCACTTTATTTATAATATGATCCTATATATATATATATATATATATATATATCCATTTATAAATGTTCCCATAAATTTAATGATACACAAATGTATACATTTATATCATCCTAAATTTATAAGTTCTTTTCGTTCCAATCCTCGAACTATATGTACATATACATATTTATTCACTTATACATGTAGTCTCATAAGTTCTAGTGTTAGCCAATTGTATATACAAATATATTCATCTAAATTCTCATATGATTAATATTATCCTCAATACTTACAAATGAATACTGAATCTACAAAACAATTCCTTAATCATTTTATCCCATCAATTAATCTCTCAATAAAGTCCATTAATCTTCTTTTCAACTTACCAATTTATTATTTAATTATTCAATGTTGGTCCAATTCAAAATATTCTAATATCTATCCACTCCTAATCTGGGCTTAAACCCACTACAAGAATTTGGCTAAATTAGAATTATTCCGAGTCTAAGTTCCTAACTTAATTTGACAGATTTTTGTTTGTTTGACAGATTAGGCCCACTTCAACCTAGGGGTGATCATTTGGATAATTCGATTAACCGAAATCCAATTTATTTTTTAATAAATTGGATTTCGGTTATTTCGGTTAAAACCCGAATTATCCAAATTAAGACCAAAACCGAATTAACCATTATCCAAATTTTCCGAAATCCAAATTTTTTTTAAAGTGAAATCCGAAATCCAAACTGAAACCCAAATTTTAGCTAGATTGGATTTAACTTATCAAAATTTAGGGTTTGTGTTTGACTATTTGTCACTAAAGACAAGAATTAGAAAATAGAATATTATTTTGTAAGGAAAATTTGGATAATTCGGTTAACCGAATTAGACAAAGTCAAAACCAAATCCAAACCAAATTATAATTAGGATAATTCGGTTAACCGAAATTTTCAATTCGGTTAGAAAATTCGGTTAAAAATCCAAAAAATAAAATCGGCTAATTCAGTTTTTGGATAAATCCAAAATATCCAAACTGAATGCTCACCCCTACTTCAACCTGACTTAATGTTACAAATTTTAATTCTTTTAGTGGACTATCTATAAAGCCCAATTCTATTTTTGCTATTCTGATTTCCTTAAGCCCAATTTAGTTTGACTAACCCAAAATCAATTTTGACTTAGTAAAAATTCCCAATTCAATTTGAATTCTAAAACCCTAATTTTTGACCAACCCCCAAGTTTGACCAAACTTTAATTGTGACCATATTTGACCAATTTCAATTTAATTTTGAAACCCTATTTCAGTTTTTTTGGACTTTCCCCAATTGACAAACCGCCACCAAAATTTTCAAATTCATATTTCCACCCCCAAATTTATTATATTTACAATTTAACCCTAAATTTCTATAATTTGTGTTTTTGCCCCAATTTCCATATTACTATTTCACCATTAATTTTTTTAATATCAGAATTTCGCCCCAATTTTATTATAATTACAATTCTGCCCAAATTTCTATAGAAACCCTAATTTCACACCAAAACCTAATTTTAATTTCTTCTAAACCGTACCCAAGTTTCAACTCTAGTATCCGAATTGTTCCTAATTTTTCTAACCCGGTTTTCAAAAATTCTTCCATAATCACATTTTTACCTCAACATCCAATTGCATTTTCAGCCACAATTATCCCATAATTACCATTTCACCCCAATTTTCCAGAAACCCTAATTTTATCAATTTTTGCCCTAACTTAATCCAAAACCCTAATTTGCCAGATTTTCCTAATTCAGTTAAACTTTAATTCCAAACCCTAATCTAGGGATTTCAAAACCCTAATTCTACCGAAACCCTAATCGATTTTTGTAAAACTTAATCTCAGTTTGTTTTTCCAAATTCTACCACAAACTTAATTTAATCAATTGAACCTCAATTTCCTACCGTAACTCTAACTTACTCAATTGTTTTTTTTCAAATCTCAAAACCCTAACCAAGTCTCTAGAATTCACGGTTTGACCACTCAATTTTTAATTTTTCTCCAAACCCTAATTCACTGTCGAACACACCAAAATCCGACCTACGGGCTTAATCTTCAAACATAATAACAACATAAAATTCAAACTTAAATTTTTCGAAAATAACCACAAAACCCAAGCTAAATCCCTTAGTCATATGTTCATAGTTAAGAGATAGTTTTTGTTCCCTCATATCTCTTCACCGGTCTACGATTTTATAGAATCAGAGATCAAAACTAAAACATAATTAGTCCAGAATACAACAAGGTCAAATTTTTTTTAACCTTGAATGGTTCTACAGATGGCTTTCGACTCCCAGATTTTCGGCCCTATAGTTCGAAATGGAGGAACAGTTAGCATTTAGCACCACATCCGGAAATATTGCAGATCTAGAATTCAAAAATTGAAGATCTAGACTTACACTTCGAGTTGGGGTTTCCTTCTCCTATTTTCGATTGTGTACCAAGCAGCACCCCACCATTTTTGGCTCGGTTTTTTTTTCTTCCCCAAATCTAGGGTTTTCGGCACTTGCAAGGAGGAGGAACATGGAAGTAAGACTAGATTTTTATTTCGGTTCGAAATTAGAAGGGAAGCGAAAGAAAACGTAGAATAAAATGCTCCTTACCTTAAATCTGGAGCGACACAAGAAGATGATGGCTATCTAGATGTTCCTTGTTCAGCCGCGAGAATCACAAGAACAGAATGGTCGTTCTTTGTTCGTTGATAAAGGAAGAAGAGAGATGGCCGACATGGATACTCCAGTTTAGGGTTCCCAAGATGAAGAGAAATGAAGAGAGATCGAGCGTGTAGAGGCGCCAAGTGAGAAATGAATAGAGGCGATCGGCATGTCTGTTCCTTGTTCAAGCTAGGGTTGCAAATTATCGTGACTTAAGGAAAATAAAATATGGCTGGATTAGTCTGGCTGGGCTAGACTTACCGTGAGCGGATTGGAGTGAGTGGGCTGGCCCAATCATGCTGGGCGGGTCAGCCCATTTGCTGTTGTTATTATCCTATTATTTTTTACGTTACGTACATAATGTCGATTCTAACTCATTTTATACCCGTTTTTTGTGCCGTTTGTGACACGTTGTCCTATTTAACGAGACGAACCTTTTTGTGACTCCAAATTTATACTTAAAACAATAATTATTATTGTTATTTATAAATTCTATTAATTAGTATTTAATTTCTAATTGGTTTGTGTATCACCATTTTAGACGAAAACGCGACATCTTTTATTCCGACTGCTTAACCAATTTTCCAATGCCTCAAAAATTACCCCAATTAACTTATAAGGTGTCTAAGACCTCATTTTCATTTCTAAAATATGTGTGACACATTTTTTGATGTAGAAATGATTAATTATATTTTCATTTATATTTCTTTTTCTAAAACCTTCTCAAGGTCATTTAATGTTTGTTAATGTTTACTAACGACTTCTTAGGGTTTATTTATATGTGATATTATTCCCCTTTTACTTATTTAAGAAAATTTAATCCCTTAATCTCTCATTAATTACCTTTATTTAATTTATTCATGGTTAATTAAAGTAATTAATATTTGGGATATTTCATAAGGCTTGTGTACATAATAATGTACTAAGGAACTATAATGTACCAAATTAAAGAGCCTAATTCAAAAAAAATAAAAAATAAAATAAAAAATGCACCAAAATGTGAATAGTGTTAAACAAGGCCTTAATCTCACTTGACTTGGTCAATGGTCAAACCCACCTAGATAACTATCTAATTGGGCTGGCTGCCTCTTGGTGACTCACCACATCAATTCCAATTTTTCTTCTTAAAAGCAAGACTACCTTACTTTTGAGTTGTACTTTTCTTACACTTCATTAAACAATTCACCATTACACTCTTTCTCTCTCCCTTTGGCTGCAGATTTTCCTCCCCTTCACCAGTTTCTTCAAGCTTCATTTCAAGCTCCCATGGCAGCACACAAATCATACTTATTAGCCAAACACTTTCCTAAAATACAAGTTTAAGCCTTAAATCCCTCTTTTCTTCATCATTCGGCAAGGAGGCTCACACCTCATCAACTTATTGGTTATAGACTGTCAAGATCATCCGTTCTTCAAGGAAAAACCATGGAGATTCAAGGGTGATAGCTACCCACCTTATAATCAAGCTTAAGGTAAGAAAATATGCCTTAAAGCACCATTTTCCTTTCTTTTAAGTGCTGACTGAAACCCTAGCTTACTTAGCTCTTCCTTCTCCAGCTTCCCTTATGTTTATCAAGCTTCAATCAGCTCCTTAAGTCTAGCAAAGTTCTTAGGCAGAAAACTCCTTAAGGAGTGTTTAAAGTAAAATCACTTTCTAGAACTTATAAGGTGTTTTGAGCTAGTTCCTTCCATTTGATCTTATTAAAGGCTTGAACCTTGATCTTTTCTATTCTTTCCATCACCAAAAATGACGCCCATCAAGGACTTGAAAGGCTGCCGAAGTCAAGTGCCAAAAACAAAAGCTACATTAAATCAAGGGTAAGCTTTAAGCCTAACCTTAAAGCTTGAAATCATGGTTTAATCCTTATTGTGTGCAAAGAGTGATATTTCTCCCTTATTTTTGTTAGGGCCGAAAGTTTCAAGGGTTGGAAACAAGTGTGTGAGCTTAAGGTTAATATTTCATCCTTAATGCTCATTTTGATGTTCTTAAGTCATTAATGTTGATTATTAATTATGGTTGAATTCAAAGGCTGTAAAATGGGTTATTTTGACCTAATCAACATACTCAACATACTAACTTTGAATTCACAAATGACTAATGAGTTAGAACACATTATAATGTCTTAAAGTTGATTTATTGTGAGAGTCATGTATGACTAAGAGCACTATGAGGAAAATGAAATATTATGAGATAATAATGAGTATGAAACTACATTATAACATTTGGATGAGTTAAGAGGTGGTTAAGTGACTCAAACGTACAAGTATTAAGTTAAAAGGGGCTAAAATGTAATTTTTGGAAACCTTGGGGTATAAAACAAAATAAAGCCGAGAGAGTGCTGTTCTAAATGGCCTAAAATGATCTAAATATGCAGGGGCGGAGCCAGAAAAGTTTTCTAAGGGGGCGAGAATTCTTTTATAATATTAATTAATATTTTAAAAATTAATATTAATTTTTTAATTAATATAGTATTTCAATATATATACTTATATTTTAAAAATTGATATTATATATATATATAGTTTGACATAAAAATTGAAATATATAAATTAATAAATAAAAAATTATTTATCTTTTTTATTTCTAATTTAACGGGTATACAAAGTTATAAGTTCAATGTCAATAATATAGAACATTACTTCTAAACTAGTTTTCTAAAACTTCTTCCAAAAATTATTGAGTAATTCTATTATTATTTTAATTTACAAATCTGTAATTACTAAAACACTTGTATTATGGATAGTAGGGGGTACATGATTACTAAGACTAACATAATAATCATGGTTACTATAGACTATGTTGCTAAAATAAAAAATATTAAGAGTTTTTCTTATCTACTGTAGACTAAATATGTTTTTTTACAACATAATTCTAGAACAAATATTACATATTAATAGAAATAAAATTGATAACAAATAGAATTTGGTGATATTTTACAAAATGTTAGGGGGCGAACAAATATGTTAAACATAATTAGACTATATAAACAAAATACTAAAACTGATTTCAGCATGTACCCGAGGGAGTTGGGGGAGGTGAACACCCACCCGCCCCCTGTCTCCGCCTCTGTAAATATGTGTATAAATTTATGTTAGAATATTTGGTTAAGTTAGCTAAGTATTAAGAATTAAAATGACAAGTTTATATAGATTATGGGGTAAGAATGTAATTTTCAAAAACATTGGGGTATGAACTGAAAAAGCCGAGGATAAACTATAGTTTATGTGTATTTTTATACATTTAAAGCTTATGTTAAAGTTTATATTATGGCCAATTGTTTAGGCTAGTAATTATAAAGTTTTGTAACATAAAATACTATAGGAACATAGGTTATAAAACTTGGTGCTATTTGCGGAAATTTAGGGGTCTTTGGGTAATTTAGAATATTTGGATGACTTAGGAAAAGTATCTAAGAGATTAGAAAATGTTTGGATATATAAGTACTAAGAATCACCTTAAAAGGGATTATGGGTTATATGATGATTTGATGAGCTTAAGGCTAGAGAATGGTTATTAAATGTAAAGAAAATAAAATATGGGGTGTTGGGCTATAAATAAGCAGAAAACATAGGGCTGGTTTGCAAAGAAATAAAAAATTATAAGTTAAAGCAAAGTTTTGGAGTTAAATGCAAAAATTAGAAAAATTTGGAGCCAAATCGTAATTTTATAAAGTTCTAGATATATATGAGAAATGAGGTCAAATATAGTACGGGTCCAAGTGCTGACCAAAGTTTGGGATTAAATATTGAATATTAGGATTAAATATGAATTGTAACATAAAATGTAATGATTATAAAGTTTGTGGGGTGAAATTGTAATTAAGGGAAAATATAAATTAACACTGAATGGACATGGGTATGTAGAAGAATTTTTGGAAAATTAAGGGTGAATGGGAATTATTAAATAAAGAGTTAAACACTATAGATTAAACAAGATTATACGTAATTGTAAAAGTTATAAAATTAACGGTCAAAATGTAATTACCGAAAGTTCTGGGCAGGAATTCAATTTGAGAAAATATAGGTTATGTTTGGTGGTTTGGAATAAATTAGAAATGAAAATTCGTGGGTGCACATATTTATACCAAAACGACTACCAATCTGAGCAATAAGCTACTCATGATTGCTGTCGACACTAACCAAAATGAGCTTCTTCTTCTCACCCTCGTAATCAGCTCCGTTTACCCCATGCACGATTTTACCACTAACACGACAAAAAACTGGATAAAAGGCGAACATATCCACCTATTTGATAACACCATCGAATAATCAAAGATTTAATAATCATTCCCAACAATTAGCTGATTGCAGACACAATTACCCAAACAAAAAACAGAAAATAATAAATAAACACCATAATTAGTAAAACACTAAGATTAAGCAACAAAAACTATAATTCAACTTTATCATTACATATATTTCATATCACACTTCACACAATCAATGTGACTTCAATTTCAAAAACAACCATAGTTTCCCAACATTCCATAATTTCACAAAAACCACAATTTCCTAATTTCACAAACAATCCATATTCACTACAATTTCACACAATCAATTATCACTACAATTTTACAAACAATCAATTACCACTATAATTTAACACACAACCACATATAATAAGTTCCCAATTTAACAATTAACAATTTACTAACAATCCCTAATTTTCTAACAATCCATAACTAATTTAGGGTTAGATATTTAACTCAATACGTACTGTATGTTGCAGGTGGTCGGCGGCAGAGCATGGTGGTCGGCGGCGGTGACAACCGGTGGCGGCATGCGGAGTTGAGGGCGGTGGCGATGCTTATGGCGATTATACAGAGCGCTCCGTTGTTCGCAGGGAAGAAGAGAAAGTGAGAAGAGTGGGGAGGGAGAAAATTTTCAGGTGAATTATGAAATCATCTCTATGAAAGGTGAAATCGTCTCTTGTAAAGACGATTTCATCGTTCCCTCCGTCCCGCTGAGTCAGGCACACCTACGTGGTGCGAGAATAAGTGAAATCGTCTCTTCAAGAGACGATTTCTAGTTTTATTTCTCCCAGGAGTGCTATGTCAAGAATTAGTTTTGGAAGGAGGTTAATATGAGTGATATTTTAGGAGATGAGTGTATTTTGGATTATTTTTCTAAAAGATGTAGCCAAAGATAGCTACACATGGTTGTAGCTAAATTGATTGAAAAAAAAAGGCTAATTTCACCAAATACCACTAAATTTTTATTTAATTCACGATATACAATTATGTTTTTAAAATTACACAAGATAACATTGAGTTTTTATTTATTTCACCAGATATCACTCTGTCCCATATTCTATGAACTCCTTGGTTAATTTTTCTGAAAAATGACTAAATTACATCTGTTATTAATTAACTACCTAACAGTGAT
Organism: Limonium bicolor; assembly: GCA_023374045.1. NCBI lineage: Eukaryota > Viridiplantae > Streptophyta > Magnoliopsida > Caryophyllales > Plumbaginaceae > Limonium > Limonium bicolor. Next base: position 193,122,195 of record CM041782.1, read on the forward strand.
TTGTTATACTAATAAATTCCATAAGATACTAGTTTCATTTAACTAGTTATAGAGATAGTTTAGTTTTTTTCTATGGATAAATGTTTCTCTTCACAGACGCATGACTAATATAAAAAAGGGAAATTTCACACGATATACCCCTGAGGTTTGAGCGAATTTTACGAGATACCCCCAAGGTTTCATTTTCATTACGAGATACCCCCGAGGTTTCATTTTTTTTATGATATACCCCCGAGGTTTCATTTTCATTACGATATACCCCTGAGGTTTAAATTTATTACAAAATGCCCCTCAGTTCAGATTTGGATATATTATATTTGTCATATCCTCATTTTACCCTCGCACCATATGCCCCGTAACACAGGTTTATGGTCAAATTTTAAAAAATTTAAAATATGAACAAAATGCACATAAAAATTAAAGATCAATTAAATTTTATTTAAATTTAAAAAACATAAATAAAGTATAAAAACAAATTAAAAAAATAGAATCATGAAAGGTTAAAATAAATAGAAATGACTAACCAACAAAAATAATCTATTTAAAAAACTTATATTGTTAAGTAATGTAAAACTATTATAGCGGTGACTTAAAATCATATGCCCCGCAATAACATCAGGTATATATGGTCAAAGTTTTGTTTGAATTTGAAACTTAAATAAAATGCTCATATAAATTAAAGTTCATATAAAATTTGAAATCAATATTAAAAAATGAGTATAATTAAATAAACATAAACAAAAAATTAATAAATAGAAATGACTAAAAAAAAGTAAATTATTTTGAAAAATAAACATAACTTGATAAGGAGTTACCTAGATATGTATTAAAATTGTAAAAAGTATAACAATAATATGAATATTAAAAGCAACAATTTCATAAAGTACATAGAAAAAATCATTATTTTAAATTAGAAAAATAAAGTATAAAAATCATTTTTTTGTTCTTTAAATATAATTGCTATAATAGTTTTTAAATTATGTAACAATATAAGTTTTTTAAATAGATTATTTATTTGTTGTTTGGTCATTTCTATTTATTTTAAAATTTTTATGATTCTAATTTTTTTAATTTTTTTTATACTTTTATTTATGTTTTTTAAAATTGAATTAAAATTTAATTGATCTTTATTTTTCTGTGCATTTTGTTCATATTTTAAATTTTTAAAAAATTTGACCATAAACCCGTGTTACGGGGCATATGGTGCGAGGGTAAAATGAGGGTATGACAAATATAATATATCCAAATCTGAACTGAGGGGCATCTTGTAATAAAATTTAAACCTCAGGGGTATATCATAATGAAAATGAAACCTCAAGGGTATATCGTAAAAAAAAATGAAACCTCAGGGTATCTCGTAATGAAAATGAAACCTTTGAGGGTATCTCGTAAAATTCGCTCAAACTACAGTCATAAAATTTCCCTATAAAAAAAGTTCGACAGAGGAAACTCCCCCCGTCCCATTCACGATAAAATCCCCCCTCAACGCTCAGTTTCCTAATCTTCGGACGAGTTCAGACTTCAGAATGTTCAAGTCGAGATTGCAGGAGTTCTGCCAGTCAAGGTCCTGGACACTACCCACTTATGGGACGACGAGAGATGGGCCGGATCACTGCCCGCAGTTCAAAGCCGTAGTCGAGGTCAATGGTCAGGCCTTCCTGTCCCCAGATTGCTGCAAAAACGCGAAGGAAGCTCAGAATCTGGCTGCCAAAATCGCTCTCGAACATCTCTCTGGTATCTCTGTTTATGTCTTCTTTTCAACTTTCTTCCGGGTTTTGTTACACTCACAGCTCACAACCTGAGCTGCCCTTACTATTGAACCGTACAACTGGGGCTTAAGGTTGTCCGATTTTTACGTTCAGCTTTCATTTAACCTGTTTCTAAATCTGTTGGAGGATGGCCTCTGCACCTCGTATCTTCAGTAATTTCAAGTCTCAAAACTAAGAGCCTGATAAAATTTATCTCTAGAATCACGTTAGACGTTGTGATTCACTTTAGAATCTACATGCAAAGCTGCAATGATCTCTTCCCTGCCGAACGTCACATTCTTTTCACATGACCGCTTCTATGACTTTTCCGAGTGAATTATCGGAGAAGCTGTATTTTCTCCACTCCCAGCTCATAGAGCATGATATAGTTTTATGAAAAGAACGACGTAAGTCACAATGCATCATAGTATAGTAACTGAAGAGGTAGATTTGTGGATCATCCTTTGATTCATTATCTGTACCCGCACCTGGGATGTCCTCATCTAGCCTTCATGTGAACGAGTTGATTGTCAGTGTCTTGCTGATATCTGGAGGATCCATTCACAAGACTTATACATCACTGAAAACCAAAGAGACTTACTGACAAGCTTTTGGAATGCTGCCCAAGTGGATATCCTTTGAAACTTTTCTTTATGCGGGGTTCTGATGTTGGCTCTTTTGATTTATTAATGTTGACCCATATTTCCAACCCTGCACTTCAATATGGTCTATCTTCTTCCTACTGTCTGGCTGCTCATTACTCTTTTGTCAGAGTATGATGAATTCCCTTACAATTTACAAACAGAACCCTATAAGTATTTGATTAGTTTTGCCATTGACTTTGTCCTTTTACTTGCCAGGAATCATAACTATATGCAAGAAAGAATGAGTAACTTTAATAGGCATGGTCATTGTAACATATTAACTCTTTGCAGGATTTGTGAAATTGTAGTCTTTCCCCATTCTTTAAGGGGTTTGTCTATTCTCCCAGCTGCTATGGGTTGACTCAACTAGATCTTTTTGAGTGACAAACTCTCCTCTAGGCTGATAGAACCTCTATAGGCCTGGCAAACTACTTAATTGCATGTTTGCTTTCCGTGGTTGATTGCTTATTATTTTGATAAGGTGATAGATGGATAGCATCATCTATATTGTTATGTATCATTCATGGCAAAGTTTGAATTTAAATTCACTTGATTCTGATATGCTTACTGCTGTTGTAGGGGATCCAAATTCAAATATCAATACTTTGGCCACACAGGTTGGGCTCAGTGTGATCTATCCAGATGGTCAAAATTCACCCCAAACCATTCCTCCCGGTTGCCATGCACAGTCCACTATGGGCAATAAAAGGCCAAGAACGAATAATGCCAGTGCAGGTACTACACTGTGGAACACGGCTTTTCCAGGATGTATTTCACTGCTTTTTACCTCTTTCCCTTATGATAATTGTTTAATGCCATTAGTTGGACTTAAACAACCTAGCTATGAACTTTGTTTTGTCTTGATCTTGTAGATGCCTTCTTTAGAGGTAATATTCTGGGCTGTAGGTGCACACCAAAGGGGGTGGTGGGAGAATGAATTGTGTGACTTGTTTCATTTTTTAAAAACTTATGTTAAGTTAGGTTGAAAATCAGAACTGGAAAATGTTAAAAAGATCAAAGCTCTGTTGATCAAAACTAATACTAGGGATTTGAGCTTCTTTGTAGAAGTTGCATCAATGATTTATGTTGAATTGGTCTAAATTTGTACTGTATGTGAGGTTGTTACACTCCAATCTCTCCTTGAAAAGCCCCTCTTTTCTCCAACTAGAATTTAACTAAGTCTTTACTCCAGATATCTTGAATGTTGACCTGTGATGCTAACTCAGATCTAACCCTTCAATTTCAGTCTCTCAAATCTTATTAGCTTACTCTACACCCCCACCCCCAACCATACAGGCTCATATCATTCTTGCAAAAGTGCAAGTTTACAATTGACCAGAAGATGCATGTATATAAGAGGATTTAGTTGTTTTCTGAGCTATATGCTCTTTATGAATCATTAGCTTTTGCTTTGATGTGGTTTGGCTTAGAGCACATGCAGTTTGAGTTGTAGGCGGCATTTAAGGTTTTTTCTGGCTTCATATGTGATAGGATGTTTGGTATTACGTATGTAGAAGGCGTTAATATGATGGTATTTTGTTGAGTTGGTTATTGTAAGTTTGTTAGTATGCTTTTATCATTAGTCTACTTTATACTGTTGGCATTAGTAGCTGCTGACGTGGGGAGAGCATTACATATAGGAGTATTGTTGTTGTTTTGGGACATCTTTTCAGCGAATAATACAGATTAGTTGGACTTCTTTCTAGAGGTATGTTTGGCAAGATAGGTCTCTCCTATCATAGGTATCAGAGCTCTCTTTCTTGGGCGGGAATGAGAGTTGGATGGTGGTTATGCATAGTAACAGCACGCCAGCAATGGGGTCTTCTGATCCAGAGCTTTTGGCTATCAAGAATAAGCTGAACGAGGTAGTGCTGGATTGGCTGGACTCACGCGGCGGTGGAGAATCTGGCTGTGGTGGTGGCTAATGCAGAAGGAGGATCGATCAGGGCGTCGCTGTACTAGCGATGAGAACGTATCTCGTCGGTCGGTGGAGGGAGAATCTTCTGATCATAGAGAGATCAAGATCCGCAAGATCGAACTGGTGATTTTTACGGGGGAGGATCCGCAAGGTTGGATTCATAAGACAGAGAGATATTTCGCTTTGAGTAACATTAGGTTCGGAGAGCCGGTTAGATCAGCTAGTATTTGTATGGAGGAGGCAGATTTGTACTGGTTCGAAGGGTTAGAGAACTACGTTGGTCTTCCATCCTGGACTGATTTCAAAGTTCAATTACTGGAGCGCTGTGGCTCGTCTTTAAGCAAGAATCAATTGGTTATTTTGTGCTCTCTCCAGCAAGATACTACGGTGGAAGATTACTGGAGCCGGTTCGAATTTTTCTCGGCACCTCAAGAATGCGCTGGATGATGTGTTGCAGAGTATTTTTTGAAACGGATTGATAGATGCTATCATGGGCGAATTGGAACTTTACAAGACCACTGACTTTCAGGAGTTGATGAAGGTCTTAAGAAAGATTGAGGAGTGAAACAAAATGCTGGTGGAGGGACTGATTCGCAACGCTAGCTTACCATTTGGGAAAGATCGATCGGTTTTAGTTTCAGGACGAGGGGGGTTAAATCAACATGCGCACAGGACAGTGGCTGGGCTTTGAGTTTGTTAAGTGTAGCTGCAGAAGAGTTAATTCCGGAGTCCAGTGAAATTGACACATCTCTTCTCTAGGCGATTTCTCAGTTTAAAGAGGTATTTATGCCTCTGTTTTCCTTGCCCCGAATCGTTTTCATGACCACCAAATTTTACTCAAACCTGGATCCATTACCCCTTATGTGAGGCCTTATAGATATCCATACTAGCAGAAAAATCGAATTGAGCGCATCATGCGGGAGCTGTTGCAATCTGGTTTTATCAGACCAAGTTCGAGTGCTTTTTCCAGTCCTGGGTTGCTAGTTAAGAAAAAAAATGGTGAATGGAGATTTTGTGTCGATTACAGGGCTTTAAATTATATTACCATTCCTGGTAAGTTTTCGTTACCCACAATAGATGAGCTTCCGGATGAGATACATGGGGTGTGGGTCTTATCTAAGCTGGACTTGAAATCTGTTTACCACCAATAAGGGTGAATGAGGACATTACCAAGACAGCATTTAGAACCCACGAAGGCCGGTATGAATTTTTAGTGATGCCTTTTGGTTTGTGAAACACTCCAGCAACGTTTCAATCTCTAATGTACTCCATTTTCAAACCGTTTTTGCAGAAGTTTGTATTGGTATTTTTTGATGATATACTGATTCACAACACTACTATGGAGGAGGCCATTGTCCATGTTCATGAGGTGTTAAAGGTTCTCTGCATGATACTCAGCTGAAAGTAAACTTCAAAAAATTAGTTTTGGTCAGTCCCGTCTGGAGTATTTGGGTCATTTTATTTCTGGTCATGGTGTTGAGGTGGATCCTTCCAAGATCCACAGCATGATGGAGTGGCCTGTGCTGAAATCAGTAAAGGATTTGCGCTCTTTCCTTGGGTTGACTGGGTATTACCGCTGCTTTGTGAAGGATTATGGTATGGTTGTTAGGCCTTTGACTGATTTGCTTAAAAAAGATGCTTTTCTGTGGAATCAGCAAGCGCAAGAATCTTTTGACCAGTTGAAACTTGCCCGTCAGTAGTTTGAGGTTGAGACTGATGCTTTTGGTAAAGGGATAGGGGCTGTTCTGATGCTGAGAGGTAGACCAATTGCTTACCTTAGCAAATCTTTTTCTCCCAGAGCTTTGGTGAAATCAATCTACGAAAGAAGCTGATGGTGGTGGTATTTGTGCTTCAAAAGTGGAGCCATTATTTGCTTGGCCACCATTTCATTGTAAGGACTGACCAGAAAAGTCTTAAGTATCTGTGGGAGCAGAGACTTATGACTGAGGATCATATAAATGGGTGATTAAGCTTTTAGGCTTTGATTTCGAGATCTGTTATTGCCCATGAAAAGATAATGTTTGCTGCAGATGCTTTGTCTTGGGTGGATGGTATTCCGGTATTACACTCTTTATCCGAGGTTTAGTTTGATGGTTGGCAGTGCTTGCAAAAAGTGATTGAGGGGGACACTAAACTGCAGACCTACGACAGGATTTGCTGGTCGTTCCCGCCTCCCGTGCTGGGTTTGAGCTCCGTTCTGGGCCTCTTTTTTTATAAGGGAAAGTTGGTTCTGTCCAGCTCTTCTACTTCAATTCCCACTTTCTTGTCGGAGCACCATTCTGCTCCTGGTGGTGGTCATTCAGGATATTTGAAGACTTGGCAACGGATTTCTGGTGCGGTTTTTTTGGATGAGGATGTGCAAGCAAATTAAGAAATTCATTGCTTCATGTGATTTATGTCAAAGAGTTAAGTACAGTACCCTATCTCCAGCTGGATTACTGTGACCTCTTCCTGTACCGGACAACATTTGGGAGGTTATTAGTATGGATTTTATTACTGGTTTACCAAATGTGCATGGAGTTGACTCGGTGTTTGTTGTGGTGGATCGCTTTTCTAAATATGCTCATTTCTTTCCCCTCGAACATCCTTTCTTTGCTAAGAATGCCTCCCAATTGTTTTCTGATGAGGTAGTAAAACTTCATGGATTTTTATTAAGTCTATAGTCTGTGATCGGGATCCGGTTTTTGTTAGCCGTTCTGGAAGGAGTTATTCAAGCTAACTGATACAACTCTCTGTCTCAACTCTTCTTATCACCTCTAGTCCGATGGGCAAACGGGGGTGGTGAATAGATGCTTGGAAGACTATCTCAGATGCTTTTCTTTCCAGTACCCCAAACTTTGGTTGAGAATGCTCTGTTGGGCCGGATATTGGTTCAACACTTCCATTCCAGCTTGGGTACAATGCCTTTTCAGGTTGTTTATGATCGAGATCCTCTAGTGCTTTTCCGCTATAGTCCTTTGGGATCTCTGATTCAAGAGGTTGACATCCTGCTTCAGGAAAGAGATGGGTTTTTGGATGATCTGAAGCATAAGTTGCTTGCTGCCCAGCAGCGAATGAAGTTTCAAGCTGATAAGCATCGCCCTTCAGTTGATGTACCACCCCATATGGTAACTATCCAACAACCTAGCTCTCAAACAATTCAGGCTTAACAACTAGCCCCTTTATTTAAGCCTTTTGTCCTCACTTGGGCTTAAAAGTGGAAGAGTTTGTTGTTGTAGTGTGCCCATATGTATATCCATATCTCAATGTGAGATAGGGGTATCACAATTGAGTTTCAAGCAAGGGACATGGTTTACTTGCACATTCACCTGTATAAAAGTCTTTGTCTCACAGCAGGAATGCAAAGCTCAGTCCCAGGTTCTATGGTCTATTTCAGGTTGTTGCTCGTGTTGGAGAAGTCACCTATAAACTTCTACTTCCTGCTGATTCTTGTATCCATGATACAGTGCATGTGTCGCAGCTACGGAAGGCTGTTCCCTTTGGTCCTGTTTCTTCCCAATTGCTGGTTGGCCTTTGCTCCTGATGTAGAGTTGATTGTTTATCTTGCTGAGGCTTTGGGTTATTGCCATCGTTTTGGTCATGCTCCGGAAGTGCTGATTCGTTGGACTGACTGTCTGGACCATGATACATCTTGGGAACCAGTGGATGTCATCAAGGAGCAATTTCCTACCTTTCACCTTGAGGACAAGGTGGATGTTCAAAAGGGGGACTGATGATAGGATGTTTGGTATTACGTATGCTAGAAGGCGTTAATATGATGGTATTTTGTTGAGTTGGTTATCGTAAGTTTGTTAGTATGCTTTTATCATTAGTCAACTTTATACGGTTGGCATTAGTAGCTGCTGACGTGGGGAGAATATTACATATAGGAGTATGTTGTTGTTTTGGAACATCTTTTTGGCAGATAATACAGATTAGTTGGACGAAGTATGTTTGGCCAGATAGGTTAACTTAGGGCACATGCGGTTTCCTTCCTATAACTTCTCTTCATATACCTCTGCAGCATCACACCTTTTCTTCTTCTTGGGAGTTGTTTGAAGTCCACCCATGCAATTCTAGATTATGGAAGTGAACAAATTCTTTAGCTATGCTATGTTTCTTCTTCCTCCGATCAGTGATTAGGAAGACAATTGCTTCTCTCTTTGGTCCATATGAAAAAAGATGACAAGCAGAAAACATAGCTTTCATCTTTTACTTCTTTCTCTCAGATCGGCTATGGACTATTATTCTTGCCAACTGTCGAAACATTATTTTTTGCTTTATCTGTAACTTAGGCAATAAATAAGGAGGTACTCTGCCTCTTTTGATTCATTTTCATTCCAAACCAGCTATTTTCTCTCTGCTTATTGTTTTTTCTTCCCCAAGGATGCAGTTAGTAAACTAATTTCATCATCTCCAAATCTGTATGCATGGGGGTGGGAAGCAGTGCGTCTGTAACTGGAAAAATAAATTAATGTTTCTATGATGTTTAGCTTCCCAGATTTTTCATTAGTGATTTTGCAAGACCCAAAATCTGTGTATACCAGTTTATTAAAATTTCCCAAAAGCTACCATTTCTTCTTTTTTGGTCGTTTTAATAACCCTTATTCTATATTCTCTACCTTTTTTTTTCAGATCTTTCTACCTCCGTATGATACGGTAGTCTTTCATCCCCTAAATATCCTCCAAAGAGGCCAACGAACTCTGATTACAATATGCTAATCGCTCCTCTAATCTCCTAGCTGTCCTTATATACTAGTTTAATGCCTCAATACTAATAAACCCCAATTTACTAATAAACCCCTATCTTAAATAATAAACCCTATTCTACCTACTCCTAACATCTTTCCCCCATAAACCACCACCTTGTCCCCAAGGTGGGCTGGATGTAAATATTCTCGCGTTGCTAGCCGTAGCTGGAACTCGGCATGTCCTGCTCCTTGGTAGTACCCTCCTATAAGGAGAAATGGTAGATGCTTCTTCCCCGCCAGTCCCATCATCAGGAAGAAGTAATTGGAGACCCGATGTTTTACAGCAGTGTGCTGGACTCCACTTGTCTCCACGTCAATAGCAAAGCCCTAAAGATCGTCGACGCTGCATTTCGGATTCTGGAACCTTGCAAAAGGTTGAGGGGCGACTCCGAGAAGAGGGTGCGCTGGAGTCTGGCACAATAGTATTGAGTGAAGCGATGGGTTGCTGCTGTGGACAGTAGAAGATTGTTGGCTTGGATTCATGGGCGCCTTGCTGGTGGAGCTCGCGAGTGACGGTTCTGGCTGGGTAATGGCGACTAACTGGAAATTCCCCAAATTTGGGTGATCTTTATATTGATGCAGGTTAGGGTCGCGCATTCCCCCAACCAGAAGTTTGTTACGCATCTCAGCCTTCCTGGCGTCTTTGGGCTCGAACAACGCTAACTCAGCCCATATTGATTCTTTCAATCCTGCCCGAAATATGCTTTGGTACATTTCGTCGGGGATGTTCCTGAGATGCGCAAAATAGAACTCAAAAAGGCAACGATAATCTTCTACTGTCGTTTCTTGGCGAACAGAACAAAGGAGGTCCAGCCGGTTGCCCGAAAGAGAGGGACCAAATCTCTCAAGTAGCAATGTCGTGAATTTAGGCCACGAGGGAAGACCAACATGGTTTGCCAGCCAGTCAAACCAATAAATGGCGGCCTCCTCCATACAAACGCTTGCGGAACGGACACGATCAACCTCTGCAATGTTGCTCAATGCAACCGTTCAGCTTTATGAATCCAATCTGGCGGGTCTTCTTCTGTGAAAACTGGTAACTCTATCTTCTTAATCTTGATTTCTTTATTCCCGCAGCCAACATTGCTACTGCCTGAGTGGTGATAGTTTGATCTTCCAGAGTTATCCCTTTCTTCTTCTTGGGGAATCTCTCCCCTCTGTTGCAGCGCTGAAATGATTTGGGCCGAGTCCCCCACCGTGGCAATAAGCTCATTGAGTTTATCGGTGAGTTACGCCAATTGTGCCTTAATGGTGGCTTGCTCCTTCTCCATCGTTTCAGTGTTACTCCTGGTCGAAACCATCCAAACCCTTCCCACAACCAATAAGATCGGCTCTGATACCAATGATACGGTACAGCCTTTCTTTCCTTAAAAATCCTCCAAAGAGGCCAACAAACTCTGATTACGCTAATCCCTCCCCTAATCCCCTAGCTGTCCTTATATTGTAGTTTAACACCTCAATTACTAATAAACTCCAAATTACTAATCAACCCTATCGTACCCCTACTCCTACCACCATAGATATCCTTTTCTATTTGATCACTTTTTATAATCTTCTTTTGGATTTTCTGAAAAGGCAAGGATAAAGTTTTTATGAAATTTATGTTACGCTTCACCCCTTTTTTACTTTTCTTCTTTACACAAAGTATAAAACACCATCAAGGGGCCTGAGTTACCTTTATCAATCAGTAGAACAGAGGGACCTGAAGTTCCAACCTAAGGTTCAAACATAATCATTCCATCTTGGCCTATATCACAGGCTTCTTTTGCCAGAACTATGGTAAAAATTTATGGATGTTAGTATTAATTATTTCTGGTAAAAATTAGGAAGAGCAAATACAACTTAGTTCATCCATCTGCAATATTGCATGTTGGTTTTCATTTTTTAGCCAACCTCTCACTCTGACTTTCCTATGTCTCCTTCCCATAATGAGTTCCTATGCAGTTTTCTCTTCCTCAGTTATTCATAGTTTGGTGCATATATTGTGTATACACTTGTATGGTACAGGAGACATCCATGTGGTCGCAAATCTAATGGAAGTTTAAGGGCATGTCATAATAGTGGTAGGATGGAAGTGAGCATAACTATTGAGTAGTGATGAACTGGGTGGGTTTCACATCTTGTTTTTTTTTTTAACAACTGGGATACCCTTCATTCATAACCAGCTTCTTAGCAGAGCACCAGAAGCATAACAAAAGACATTACATAACAGGACTAGGAACGCATCTATAGACTGTTTGATGCTCCCATCCTCACGATTCAAAAACCTACTAGAATAAGTACAAACTCTTTCCTTATTTCTCACAATAGAAAAGGTGACAAAAGTGTGGCTAGAGATCCACTGATTACAACAATCAAATTTAACAGCTACTAACTTAGTCAAAGAACCTATATTTTCCGGAAAGCAGACAGCTTCCTTTCTTTGTTTGAGGCTCCTGGTATGACTATTTCTTAGCATTACTCTCTCCAACTTAGAGTTCCTGGAGTCCCCACAATCAAAAACCAGAAGAAAACCTGCAGAGGCTTGATTTGTGAGAACAACACAAGTATCTAATTTCCCCCATTCCTCCACTTGTTCGATCTCCTTGTTTGTTCACTACACAAGCTAAGGCTACCCATCCTGGGGACAAGCTCCAGAGCTATTGGTGTATAGCGAGACTAACCCTTTGCACACTCAAGGTGCTTGAAATCTTACCAGTTGAAATTTGGTCATAGAACTTGATACTAGACTGATGTATCTTCACATGGATACTAAACTGATTTTTCTGCACTTGCTGCCTGGAATAAATCTCCACCTTCCTACCACCTCCTTTCTGTTTATTTTCCTGTTGTCTTTTATAGATCAACATCCCAAAATCCAGCTGAAGAGTTTCTTCCTGACTTCCTTGAAAGCTTCTCCCCGCTTCCTGATTCCTAGCACTAGCACTCTTCCAGTTACTAACCAATCTGATATACCCAGCTTCTTTCTCACCTTTCTTGATTAGCTTCTCAGTCTCTACAGAAGGATGGTTAACCCCTTTGAACTTTTGGATGGGCTTAACCTCCTGCACTGTTGCTAAGAGGAGACCAAACCCCCAGCAGCAGACACCGAAATGAATCATTTCTCCTGGCTGCCTTGCTTATCAGCAAGAGCAGCCTTCTCTGAGTTAGCCTTAGCTATCCTGGCACTATTCTTCTTGTTCTCCACATGTATAACTACCTTCCTCTGAGCCTTTTTAAGAGGAGAACTCCTCTTCTTCATACGGCTCCCTTTTTTTTTCTCACCTTCTCCAATACCGTGGCTAAAGAGCTGTTTTCCCTCTCTCTGTTTATGCTCTTCTTGTTGTGAGACTAGCTTGTTTGGGAAACCAGGAGGGGCAGACAGCAGATCGGCTTCCTCCATGATTTGTGTAATAGACTGGTCTATATCATTAAGCGAGTTTGAAGGCATTTCATCCTTTTTGGCCCTCTTACCACCTTTCGGATGAAGATCCTTCAAGGCTAGGTTCCAATCAAACGACTGATAAATTTCCTTTTCCCTGTTTCATCTTTATCATTATTTTTGAAAACATCCTCGTGTCCTGGGAGAATAATAGGACTATTATCTTCTTCATCATCCTTTTGCCTGGTAGAGAGTTGTTGTAGCTGATCAGAAGGAATCTGCGCAACTAAAGTGGTAGATCCTTCTTCCATCGACTGATGCAGAGATTCAGTAGAGGATAAATCTTTCAGCTGCAATGGATCACGAACTATAATGAGTGGAGGGATCTTCTTAGGGGCAGAGGAAGTCCCCGCCGAAGTCAGATCTTTCTGCTTAGAGAAGTATTCACTTGAGAGCGCAGGAGAATAGTCATGTCCCTGGATAGCATTGTTATTCTGCTCAATCATAAACTTATCAGGGAGTTAGCCGAAAGTCCTGCAAATTCTGATCTTAACCACGGCCCATATCTTTCCACTCCTTCCATATTCAACTTTAGAATCTTGCATTCCACCATCATATGATCGAGCCTACCACACCTGTAACAAAAACTGGGCAGATTGTCATATGATACTCTGCAATAACGGTCTGTTTTTCCATCAGCAACCACCAGGACTCTACACAGGGGATCAGCAATATCCACTTCAACACAGATTTTGAGTACCTTAGAAAACAGGGGGTTGATTTTCTCAGCACAAGAAGCAAAAACCCCTATTTTGTTACCTAACGTGACTGCCGAAGTTCTGTTAAAGTAGACCATTGGGAGATTGTGCACCGCAGCCCATAATTTAAATCTAGTGGGATTATGCTCACTAATATGGAGAGTGGGGTCAATGGGCATTACTACCAACAGACGGTTCAGATAGTGCCAGGGACCATTAGATAATATGTGTTTGATATCCACACCTGAAGAGAACTGAAGGGAGAAACGATTTGGATTGATCTCACTAACCTTGAGATAAGCTTTTGGTTTCCAGATCTGTATTAGAAAGGTTTGCATTGTTCTGGGAGGAATTTTCACCGGATGCCAGAGCCGTGCAAAGAGAGAATGTTTAACTTCAGGGATTACCGCACCAAAGAGCAAAGTATCTCCTTCTACCTTTTCTAACTCACCAGGATGGATCTTCATATTATTCCAGTCTTCAATAATATTTTCCATAGAGAACAAAACGCAGAAGAAAAGAACTGGAATATGTCGATACCTCCACTGCCACCCAGTATCACACCACTTCAACCACTTCCCATCCGTCGCACCAGACTTACTATTATCCTTGCTGAAAGAAAATTGACGTAGACAAAGCCAAACGTCCCAGAGAAGTATCCTACATCTAATGCGAAACAACGAAGGTTCTAACCTGATTGAAACAGTAATTAGACTGATATCCACCGTATTGACTTCCTTGACATCAGAAAGAGAGGGATTTTGAACTAAAGTAACCTCAGAGACACACACAATTGCCTTGCGTGGCCTACTGTCATTCGCCCTGAAAAGGACTATCGAATTCCTTTCTTGTACAGTTGAGCGTGTACAAAAAAGTAACCAGAGCTCCATGCTGTTGAAGACGTACGGACCAGAAAGGAAGGAGAGGACCAAAAAAGTCGCCAACAAAATCGCCTAGCAGCGATTTGAATCGCCTAAAGGTCTCTCCCTTTTTTCTCTCCGGGTTTCACATCTTGTTGGTCACTGAAGATATCATTGGATGGTGTGTCTTCTTCTCTGGATTAGTGAGCAGAGAATTCAACTACGGATGACAACTTTGGAAAGAGAGGAGGATAAATGGCATGGTCCCATTGAAGTGAGGTGGTTTCCTTGTGAATGGGGCTTATGTGGAGTGACTTTCTTCTAGTGATAGTAGCTTTACACACTAGCCCATTCCATCCGTTCATGATATTCTCAAAGTAAAGTGAACCAGCACGGGCATAATGGTAGGGTCTGTTAGAAGATGGAAGGGACAAATATAGGGATTTGAAAGAGCACAACCGAGGGTGCTTGTGGATCAGGGATATCCCGGAGTCAGTCACATAGGGATTTCAGAAAGACTCTAGAGGATTTGACTTTGAGCAGAGAGCTTCCTTGAGTTACCTTTCCTTCTTTTTTCTCTGCCAGTAAGTTTTTCCTCACTTTACAAGTCGTCGACTTTTGGGTTTAAGTGGTGATATTGTTCTGTGTGGATCTTAGGTTGCATAAATATCAACTTAGAAGGTTGCTGTCTGACATGTCTATAATTCTGGTGATGTTTCTTGGTGCTTTCATTATGGTATTTGTCAGGTCCAGTTAGAGTCTTCTCAAATAACCTTTTGAAGTTATCTGTTTTACAGATAGTAAGTTTTCTAACTGGTGGTGTGTATGGAACTGTTTGTGTGATCAATATTCATAAATGAATTGTCACTGGTTTCGTTTATAACTATTATGTTTGAATCGGTTGTTTTGGCTACCAGATGGATTACATATATACAAGAATCTACTGCAGAATTACGCTCAAAAGAGGAACCTTGATCTGCCTGAATACTCTGCTGTACGCGAAGGCCCTCCTCATGCAGCTCGCTTCAAATCATCTGTTACTCTCGGTGGTGTGAGGTATGAGTGTCTCGAATTTTGTCATACACTCAAAGAAGCTGAAAGTGCCGCTGCAAAAGTTGCCTTGACATCTTTGTTTCCTGGTGGAGTTCCTGAGGTTAGTTTGCTATATCAATGCTTGACACTCTGTTGCCATTCTCGTCGACCTTTTAAGGAACTTGGTGTAGTTTTGCAGTCACTTTGTATGATTTAAACAATTTCAGGATGATACTCTTGTCTATAAAAGTCTGCTGCAAGAACTGGCTTTGAGGGAATTTGCATGCTGGCCTACATATACAAGCCAGTCAATGGGAGCCTCTCATATGCCGGTGTTTGTTTCAACTGTGGAAATAAAAGGTGAAACTTTTGAAGGACAACAGAATAAAACCAAGAAGCTGGCAGAAATGAGTGCTGCAAGAGTTGCTTATATGGCTTTGAAAGAACGTTCGTATCCACTCTTTTGATTATGATCCCCTTTTCTAAATAGAAATTAGAATGTTTATAGTGATTTGTAAAGCTGATTGTTCTGATTGATTCTTGTTTAGGTGGACGCAAACAGGGTGGTGGTGATCAAACTATGAAATCAGCGGTTGAGGATGCACACAAATTTTCAAGTTCTGCTGATCGCTCTAGGGATGACACTAATATCTCAAACCAGCATATCTCGACTGATGTCAAACCAGGTTTGAATGAGCGCTTTGAGATTGGAAAAGGTACGGTTTCTGATGGCTGAAGAATGGTCCCGGTCTTGGTACCTAAACAGATTTATAATTCTTATGGTGTTGCCCTTTACTTTTAAGATGTGTTGCAGAACAGGTTGTGACTCTTCTTGAGTTATAACGTGTTCTCTTAAAATGAAAGGGGGGGGGGGGGGGGGGGGGGGGGGGGGGGGGGGGGGGGGGGGGGGGGGGGGTGGGGGGGGGTTGGGGGGGGGGGGGGGGGGGGGGGGGGGGGGGGGGGGGGGGGGGGAGTCCGTAGTTCAACGGATTGCAATTGCAGTTTTCTCATTTAATAACTATGATGGCTCAGTGTTTTATTTCATACTTGCACAGATGGGAAATACGACCAACCGACAACAACCCCTGGAGTGACGAAACAAACAGGACCTTCAACTGTTGTAACCTCCACGGGCATGAGCATCAACCTGGACTCAGAAGTTGCAGAGGATGGGTCAGAGGAGCAGAAAATTGTGGTAATTCCCAATGGACCCGATGTTCAGATTCCTCCTGGGGTTATTGTATTGGAGAAGAATGAAAAACACATCGTTATGACCAGGTGTAAAGCACTGCAGGAGAGGAGCCTCGTGGATGAAGGAGTTGGAGAATGACAGGGCTCATCTTGTACTTGTATCTATGGTATCGCTATTTGGTGTAGTATGGCGTATATTATGTTGATGAAAGGACAGGAGTAGCTAGGTAGCTAGTGCTGCATTGTGGGGAATCTTGAAGATTTAGTGAATCTTTTGACTAATTGTAAACTGATGCTCTAGGAATGTATATTAGAAGTAGGAAAGGATGATGTTTGGTATAATATTTTCAATGGATCTTGAATGTTGTCTCGGTTTCAAATACTAGTAAGATGCTCACATTTATGAACTTTTATAGTATCTAGAGAACTAGAAGAAACGCTGGGTCAAATACATCCCTTGCATTACATTTGCATTTTTTCCAACAACTGCAAATCACTCTTTTATTCAGATGTATACATGATTTCTTTTTCCTTTCTGTTTTTACTGTAATCTCATATTGAAATCAGCTTGCGAACTGTACAGATGTACATATATATGCGCATTACTCGGCAAATCTGCTATTCCATTCTTCCACCTTGCTGGTGATTAATCTACTACTCGATGCAGAAGAATTAGATGAATCAACAGCACCAGCTGATCTTGTGCATTTATAAACCACAAGAGCACTGACCGCAGCCACTCCCAGAACAATCCCAATTCTGACTGCCACTTTCTTCCCAACTCTAAACCTCCCAAACCCAACAGTATCATCATCATCACCAACACCACCACCACTAATAACACCTTCCGGCATACCACCCATCATTTTCTCCGGCAGAGATATCCCTTTGGCAACAGTTGTAGCATTGTCAAGCCTCCCCTCGACGCTGGGAATGTCGTTAGTTTTCGGCTCTGCTGGTTCAGGGGATGACTTGGGTTTCTTGGGCATTGTGATTGTGAGCTTCTCGTGGCTCAATTTAGCTTGAACTTGGTTGACGTCGCAGTTCTCAGGCAATCTGCATTCTTTATAGAACTGACTCTTTTTTGAGTCCATAGGTCTGTCGCCGGTTATCTTTAAGACTCCCATATTGTTCACCTGCACCCTTAAATGCTCCTTCTTGAAATCTACTAACATACATACAAACAGAGTGTAAATCTTAACTCAAAAGTTGCAAATTGAGCTACATCAGTTTGATCAGATAGTTTACCTGGAACATGGACGATTAGTTTGTCAAAGGTATCATGTCGCTTCCATTCACAATAGGGTTCAAAATCATTGGAGGATGTTGATGGCACAACCGTCTTGGGTTTTGATGATGCCTTAAACATAATGTATTATGTCTAATATTCACCGCTCTTGCCTAATGAATAACTTTCAATTGATATGTAGCACTGGAAACGAAATGGGTAATGCAGCATCTTGCCCTCTCGCAAGGGGAATATATATAGAGAGAGGGACTAGGCAGCCGTCTAGTTGTTCGATCATGGGGGTTTCTGGGTGCGTTTTCTTTTCTTCAAAGCTAATCGTCCATAGTGCATGTGCATGCCGATGCTGCAATGGTGGTGTAATCCTCATGCATAAACAAATGAAATGGGCAGGCTAGCCGCAATTGATATTCCTCGCGTTGCAAGCTGGGTTAAGTGGTAAACAAAGACAGTATATACTGACGGATCTTGCAGGGTAGGCCAGGTTTTATTTAATTTTGTACTCTATGAACAGGGAAAGAAGACAGCCAACCAAAGCAATAAAAAAGTGATTGTTTGTGGATTCCATGGAAAACAGATTCTTGGAGAGTTATTCAGTGCCTGGAATTAGAATATTCTTTCCGTTGTCCGTACAAATGTATAAAATTAAATATTAGAAGCAATATACTAAGGAATCAAAGGAAGTTATATCGGAAGAGATACCTAATTAAAACATGTAAAAATATTTTAAAAAATGTTAATTTGCCTGGAAAGTTTACGTTTTCTTAGGATGCATATATGAGCATGTGGTACATATTTTCAAAACTCGTTATTGGTATTTTTAATTAATTGAAAAACTAACCGGTTCAGTTCTAATGAACCTCCTCCTTCTGAATATGGTGCGGTTGTATAGGTGACAGTCCAGTCAGCTTGTTGACTGGACTGCTTATGTGGCATAATAAATGGGGTAATATTTGTATTAAATTTAAATAGTCATAACTTTAAAATATAAGTCCAAAATAAAAAAAATTTGCACCATTGTTCATCTAAATTCAAGCTCTTTAAAACAAGACCAGTCATGGATATGACAAGTTTAAAATTTTATGTTAGTTATATGTACATATCAACATATATCAACAACACTTATGATTCACCACATACAGTTTAAAATACACCATATAATATTAATAATACACCACAAAACAATAATGATTCAGTATTTGTTCTGAAGTTTGTTATCTAATTCACCACTTATTAGTTAATGAATCATAATACCAATTTCAATGAATCATAATATCAAATTTAATGAATCATAACATCATTTTGGTAAATCATTAGTCAAATATAAAAAGAAACTTTTTAAACAATAATACAACATAAAAAAACAATATTTGGTACGATAAGAAAAATACATCATTCCCATATAAGGTTTAAAATATATTAGAATGCAATAATAATACACTGAAAACAATAATGATTTTTTATCGGTTCGTGAGTTTGTTATCTAATTCACCACTTATTAGTTAATGAATCATAACACCTATTTTAATGAATCATAATATCAAATTTAATGAATCATAACATCGTTAGTGAATCATCAGTCACATATAAAAAGAAAAAATTTAAACAATAATACAACACAAAACAATATTTGATACGTAAAAAAAAAATACTTGATTCACCATGTAATATTTAAAATACATCATACAATAATAATAATAATAATAATAATAATAATAATAATAATAATAATAAATATAATAATAATAATAATAATAATAATACACTACAAAACAATAATGATTTTTATCGGGTTCAAAATTTGTAATTTAATTCACCACTTATTAGTTAATGAGTCATAATATCAGTTTTAATGAATCATAATATTAAAACTAATGAATCATATATGATTTTAGTGTATCATCATACACAAGTAAAAAAAAAGTTTTTTCAAAGTTGTCGAAACATATCAATGACTAGTCTTGTTTTGAAGAGCTTGAATTTAGATGAACAATGATATAATTTTTTTCATTTTGGACTTATATATCAAAAGTTATAATCATTTAATGTTAATATAACAAAAAATGCAACCCAGTCAGCAAAACAGTCCAGTCAACAGCTGACTAGGACTGCCAAATAAGCAGCTCGCAAGATCTTTTTGGATGGGACGTCCGTACGCACGAATTTGCCAATGAACCTATGGTTTATCTTCTTTGGCCTTGTTAATTAATGTGACTTTAATATTGGTCGTTTAATTCGGCTTGAATTAAACCGTTGAAGTTTCTCTTATTTATTAAGCGTGAAAGTTACACATATCAATATGTTGAAACTGAAAAATGTTACGGAAGATGCAAATATACATGCCTTTTGAGTTTTCGAAAATGGTTTTTGTTGGGACATCGGAGTGTTACAGAGATAGCCTTTCACCACGACAGAGTCAATCATCACTTGACAGACACAGAGAGTGAGCCTCTGCAAGAGAGTCCGCGCAACAAAGAAGACTCCATAGACTCTCTCGTGCTGTTACGGAAAATCAGGAGTCAACTCGGAACACCTTAAGTGCCCCAACAGTCATGAAGTTCTTCCTCAACATCCGAAGATCGCGGCCCAAGTAAGAAGACCACGTAAGAGCCATTGGAAGTTGCCCACTAAGTTAGTTCCGGTATTTTCGGAACTAACTCCTTCGACCTGCTGTTGTACTTAGAGTATAAATAAGATATGTAATAGTCAGTTTTAGGTGTGCTTTCATTGAGTATTATTTCAGAGCTTAGAGAGAGAAAGAGAATCGCATCATAAGCTAGAAAGAGAGAGAATACGTACCAAGTTAGTTGGCACCTCTAGAAAGACTCGACCTAGGAAGATCCTAGTTTCACTACGCTTACCATTGTTCTGATTAGAAAGTGTGTTGGGTGAGTGAGTGAAAAACTGCTAAGTAGATCCTTTCTACTTAGTGGGCATTTGTAAGTTGTTTTATTTGACCAGGAAATGAAATAGCTTATTTGTGTATCTCGCTGAGTTTCACAGAGTCCTTCTCTCTTTTCATCGTTTCGCTACAATTACCGCAAAAGTCTTCCGCACCCTCAGTTTAGTTAATTCGATTGAGTGTCTCTACATCACAGAGTGTTTCTCATTTACGAAGGCTGATTGAGTCAAACCAATCCTTAGACTCACACCTTTGATTGGTTTGAGTTAGCCACCCGATCCTACACGTGGTATCAGAGCCAGGTTAGGCTAACGGTCAATCAACTAAGCAATGGCAGATCTCTTTGCCAACCAAAACAACAAAATACACTTCGAGCACCCCAGACTCACCTCCACCAACTATGACCATTGGAAAAACGAGATCGAGCAACACATTGAGTCCGTCAACTCTGAGCTTTGGGAGATAGTCACTGGAGGAGATCTTGCAGTTAATCCAGACCGATCAACATGGACTGCTGCAGATCGCAAAAGGTACGAGCTGAATCGACAAGCATCACGTGCGATATACACTTGCCTGTCCATCCCAGAACAAAGGAGAGTCAATCACTGTAAGTCCGCAAATGAGATATGGACACTCCTTCAAGCTACCCACGAAGGAGTCACTGAACTCAAGAAATGCAAAGCTCAAGAACTCCGAATGGACTATGAAAATTTTCTACAAAAACCCGGTGAGTCACTGGAAGAAGTACTTGATCGTTTCTACTTACTAACTACTACTATGCAGGAAGTTAGCATCTTACCAGATAGAGAGAGTGTCTTGCATAAATTGCTGGACAGTCTCAGAGAAGAATGGGCAGAGACAGTAATCTCCACCAAAGCATGCAAGGACTTATCCAAATGGAGCTGTCAAGACCTAGGTTCCTATCTACAATCCGTAGATAAATATAAGAAGAATGTTCGAAAGAAGTGTGGTAATACTTCTTCTCCCTCTTCTAGTAAGACTACTACTTTGAATGACCAAGCCTTGCAGGTTAATTCGACTCAGTTAACTCAAGAAGGAGCCTATGTTGCTGATACTCAATCAGACAAGCTAAGGCTGAACTGGTGGACATTATTGTTGAGGAAAGTGAGGCTGAGACTATGGAGGACTTTGTCTTCATAGTCAAGAACTTCCGAAAATTCATGCGTAACCAACCTAATCGACAGAGTCGGTCGTTCTCGAACACCTCTAAACAAGTTTTCAATTCTGTCACTTGTTTCAACTGCAATAAACCCGGTCACTTCAAGAAGGACTGTCCTTTACTCAAGAACCAGTATGGAAAATCTCAAGGGAGATCGCTGATGGCAGCTGTTGGATGGGGCGATTCAGACTCCGACGATCCAGACATAGAGTCCAGCGGATTGGTATGTCTAATGGCACATGACACGACGGAGTCCATGATTCCTGATAATGAGGTAACTCGTTCTCACCTTGAAACAGACCTTTACCGTATTTCTCTTATGGGATTTATGACTTTAATTGCTAAAATTGTCTCCGAGAATGATAAGTCAGGAATTTGTCTAAGTTTACTAGACTAATTCATGCTTAATTTTCTACATTATGACATTAACTTTCCTCTTTAATGCTTTAATTACTCTTCATTGTTATATTTGTCTCCAATGATCGATTTCATATGTTTTCAAGATAAAATACTCGACAAAGTGCTTAAATGAAGATTTTAGAGGCTAGAGCAACATGGGAAGTCAAACCAGAGTCAAATACAGATTTTCATTCACCACTGTTGTGCTTTATAGAGGGTCCGGGTTTGCAGCTGGGTTTATAAACCCGGACCACCTTGTCGTAGAACCTTCTGCCTCTTTTTAGACGTGGTCCGGGTTTGCATATGGGTTTGAAACCCGGACCAATATAAGCGGAGCGCCAGATATTACGAAGATAAACGGAATTGGAGGAGTTTGGCCAACCTGAAGGAGATACTTACAGAGACCACAATTAGTCACGATACAACACAGAGAGAATTAGTTTGAGAGTTTGAGTCTGGTTTGGAGTTTGGAGCAGAGCACAGAAAGGAGTCCACCACGGAGACTTCACCAGAAGTCTCAGAACAGAGTTTTCTCTTGTTCTCTATTACTATTGAGCTTATTGTAAACATGTCAATGGCTGAGTAGTTCCTTTAGATTTCGGTTTGCTATGTATCCCTAAATTGACTATTCCTGTTCCTTTGTGATTTAATGTAGTTCGATTGAGTAAAGTTATTTTCCTTGCTTAATTTCTTTAATCATTATAATTTGGCCAATTATAAAGATTAGTATTTTGTTAGCTTATATGTGACGACTGCGGCTTTCAATTGATTACAGGAAAATAACCGGTTAGTTTAGAGACGGTAATTCCTCTAAATAGCTAATTGACCAATAAACTAGATTGTTCTTAAGGCGGTTAGTAAACAGTGGGTTTGTAACGAGAGTTAAAATTCAGTCTTTGCTAACTAGTATTTGCTAAGCGGGAGACCGGAGGTAAATTATCTTTGTTCTAGGGTTTTACTCAGAATTGTCTTATAAATCACTTAGGGATAGGAATCACAGATTTAGGGTGCAGTAGTAAACCGGGATCTCTGTTCCAAATCAGTTACACAACATTTATTTTCCTGCTTGTTATTGTTTGCATTCTGTTTACAGTTTCTAATCATCATCAAATCAAACCCCAATTTCCTGTTTTAATTTGCTTAATAAAGATTTAAACTAGACACATCGCCTCCTCTGGTTCGATAACCTAGAGAATACTACCTAGGAAAACTTGCTAGAATTGACCGGTACACTTGCCGTTAGGTTTTACCCCAACAGAGAACAACTCCCTCAAAGCAAGTCTTACCAGCAAGATAACCGAGCTATCTGAGGAACTCGAAATCTCAAAAGGTCTTATGTATGGCCTAAGAGATGAAGCTGAGGAACACAAAACCATCTCTTGTTCTCTCAGGTTAGATCTACAAGATTCAAGGCGTCATGTTGATTCCCTTCAAAAGGAACTTCATGATACCTTAGAACAAACTCAATTTAGACAGGGTGACCAGAAAGAGTCTCTTACCCTGATCGACTCTCTCAAACAAGACCTCACCATCTTTACTGATAAGTGTTGTTCTCTTTAAAATGATCTTAATGCTTCTGAATCCAAAAATATATCCCTGAACACCACTATCAAAAACCTCACTCAAAAACTGAAAGAAAAGGAACACGCTCTTTCTCTTAAGCCAGTCAAGTTTATCATACAAGTCACCTCCTCCAAACTACCTGACTGGGCCAACTCCAAAATCAAATAAATTAGCCAAGATCGAGATGCTCTTCGCTCTAAAGTAGAACAACTCTCTCAACAAATTGTGAATCTACAATCTGGAGTTCGATCCACTCAATCCACACCCAAGTGGCACAAAGGTAAGTTCGACATTCCAAAGAATATGTCCAAATCCGACAACAAAGCCAAACGATATCAGGAAAAAGAAAAATTCGACTCCTGGTGGAAAGGACAACAGAAATACGTTAATCTTCCACCAACCAAAATTTGTGGCTATTGCGGGAGTCTTGGACATCGAGACAGTGCATTTGATAAATTAAATAGAGATCTCTCATTTAATGTTAAACGTGTAAAATTGATACTCGAAGCACGAGAAAAATTGAAAGAGTCTGGCTCGAAAAGGGAACCCAAGTACATCTGGGTTCCCAAATCTAACAAATGATCTGTTCTTTTGTAGGTGAAGGCGAATGGAGACATCTGGTACTTGGATAGTGGATGCTCTCGTCACATGACTGGAGATCCAAATCAATTCAATTCACTTTCATCCTACCAAGGAGGTAAGGTTACTTTTGGAAACAACAACCAGGGTGAAATCGTGGGAGTTGGATCCGTAGGTAACCCCTCAAAATTTAAAATTGATGGAGTCCATCTGGTCACTGGACTCCAACACAGTTTGCTAAGTATTTCTCAAATTTGGATAGATTCAATTTGGTACTTTTCTCCTCTTCGGATTGTAAGGTTTATGATGAGCGTACAAGTTCATTAAAAGCTGTGGGACGTCGAGAAGGGAATCTCTACAAAATGTGCTTAAACTCCATTAATCCAGACGATCAAGTCTGTCTCAACGTGCATTCCAAAAACTCACTGCTGTGGCACTCTAGACTTGGTCACGCAAATCATAGGCTGTTGAACAAACTCAAAAGCAAGGACTTGGTGTTTGGCTTACCCGACACAACCTTTGACACAGACTCCGTCTGTGAAGCATGTGTAAAAGGTAAACACACCCGGTCCTCCTTCAAAAGTAAGCCTACTCTCTCTACTAGCTTTCCGCTAGAACTGCTACACATGGATCTTGTTGGCCCCATGCGCACACAAAGTAGAAGTGGTAAGAGGTACATCCTGGTCATAGTCGATGACTATTCCAGGTGGACCTGGGTCATTTTTTTATCTACTAAGGATGAAACTTTTACGGAGTTCGTTAACCTCCATAAAATGCTTGTCAACAAATTTTCCTTTACTCTAAAAACCCTGAGAACGGACCAGGGTACTGAATTTTGCAACAAGTCGTTTGATGAGTTTTGCAGGGACAACGGAGTTGATCACCAAATATCATCCGCACGTACTCCAGAACAAAACGGAGTGGTTGAACGCAAAAATAGAACTTTGGTAGAAATGGCTCGCACCATGCTCATTGACAGTCAACTCACTCCATCTTACTGGGCAGAAGCTGTTAACACAGCATGCTATGTGTTAAACCGTGCGTTGATTCATCCATTTCTTCACAAGACACCCTATGAACTACTTCGTCAACGAAAACCAAGTCTTATACATCTCAGGCGTTTCAGATGTAAGTGCTTTATCCACAATAATGGTAAGGACAACTTGGGTAAGTTCTCTCCTAAAAGTGATGAAGGTATCTTTCTTGGCTATTCTTCTAAAAGCAAAGCCTATCATGTTATCAATCTAAGAACTCAATGTTTAGAAGAAAGCCCACATGTCAAGTTTGATGAGTCCCACAACGTTGGCTCATCTTGATCAACTTGACTTTGCCCCTGATGATTTTCTCACCGATCCACACTTCATCACTGTACCAATAGGAAGACTCCCTGAGTCCCACTCCATCACTCCTCATGATTCCCAGCAAACAAAAACAATTCATCAGAATCTACTGACTCTGACCATAACCCGGAGACACCCTTACCACAAAACTTGAATTTTGACTCCTCTGACAAAGACACACCCCCTCCTGCTTCACGTCGACAGTTCCAGCAAAAATCTGCTCACCCTCCTGAAAACATCATTACAGACCCAAACTCCGGTGTTCAAACACGCCTACAAGCTATGCAAAACCTCTGTGCCTTTGGTGCTTTTCTGTCTAGCACTGAACCAAGAAACGTCAAAGAAGCACTCCTTGATAGTGATTGGGTTACTGCTATGCAGGAGGAACTCAATTCTCTCCAGCGACATGCTGTCTGGGAGTTAGTTCCTCGCCCCACGCATCAAAAACAATTGGTACACGTTGGGTCTTTCGTAATAAACTTGATGATGCAGGACAAGTTTTCAGGAATAAAGCTCGATTGGTCGTCCAGGGCTACAATCAAGAAGAAGGGATTGATTATGATGAAACCTTCGCTCCCGTAGCTCGTCTTGAAGCAATTCGCATGCTAATTGCGTTTGCTGCTTTCAAAGGTTTCCAATTATATCAAATGGATGTTAAGACAGCCTTCCTCCACGGCTACATTGATAGAGAAGTCTACGTCGAGCAACCACCAGGGTTCACAGACTCCGTCCATCCCGACTACGTCTACAAACTGTGTAAGGCCCTTTACGGACTGAAACAGGCTCCACGTGCCTGGTATGAAAGACTGTCTACATATCTATTGCAAAATGGTTTCTCTCGAGGTAACGTAGATAAAACGCTCTTCATTCTACACTCATCACATGACTTACTTCTAGTACAGATCTATGTTGATGATATCATTTATGGTTCTACAAGTAACACCCTCTGTGACCATTTTGCTAACCTTATGAAGCAAGAGTTTTCCATGAATGAGTTAGGTGAGCTCAAGATTCCATTCAACAAAAAAGTACATCAAGGAACTCCTTGATAAGTACAACCTAAAAATGCAAGAGTATGTCCACACCAAGCTGTACATCTGCCAAACTGCATCCTGATGATGACGGAGTCGGCGTCAATGCCACCGAATATAGAGGAATGATAGGGTCCCTCTTGTACCTGACTGCCAGTCGCCCAGACATTCTTCACAGTCTGTCTTTGTGCTCGCTTCCAAGCAGCACCAAAACAGTCTCACCTCAAAGCAGTCAAGCGTATCTTCGCTATATCAAAGGTACAAGTACACTCTATCTATGGTATCCACGATCTCCTACTTTTACTTTATCTGGATATAGTGACTCTGATTGGGCTGGTTCTCTCCAAGATCGAAAGAGTACTTCAGGTAATGCACAGTTCTTGGGTCTTTGCCTTGTTTCATGGTCCTCCAAAAAACAGAATTCTGTAGCACTCTCTACAGCAGAGGCAGAGTATGTTTCTGCTGCAGCCTGTTGCTCCCAACTCCTTTGGATGAAACAACAACTTCAAGACTATCATGTCACCCAAGAACAGATCCCAATCTTTTGTGACAACAAAAGCACAATCAAAATATCAGAAAACCCAGTCCAACACTCAAGAACCAAACACATCGAAATTCGCTTTCACTTCTTGAAAGACTGTGTCGAGAAAAAGCTTATCCAACTTGACTTTGTGCCCACAGAAGATCAACTTGCAGATATTTTTACTAAACCCTTGTCTACAGCAAGATTCGAAGCACTGCGATCGGCAATCGGATTGACTCCGTCTACCTAGACGGTCGCATCTCCTTGCCCCTACCGCAATCTTCAGCAGGTACTCCCTCATGTCTCATAGAGTCTGTCTTTGTTTGCACTTGAATCAGTGAAATGTGTTTTATTACTTAGCACGCCTATTACTCTAGCGCTACTATCCACGTCATCCATCCGCACCGAACCCGCCTAAATCGTCGCCCTTAATCTCGCCCTACCCTGACGTCGCCGCATTATCTCACCTGACACACGCCATCTCTGCAAATTCCATCCTTTATATCTATCACCCGTCCACTCCATCTCTCTCACTTCAACTCCCTTTACACCCGAGCTTCCTTCAACTTCCAAATGGCCGGCATCAACTTCTCTGGAATCAACATCCCAGCCGATATTTTCGCCGATCCCATTCGCCTTCAGGCGTATCTACAAGCGATGGCAAACCCTAATCCACCTACACCACCACCACCACCACTATATCTCCCACTAAAACCACCGCTACTTCGTCTCCCACACACTCCTCCACACCACCACCTGAAACCCGGACCCATCCACCCATCAAACACCGCCATCCGCTGCAAGAACAGATTCTTGAAACCGACATTGAGGAAGTACCCCAATCCAAACCCTACCACCATCCCCAACCCACAAGCAAACAACCCTCCCGCCGAAAACCATCCTACTGATCAGCCACAAGCCCTGCCAGCAAATCACCCACCAAATCCCCTACACCAACCCCACCAGCATCACCCGCTAAATCCGCAACACCACCACAACAACCTCCACCCAAAACCCGCAAGCGAAAAGGCCAAACCTCAACCCGACCCACAGCAACAAGAATCCTCTACTCCTCTTTCTCCTCCGGTTCCGGTGAATCGTCTCCAGTCCAAGAACTGCCCACAGCCAGTCACGATGCCTCTACTGGTGCTACCTCCGCCAAAGATCAAAAACCAAAACCGCACCGACGGAGTGTGAAGGTCGACCCATTCACTCAACGGTACATGCTCGGGGACCCTGCCTCAGAACGTAATATCGTTACGGGTAAGTTCCTCAACTTTTCTTGGGATCTGTCTTCCAACTTAGGGGAGTTAGTCACCATGCTAGAAATTCAGGGGTGGAAACACCTCTTCTGTGAGATTACAGAGTGGTATCCCACAGAGTCTGTCGACTTCTTCCAAAACCTTGTCATCGAAACGGTGCTGCACAGTCTGTTGTTAATTCCACCCCAATTTTTTGATCTTGCAAAATTGTCCGAAATTCTTGGCGTCCCTGCTACTGGCCTGTCATTCTATGAAAAAGGAATCCTTCTTGAGATCCCCGGGGTACCACAAAACAAAATCTATCGCTTTTTCTCCTCCAAGAAAAAGATTGGCTCCCCCATACCCCGTGGCGATCTCTCCATCTTACACCAACTCCTCCACATTTTGGTCATCAAAAATATTGTCCCAAGAAAGGAAGGAAACCTTATGGTCAACTGCTTGGACCTAACCATTATGTACTGCATCATCAATTGTCACTCTATCAATCTGGCACACATAATTCTCCATCACCTAGCCCAGTCGGTCGACACCCCGAAACACTCCTTGGGGTACGTGTTCTGGTTGCCTCGCATATTCAAATTCTTTCAGGTACCCTTGGCGACTTCGATGCCAGAGTCCATCGAGGAGGCAGACACCATCAACCTGCGGTATCTGAATCGGCTGACTTCAATCGACAAATCAAAGCTGCTGCCCCCACCATCTACTCCAACGACGGCGGGGACATCCACTTCTCAAGAGGCAGTCCCTCAAGCTTCACTCCAACCCCTCCTGGAGAAAGTGGAGCGCCTCATTGCGCATGCAGCCGAGCTGATTCAAGGCCAGAAGCGGATGATGGACCGACTCGCCGGGATAGAGACGACAGTGACGGCCTTGCAAGACCACTCCTGACATCCAATCCACTTAAACCCAAACCCTTAGAATGACGTGTGTGTTAGTGTTAGAACTTAGGCTGCTTTTAAGTTCTAAACACTTTTTAATGGTTTTTTGTGAATACTTTGACTGACTTTGTGATACTGTGGGCTTCCCCTCTGATGAAAGCAAAAGGGGGAAGCGGTGAATCCCGTCTGGTGTACGGGTTATTCTGTTGCTTGTTTAAACTGCTTTTTGGATTGCGCTGCTGGACCATGTGGTCTAGTGTTTTTGACTGCCTTATATACTATCCTGCCTATTACACTGCTTATTTATCGTTTGCTTGCCTGGAGTCCCTCTCCGATCAAGGGGGAACCTAAATAGAGTCCTTGAATTTAGTTGCTACTGCTGCTATTAAGGGGGAACTTTGACAGGGTCGGTTCCCCTAGTCCTTGTGTTTTTATTTCAGGATTGACTCCATCGGGATTCATGAAGGTTTGCTATCATCAGCAACAAGGGGGAAATTGTTGGGACATCGGAGTGTTGCAGAGATAGCCTTTCACCGCGACAGAGTCAATCATCACTTGACAGACACAAAGAGTGAGCCTCTGCAAGAGAGTCCGCAACAAAGAAGACTCCATAGACTCTCTCGTGCTGTTGCAGAAAATCAGGAGTCAACTCGGAACACCTTAAGTGCCACAACGGTCATGAAGTTCTTCCTCAACATCCGAAGATCGCGGCCCAAGTAAAAAGACCATTTCAGAGCCGTTGGAAGTTTCCCGCTAAGTTAGTTCCGGTATTTTCGGAACTAACTCCTTCGACCTGCTGTTATACTTAGAGTATAAATAAGATATGTAATAGTCAGTTTTTGGTGTGCTTTCATTGAGTATTATTTTAGAGCTTAGAGAGAGAAAGAGAATAGCATCGTAAGCTAGAAAGAGAGAGAATACGTACCAAGTTAGTTGGCACCTCTAGAAAGACTTGACCTAGGAAGATCCTAGTTTCACTACGCTTACCATTGTTCTGATTAGAAAGTGGTTGGGTGAGTGAGTGAAAAACTGCTAAGTAGATCCTTTCTACTTAGTGGGCATTTGTAAGTTGTTTTATTTGACCAGGAAATGAAATAGCTTATTTGTGTATCTTGCTGAGTTCCACAGAGTCCTTCTCTCTTTTCATCGTTTCGCTATTATTAACGCAAAAGTCTTCCGCACCCTTAGTTTAGTTAATTCGATTGAGTGCCTCTACATCAAAGAGTGTCTCTCATTTACGAAGGCTGATTGAGTCAAACCAATCCTTAGACTCACACCTTTGATTGGTTTGAGTTAGCCACCCGATCCTACACCACGGGGCAACACGGATCTGAAAGACCGTATACTTAGTGAATCACACTGTTCTTCAGTTTCCATCCATCCGGGAGCCTCTAAAATGTATAAAGACATGAAGAGATACTTCTGGTGGTCGGGGATGAAGACAGATGTTACCGAGTTCGTCTTGAGGTGTCTCACATGCCAGAAGGTGAAATTCGAGCACCGACGACCGGGCGGAATGGTACAGTCGATGCCAGTTCCGGAGTGGAAGTTCCATGATATCTCTATGGACTTTGTAGTTGGACTCCCACCTACTATGGGAGGTCTCAACATGATATGGGTGGTGGTGGATCGCCTTACCAAAGTAGCCCGATTCATACCGATGAAGGATACTTGGAAGGTGACCAAATTAGCTGAGTTGTTTGAGAAAGAAATCATGAGACATCACGGGATACCGAAGACCATAGTGTCAGATAGAGATACCAGATTCCTTTCGAGGTACTGGAGAGATACCAGAGAAGTGTTGGGTACAGAACTCAAGTTGAGTACCGCGTTCCATCCTCAGACAGATGGTCAGACTGAGCGTACGATTCAGACACTCGAGGACATGCTGAGGGCATGTGCCTTAGACTTCCAAGGCAGTTGGATTAGCAGACTACATCTGATCGAGTTTTCATACAACAACAGCTATCACGCTTCGATCAAGATGGCACCTTTTCAAGCGTTGTACGGTAGACCATGTCGTACACCGCTCTACTGGGATGAGTCGAGTGAGACGGTCATTATAGGACCAGAGTACTTAGAGCAAGTTAAGGCTGAACTTCAGCAAATTAGGGAGAACATGAAAGCTGCTCAAGATAGGTAGAAGTCGTATGTGATGTTCGACGACGGGACCTGGAGTTCGCAGTGGGACCAGGTATTTCTGCGAGTTTCACCGATGAAGGGTGTATTCAGGTTTGGGCAGAAGGGCAAATTAAGCCCAAAATTTGTTGGTCCTTATGAGATTACGGAGCGGGTGGGCCCGGTTGCTTACAGGTTGACTTTACCTGCTGAGCTGGGTAAAGTGCATGATGTTTTTCAGGTTTCACAGCTAAAGAAATACATGCACCACCCCTCCCATGTGTTAGAACCTGAGAGGTTGACTTTATATCCGAATATGAGATCCGTGGAGACTCCTCAGAGAATCTTGGACAGTAAGACTAGGGACACTCGCCACAAGTCAGTGCGACTGGTGAAGGTTCTCTGGTCTAACCAGGATGTCGAAGAGGCCACATGGGAATTAGAGGATAAGATGAGGGCGAAGTACCCTTCTTTGTTTACTGACTAGATCGTCTGTATAGGGTACGGGGCGTACCCCTTTTTAAGGGGGGTAGAGCTTCCTCGCTTTTGAGTTAAGAAACAAACTTGTTGTCGTTTGTTTGGTTGTCTAAGATGGGAATTTGTGTGTAAGTTACTACACTTTGGTGTTAAGTTTGAGTTATGTATAATACTAATGTATTGTATTTGAGATTGACCTTTGAGTCTTGAGGTATGTGAATGTGAATATAAGATGTGGTGTTAAGATTAAGGGAATTGAGTACCGTGAAAGGTTAAGCATATATGTGTACTTTGGGGACAAAGTTCTTTTAAGGGGGGTAGATTGAAATACCCCAAACTTAGATATGGTGTTTAAAAGGTAAAATAAGTTATAAGGAGGCTAAATAATGGCTTAGAACATTAAGAAACATTTCTAATCAAAGAAAACATAAGGAAACACCAAAAGAGCAGTTTAAGCAAAAACGTGCTCTAAGCTTGGAGAGACTTGGGAGAGTACCCAAATATTGTTCTAAGACCTTAGTAATATCCTAATGGTCATTTTAAATCAATTACCAAAAAAACCAAGCTTGAAAACAAGTTAAAACACAAAATGTGCTTTAAGGAGTCTTAAAGCACATTTTTGAAAAATTGTCTTGTAAATGAGTTTTGAATGGCTAAATGTCCATCATTACTCTTTAATTCACGTGTGTACTATATAGTATCACATTTGGAAGTCTATATCAATGGGAAATCAAAAATTTCACAACAATGTGCCTTGTTTTGTGAATAGTAATTTAATTAAGCTAGTTTATAACATAAGTCAATATAAGTGACATATTTGGTCAACAAAGACTTAAGTACCCCTTTTTACTTAATGGGGGCCGGTTTTTATAAGGTGATTCACCACCTTTATTAGTTATTAAGTAAACAAAGAATTATAAAGCAAAACTACTATTTACTTTATAAGATAAATATCCTACCTTTTACTCACCTCTCTCCTCACCTCTTCATTCTCTCTTGTTCCCACGGTTTTGAGCTGCTCTCTCCCTTCTCCATTAACGTGAAGACATCCCCATGCTAGCTCCACCTTCTTTTGTACACTACTTACTCATTTTAGCTCCAAAACCAAAACAAATTACATATTCCTCTTAGTTAGCTCAAGCTCTCTCTTTCTATCTTTTCAAAACTTCAAGAGCTTTGATTTGGTGCCAAGCCAAACCACCATTAGAGGAGGAAATTCAAGTTTGGATACTCCATTGGCTTCTCCATTCTCTTAAGGTAAAGAAAGTGTAAGAAAATCTAGGTTTCCATCACTTTTCTTCTTGACCAAAAATGCATGCTCACGAGGCTTCATTTTAATGCCTTGTTCTAGCTTGTTTTCTACTCTTCAAAGGATTGAGGAGGTCCTTCTTGCTTCATATCCAAGCTTGTCTTGAGAAACCAAGGTAAAACAATCACCTTAATACCTTAAAGCACATGTTTAACCTAGGGTTTGTTCCTTAGGGTTAATGTATTATCTAGTACTCATTGGAGTCATTGGATATTGGTTAGAAATTGGCAAGGAGATATATATTGGTGACCGAGATTGAGCAAGGAAAAACCTAAGGAAGAAAGTTTTTAAAGCTTGTAAAAGAACAAGGTAAATTACTTACCTTAAGGTGTTTTATTGTTTAAGGGAATGGGATTTAGATATGTGATGAGTCTAGTGTAGAGTTTACATTAGAAAAGGGCTATATATGACCTAGGAGAAACAATGATCATGATTGTGAACTTGTGACTAAGGAGCAAATGAGGAAAAAGAGATAGTTTAAGAATATCAAGGTGAATTACAAGAAGCATTTTATTTCAATGGGAGCCTTGTTGTGTGTATTCGCAGGTTAAAGGCAAATATATGTGGAAATTCAGTGGTTAAGATTATTGTCATTTAAGGGCCTAAGTGCCAAGCATTTAAGTTTATACACTATATGTTGATGTGGTGTAGTTTTGGTGTAAATTGTGTGTTAAGGTGTTGTGATGAGAATTTGAGTGATATTGGTTGGTTGATGGAGAAAAACCAAGTGTTAGGATGTACTATATACTAGAGAACCCATGGCAAAATTTAAAGGAGAACTTAAGTGTTTAAGATGTTCTAAGGGGATTTAATGACTAAGGAAGTACTAGGAAGTTCTAGAGGTTGTCTTGATGAAAAAGGGTGAGATTAAGGTATTTTAATGACTTATAATGGCTTAGACATCACTATGAAGGATTTAGGAATCAAAAGAGTGTATTTGGGTATTTAGGACTTAGGTAAATGTTGATAAAAGAAGCTAGGAAACCTTGGTAAGTTTGATGTGATTGAGTGTGAAACTTTGAGATGATTTAGATAGAAACTAGAGTTTAGAATTTAAGGAAAACCTTGGAAAGTGTAAGAGAGATGCAAGTGGTGTGTATGGTGTGGTCAAGTTCATAAGGAGGGAACTTTTGGCTAGTAGAAGTGCTAGGTGAAAGGGATGTTGAAATGTAGGAAAGAAATAAATGCTAAGTGTTAGTAGTTGTTGTAAGAATTGAGTAAAGGTTTGGGATGATCTTTGGAGGTTGTTTTAATGAGCTTGGAGGATGATCTAAGGTGGGTTTAAGGGTCTAAATGATGTTAGAACACATTGGAAGGCTTGAGGAAAAGTTTGGTAAAGATTTGACAATGTTTGGGCATATTTTGGAGGCGTCCGACCCAGGGGTCCGACCCAAGTTTGGGTCGGACGGCCTCTGTTAAACGTTAGGGAAAGGTTCTGGCATGGTCCGACCCAGAGGACTTGGGTCGGACATGGGTCGGACGGGTGCGTTTTTGAGGGCGGTTAAGTTTCTGGAATGGTCCGACCCAGATGGATGGGTCGGACATGGGTCGGACATGGGAGGTTTAGAAGACGGAAAATTTCTAGAATGGTCCGACCCAGTTGGTTGGGTCGGACGTGGGTCGGACATGTAGAGTTTTTCAAACTCGAAAGTTACTGGAAGGGTCCGACCCAGAGGGTGGGTCGGACGGTGGGTCGGACGACCCTTAACACTAAAAAAAAAAAGAAACTTTAAATTCTAAGGATGTTTAATGGTATTAATGGTACACCAATTAGAGGGCATTGATGATTAGAGACCTAAGAACCTAAGGGGATTAAGTTAAGTTAAATATAAGTTAAGATGCTTAAGGTTAAGTTGCAAGATTAAGTTATAAGACTTAAGAAGTGTTAATTGGGGGCCACTAAGGGTTAAGTAAGTTAAATAAGTTAAGTAAAGTATAAGTAATTAATAATCTAAGTCGGATGGATGTTTTAGGACTCGAAAGTTGGGACTCAGAGGAGAATTAAACTACGGGACAAACGACGGTGAACGGTACAGTCTTTCTTGTGACCTGCTTGCTAACGAGGTGTCCCTCAGCTTGTGTGCTATCTGTTTATTTGCTATGACTAAGACAAGATAAAGCATGCAACCGGTTATACTTATTCTCGTTGTGATTGTGTTTATTTTACACTAACCCACGAGACTTGAGAATGCTGCAAACTAAGTTTAGTACTCACCGAGTTAAGGATAAGAAATAAGTATTGGTGATTGTTGGTTTTTACCCGTCAAGGTTTAACTAACACTTGATAATTAAGGCTTTCACTAACCATAACTTGGGGTGGGAGTGAGGAATCCGGAATGGTACCGGCACATGTGTATTGGGGGAGGTCGGTATCTGAATCAGATCCGACTTCCAAATAAGACTTGTCATTAGACTCGTCGCCTAGGGTCAACAAACCGTCCCGACCACCCGGGCTACTGTTTGAGGCGGGAGGCACATTAAGGATGGCGTGGGGGGATCAAGCCTACATCCCCAACAAATTAAGAAAGGTAGCTTATTGTCGGATAGTGCACTGCTACCGGCTAGGGTTAACCAAGCCCTACAAAGAAGCAACCAATTAAGGGCTAACCAATCTAATAGTGGAGCGGTTGGCAATTATAAGGTTAAGGAGATTGTTGATCTAAGGAGTCAAGAACTAACTCACTTATTAAGGGAACGCCTGAGTCGTTCATTTGCTTATGAGCTATTTATGTTCAATGTGGTTGTTGGTTTATTGCGTTTCATATTATGCTTATTATGCTTATTATGCTAATCAACTTCCATGCTATCGACAATTAGTCGTCCACTAGTAGAA
The DNA here is from genome assembly GCA_023374045.1 of Limonium bicolor. NCBI lineage: Eukaryota > Viridiplantae > Streptophyta > Magnoliopsida > Caryophyllales > Plumbaginaceae > Limonium > Limonium bicolor. Next base: position 193,158,077 of record CM041782.1, read on the forward strand.
AAAGGGCCTATTTCGGCGGTTCCAATGGGCCTATTTCGGCGGTTGTGAACCGCCGAAATGAGCACCGCCGAACTAGATGTACCTATCTCGGCGGTTCTTAGAGAACAACAGCCGACATAGGCCCCTGGGATTGACCGATGGTGAGATTGACCATGGGTCTATCTCGGCGGTTGTTCTCTAAGAACCGCCGAGATAGACACATGGTCAATCCCACCATCGGTCAATCCTAGGGGCCTATCTCGGCGGTTGTTCTCTAAGAACCGCCGAGATAGGGGTATTTTTTTTTTTTTTTCCATTCCAGCTATTATATATATATATATATTCACCGCATTTGCTTCAATGAGACCTGTAATAAAGCTTCATCCACACAGGGAGCTCCAGCACACATTTAAAAAGTTATAAAAGCTCCCAATTAATACCAGCGACGCACCACAATTTGAGAGTTAACAAAACCAATGCAATTCACACTTTCATTACAAATAAAAAACACCATTACAATTCAAATCTACCATTACACTATCCACAAGTGTACAGAGTTACATTTACATACTCAAAAAAGTTCACAAAACATCTTCATGATCATCAATTCATTAAACTTGTGCAGACGAACTCCAACCATTCCTCAAGCATCTCAACAATTTGAGCATCATCATACTGACCACCATTGAACACTTCTTCGTAAGCCTTGAAAAAAAATGAACATTAATCTAAAATGTACAAGACTAACAACATGTAAAGAGCATAACTAAAACTTTCAAAGAATGTTACCTTGTCTAACGAGTGCTCTGGTAAAAGGTTTGCCGCTCCTACTATGTCACTCATGAATCTCATGACAAAGTATCCACATTCTGAACCCCCAGGCTGCACCGGACACTATAGAAACGCACATATTGACAGTTATAAACAAGTTTAAACATTATCTCACAAATTTATCAATTAATAGAGTACCTTGACAGTGTTCCAAGGGATGGTACTCTTCATTGTTATACCCTGGAGAGATAATGCAGCTCTCATGGAACTATATACATCAGCAATATATATAGTTTTAAGCATCAGTAGCAAGTTATGAAACAGTTAATGTTAAGTAATAATAATTGTTGTTTCGATAACAAACTAATTACCCCAGTATTGCGGTGGAGATCTTCGGTCTCTTGGCACCCGTACCAAGTGAGTCAAATTGCAAGATTCGTGGGTGCTTCGACATCACCAGCACAAGCAAAGACCAATGTCGACTGTCCACAAATTACACAATGTGTTGAAATAATTAAGCAACTAACACAAACTATATGTTTTAGATAATACTAAGAGAAATAGTCAAATATCATACTCTGAATGATATGGCAGCATAATAAATGACTTGTTAGAACATTCAAAGAGGGCATTCGTCATATATTGCATAAGGCCTTGCATATCACTTGTCATCTGGACTTCACTACACATAGCAGGACACATGAATCCAAATCTTTGATCTTCATAGACATTGATCGCCTTATCATGCACCCACCTATGAGGCAATATCATTAGTCATTAACTTTTTATTCAAACATCTAATTCATCACCAATTAATGAATTCAAAATATAAAAGGTAGAAGTCACTCACATGGCGGCCGACTTGATAATCGACACATTCAACCAATCCCTCCTGAAGCACTCCTCGAAGTCGAACATATACATCCCAAATCGATGTATATCTTCTCCTTGAACTATATAGTGAAATATCCGTTCGGGATCTTCCACAGTGAGGGAATCAGAATCCGGTGGTAGCAGCAACAACGAGGAATGCAGAATCTGCATATTAGTCGACAAGCCGGCCAATATTCTCTTCTCCACCAAAGCAGGTCTAAGCACAAAATTTGTGGATGCCTTTGATTGCACAGGTGTGGCAATTCTTTTTCCTTTGCCCTTATCAGTCTTCGGTCGGCTCATATCCTATGATATTAGTCTAATTAAGTATATGGATGCAAGGTGGTACACCAATAGTTTTATAGCAACGGTTAAGAGTAATACCTGCCCAGGAGTCTGATCAATCGTACAGGCCACTGCACTGTCGCAGTTTGTGCAGAACGCAAGGTAGGTCTTTGTGGGATCGGCACCGGTAAACCGACGTCAGCATGCTCTGCAACAAATTCGTCTAGAAGCACTCGTGCATGGTAATGTCAGAGTGGTTCACCGTGCACAATATCACTTGGAAGAGAGGGGAAAAGTTTTCCCTATGCAACCATGACCTCTTCTACTCCAATTTGTAAAAACAGATGGCACTCAGTGGGTGCCTGAGTGTTATGTGGAACTTGTTTAGATAAAAATTGTGAATTCTTCTATGATGATATTAGTGATCAAGTGAAAAATCATAATCGTCATGTACTCAATTGAAATGTTAGTCTAACCTTTAGAGATGCATAGGGAAACGGATCAGCCGAGTGGACACTACTTCTCACTACCGGTGCACTCTGCTGCTGAATGGGTGACTGATCAACTGGTGGTCGAGAAACCTCTTGGCTTTCATGCTGCTGTGGCTGAATCCTTGATATAGCCTGAGCGATCCTCTCGTCGACGTTCTGAGTAATCCTCTGCTCCATCTCAGCCAACGCTCTCAGGTGCTCCTCGTAGCTAATCGACTTTCCCTGGCTGATTCTGGACCCGGGTGCGCCAAATGCCTGGCGGATACCAACGTGCCCACCAAACCCAATGGCACGACCTGGATGATCCTTCTTACCAAGAGCGCGTGTAAGAGGATCATCATTCCTCTGTGAGGTCCAGGTGCCCTGGGTGAGCTGAGAGCTTAATTCACCCTAATACAACACACAAATACAGTTATTAGTTTAACATAAGTTCATATACAAATGAAATGAACAGTTTGACTGAAAATGAAATGTTATCACTTACCATTTGAGCAATAACTGCTCTCGTGGCTTCATCGTATTGAGGATTTTCGGGAGTAGAGTTCTTCGGAATGTGGCTTAACTCCCACACTTTCATTCTTCTGCCACTGGCATCCAATGAGCCATCCGTGGGCAGATATCCCTTTTGCTCCCATTCTGGTACCCTTTGAGCAATTCTTTTTCCACCTAAGTGGTGAGGGTACAGATTCTTCTTAGCATTTGATTGTTGTTGCGCACGGAGAGCCTGCATAAATTAATGGGATCATGTTAAGTGAAATTGAACACAAAAAAACATAAGAAATTAAGATTAATTTATGTATGTATGACAATAAAGTGCACCTGGAACTCCGGTGTCTGACGCCTCTCAACAAATTCTACCCATTGCTCTTCTGTTATGCATTCGTAAACCTCCCATGGTGGTCTCTCACCGTCTCCACCATGATCTGGCTCATCTGGATCTTCTGGAGTAGGCATCTTGTAGATGAACTTGTCAGCCAACTTATTCTTGTGGTCCCGGAACTGTTTCGACATCGCTGATAGCACATCCTTTTTAAGTGCGGGATCCACGGAGAAACGAGACTACGTACATGATCATTCAGTTAGTAAAGTAAACATAAATGTTCTATTATTTCACAAAAGATCATAGTAATAATGTAGAGATTTACCTGAAGACGCTGAAACATAGTATCCTTCAATGATTGAGGCACTTGCTTCCAGTTGTGGTTTATGTTGCAATATGACTTCACCAAATGGCTACCGTAAGCGGTGAAGTCATTCTTCCAATTTCCATGGGGTTGGTTGAACTGATTGAAGTCCACCGGTTTTGTAGGAGGGCCCTTGTTAGCCTTCAGCCCACATGTTGCACCTCTCTTCTTTTGCTTCTTCGCCTCTGGTGGGACAACTGACTCCTCTTCGGTCTGCTGTGAAGGGCCAGCCTCAGTCTCGTGTACTGCTAACTGGTCCTTCTTCTTCTTTCCTCCTCTTGTGACCCGCTTACTTGGTCTATTCTGCTGTGGCTCAGGTTCTCCAGTCGAGATAAGCCGTCCAATGGGGTCATCCATAGGGTGATCATCCACTGCAAAAAAAAATCATAAAGCATTTTCATCAGTTAAAAAATTCGGCATGACCTTTGCATAATTGTACACATCCCGTGCTTATTATTCAGCACTCACCAAAGTCATCACAACCACAAACATTCCAACAATGGCAGCAACCAACAATTAAAATAAATCAATTCTTTACTAGCTAACTGAAAACCAATTGCAAATTCAGATCATCAAATCAACGCTTTCAATTCTCCACTGTATAAGTTCAAACCGGTTTAGAGATTAACAAAGAATCCAGAGTTAAAATACGTACTTGTTTTTTAAGGATTTATGGACAGGGGAGACTGGTGCCTGAGAGGTAGGCTTGTGTGCAAGAGATGCAGTAATACCACTTCTGATATGTCTCTGCAAGGGAGCAACAAAAGTTAAATTAAAAAAGAAATGCATCAACAAATAGGGAATGAAGCTAAATTATGTACTAGCACTTATATTTAAATACATAATTGCATTTATTAAACAAAAAATAAGGTTTAGTTACTTACTTGTGCACAGAGGAGGAAAGAGGAACAGTAATGGAAGAAGGCGGGAAACAAGAGAGGTGATTCACGGACTTGAATGTAGTGAGACCTGATAAAAAAATTAGATATTGTTAGACATATACACATACATCAAACAATATTAATTACGAAGAGATTTAAAAAAAAACGGCATGACTTTTGCATAATTTTACCTATCTCATGCTTATTATTAAGCATTCACCAACCATTCATCAACACAAATTTCCATCACAAATCAAACTAATACCAACTTTATCCATCAAACCAAATTTTAATAATTTGTGGAAATCAAATACAAAGTAAAAAAAAGACACAACTATGTCTATTATTAAGCATTCACCAATTATTCAACAACACAAATTTCAATCATAAACCAAACTAATATATACCAAATTAATTCATCAAACGAAATTCCAATAATTTGTGGAAATCAAATACAAAGTACAAAAGAGAAAATGATAAGTTAGATTTATTACCGGTTCGAAAATGAATTGCTCTCCGCTCCGCTTTCAATCTACCATCAAATGGTAAAGAAAGCTCTTAAGTATTTATCTGTAGAGACACAAATACGTATAGACATAAGAGAAACTCAGTAGTTGTGTTTGTTCCTTATATGCAGTTAGGTTGCAAATTTACAGTGAGTGAAGAGAATGAAGAGTTAAATTAAAAAAAATTTACCGGTTTCTAAATGAATTGTTTTCAGCCCCTCTTCTCAATGGGGCGTGCGAGACGCGTGTAGCCAATCTCTACAGAGGCAACGCATAAAGATTGAACAACATTCACATCAATTAGAATAATTTTATATTAAACTTAACGACTATACAATACTCATATATATATATACACTACCGAATGTTTAATAGTATTTTAACCAATAAATGAATGATAAGATCAAACTATAACTTACATAACAACCTAAATTGTATTTTTCATGTTTAACATGTTATCCATAATTTTCAATATACCTCTTATGCATCACACTCATGTATTAACGATAATATAATATCATAATCAAATATGTAAATTATAAACATTATCGTTAGCTCATTCAAACAAGCACAATAAGAATTTTTTTTAGTATAACTCTAATACAATCTACAGAGAGTGGGGAACTTAGTGTCAAAGATGATAACTCATCAACTCGACTACATTGTTTATGAAGACAAGGAGAAACTCTTAATTGCTTAACTTATATTACTTGTTCGAACAAGTAAACTTACATTTGTGCAATTAGATAAACAAAATATACATGGCATTTACATTGCATAAGGAAAAAATAATTTAAAGATCCCCACCGCACTTTTACCATTAAATAAACAATACAATATATAAAATCCTTTTCTTGAAAACAAATTTAGTTATGAAATTTTTCTGATTTATGTGTTGCTTATTTATGCAAAAATAACTAGCAGAGATCTCACTCACCAATGTATATTTACAATGTATATTTACTTATGAAATGTGAATTAACAAGTAATTTTAAGTGGACAATAAGCTAACCTAACTATACTTAAACAAATAATGCTCAAACATTGTTCCACCCCATATATAAAGCATAATAAATCTAGCCCAAATAAGCTAACCTAACTATACTTAAAAAAAGGGCCAAAACAGCAAAAAAATTCACTCGGACATTTCGTCGAACACCTTGTGTGCATACATAAATTTATTAGTTTAACAACCAAATCTTGCAAAGATTTCACACACACAATAAATATCAGCATCCACAATCACAATGTGACAACAATCTAACAATTTTAACAACACATTAACATTTTATTAAACAAAACCGAAACATATATTATGGTTTTTTCTCACCTCTGTTCGCCTCTGTTGAGTGGCGGAATGAGGGCGGCGACGCCAACCGAAGACGACCACCGACGGCGCGACACCGGCGAAAGCGAGAGGAGGAGGAGGGCGGGCGGGCGACGGCTGTGGTGGCGGTGGTGGGTTCGCAATCGCCGCGGAACAGAGAGATGAGAAGAGGGGTTAATTAGCCCTAATGAAATCGTAATTGTTTCGAATCGGGTTTGGGGGTTATTTAAAAGGACCTATTTCGGCGGTTCCTAACAAAGAACCGCCGAAATAGGCCCTTTTTAATTATTAAAAAATTAAAGAGACCTATTTCGGCGGTTCCTAACAAAGAACCGCCGAAATAGATGATTAAATTTAAAAAAAAAGAAAAATAGAAACACCTATTTCGGCGGTTTCGTGTAAGGAACCGCCGAAATAAGTCTCTTTAATTTTTTTATTATTAAAAAGGGCCTATTTTGGCGGTTCATATCTAGGAACCGCCGAAATAGACCCATTCTTTACATACGGTATACATCTCGGGCCCCTATTTCGGCGGTTTTATCTACAACCGCCGAAATAGGGGCGCCGAAATAGACTTTTTTTGTACTAGTGGTCGTAGCCCCGTTAGCTTGGGGGCCATGGGAGGGTCGTACCAGCATTCGTGCTGACCCCCTTTGGGGGCTGTTTTTACACTTGCAGGTAAGCGGCCGATGAAGTCACACCATGAGAGTAGGAGCGGGTAGCCCTAGGTGGGACTTTATTTTGAGAACGGGTAGCGCCTGTGCACCCGTCAGTTAGTAGTTGAACATGAGCTTGTGAAATATTGTATGGTTTTGGAGAATACTTTAAACTCGGTTGGTGTATGCATTGTGGATATGTGATTGTAAATATTTAAGTAATGGTATTTCTTGTTGGTTAGACCGTAGCAAGGTCCTCGTGATAGTTATTTCCGCTGCGACGTTTAAGTATTAATTGTTAAGAAGCGATAACCACGACTGGCTTAGGATGGGGTGTTACAATTTGCCTGTATGAAGCACGAAAGCTCTCTAGTATTTGACCTTTGGTTGAGTGGGAGATGTTGGTTATATTTATTTAAGTAATAAATAAAAGATAATGGTTATTTGTTAAATATTAGATACAACCAACGTCAAATAATATTGATAAGAATATTTGTTATTCTTATCTCTTTCTGTTATTATTATATATAGAGACTCTGGAATTAGTTTCCAGGAATACGGAATATACAGAAACCCTAGTTCCCACAGAATACACAGAGAGAGTAGTGTTAGGGTTCTTAGGTCGTGGATAGTGTGGGGAGTGTTACTGTGGTCTCCTCCACCTGGTAGACGCGAAGGATTCAACATTTGCTGTCAAAGGAAGACCATTCGGTTGACAACGAACAGAAAGAACAATCCTACCTATTCCGCTGTGCTCAAGAGGTAGGTACCATAATCCATATATTTATAACAACATCAAACACACTCTGACCATGCCATCAGATTATGTCTTGGAAATCCTTTGTAAAACAGCGGCTGATCAGATGTCCCTTAATTGTTTCAAAGCCGCGATATCTCAGATTGTTTTGGCAGTCGATACACGAACAAAATATGTATCCCTTGTCTGAAGGTTTCAAATTGTTCGCCAACACCGTGCGTAACTTATCGACTCCTTGGAAAAACTTGTCATCCAACTTTCCGCTATAAATCCACAAACGTTCCATCTCTTTCTAGATATTTATATGAAGACAGCCATTTCATACTGTCACCCGTGGCTGAGTTTTTACATTTTTGTATCTTATCAACCTAAATCCATCCATGAGTATTAAACCCCACCGGTGAACGTGTTTTAGATATGTGATTTGTTGAAAATTTCAGCAGCATCTCCCTACAGTTCTTTAAATGCACGATATTATGATATTAATCAATAATATATGCACTCGAAGAACACTAAAGAGATATTGCTGAAATAATCAGTAAACTACATATTAAAAACATATTCACACCCTAGGTCCGAGATTTAACAATCATGGACAGTCCCGACTAGGATTGCCCAAGATATACCTCTAATAGGTATATCTTGGGTAGATAACTATGTTTGGTAGTTTGTCAAATACTATATATATATATGTAAATCTTACCTCTGGTAGACGATTAGCCGATGCTAAGACACTTGAGGTTGGAAGCCAGAATAAAGTCGTACTCCTGATGCATAAATAAAAAAATGACAACATTAGAATTCATCAAATAATTGAGGTTAAAATGCTAGCTAAACTGCGGTAAAAATTTGACAGAATCTCCCCTATATTTCTAACATTTCCAAATCACTTTTATCAACATTAAATTCACACGCACCATCAAAATTACTTCTAAACTAACTTTATATTTTAAAACTACAGTACTATGTATTAATTGTAAAACTAAATGCTAAGAATAACCAAATCAAATTTACTCTTCAAAACAATAAACAAAGAAATATCACTACAACTGTTTACAGTTTGGTTTGAAAAATTATCGTTAGTAAGCACCGAAGTTGGCAACTAGTACAGAAATCAGCCCACGAACTAGGTTCCAATTAACTGTGAATCTGGGCATAAATATATGAACAAGGTTAGAACATTTGCCATTACACTCTTAGGAATCGACAGAAACAACGTTAGAGTTAGCATCGACATATATATGAACAAAGTTAGAATAAGAACAATCGACAAAAATCGCAGACCCAGTACGCGTCAGAGTCGACAGCGATGATCAGTAGTAGATGGGTTGTGGCCGGCGGTGATGGGTGTGACAAAGGTGCCGGGAGCGACGGCGGCGATGGCCGTTTCTAAGGTGACGGGAGTGAGGAGGTGATTTCAGCAAGGAAGATAGCGTGAGAGAGAAGTTGAGGTTACTATAAGTGTGCAAAGTAAATGAGAATTTTTTTTAGTTAAAAGTACTTTAGATTACGGTTCAAAAGAAAACCGTAATGTAAAGTCAGACTTTAAATTACAGCTTTTGTAGAACCGTAATCTAAATTCTAACGAAATAAAAAAAAATACCGTGAAAAATATTTGGCCTATGCTGGGTTTCGAACTCAAGATCGATGGTGTGGACTCATGTACCCGCGGCCCCTAAGCCATGAGTCTTATTCGATCAAACTTATGAAACTCATTTATAATAATTTTTTAAGCTAAAATAAGCTGGTAAAATGACGTCGTTAACTGTCATTTAGATTACACACTGCATCAAAAAAATCAAATAGTGCGGGAAATATTTGGTGTGAGGTCAAAACGATGTCGCTGACCATCAGTGGGCGGGGACTTTAGATGACGGTTATCACTAAACCGTAATCTAAAGTCCGTTGACCGTCAAAGCGCACGTCAACACGGGGCTTTACATTACGGTTTACTGATAGCCGTCATCAAAAGTCCGTTGTAAAAAAGGCGCGCCTACCTCTGATCGATTATTGCTTACAATTAATTCTATTAACGTCATTAATTAATTCCGACCCTCCTTTTAATCATTGTTTATGTTTAAGCCATGATTAATCAGCCGTGATTAAAGGCTTCCGTTCCACCAGTGAATCTTTGAATCCTATTTATTATTCTTTTTTTCTTGTTGTATCAAAATCTTTCTTTTTTTTTTCCATTTTTCAATGTGCTAGAGTATACAATTGAAAACAGGAGTAGTAGGTCGCCATTTCCCTATGCCTTAATTTTGGTAAGGAAAATGTTGTGAGGAAGTCTACCTAATGAGGTTATCGGCTTTCCCGAAGAGGAGGGACCCATACATCTCATGGTTGGGATGGAAATCGGGGCCTGATTTAGCAACGAAGCAGGGGGAAGAAAGTAGATGGTGGGCTCTTCTAAACATGATATGTAATTTCATCCAATTTTTAGTGGTTCATGTTCACTGTCAGAGGTAGCATCAGGTACTTAGGATTAATAAAACAGAAAGAGGAGGAAAAAAAAGCTTGCCACCCATTTTTTCTTTTTCAACAAGAATTTTTAGTCTTTAACACCTATATAAGCTTAATTTTTCAATAAAAATACACCCATATTTGTTTAGTAATACAAAATAAATTAATAAATGTCAATAACATACTCAAAACATAGAGTATTAACCAACATAATACTAAGAATACATTTATATTTGTTCAATAACACATACATGCGGGGGATGGGAAAGGTTAAAGTATCAAGTGACCGGGTGGAAAATGTTCACCCGACCCGACATGTCATTGCACTCGTTTCACCCGTCATCCATTTTTCACCTGTTGTAATGGGTGTGGTGGTGCCATTCTTAGTCCAAACCCACGTCTTGATGCACTCCCACATTCGCTTGCCTACAGTTGGTTAACCCGTTCCATTGAAGAGGAATAATTGGAACTTGCAAAAAAGGAGATGCTCTCAGTAAAAGGGCAATTTCAGTGGCGATTCTCAAAAGACCACACTTACGTGGTATGGGCAAGCTGAAATAGAGTTGGCTGCCCCTCTTTCCTTTAGGGGTTTATTAGTCTTTTTCATCGAAGATTAAAGTTGGTTGAGTTACTCCAAAGTAGATATCAGTCAAAACTCAATCAAATCAGACACCTTTAAGTGTACCGTACAAGAACACTATTCTTTTGCTGGGAGTGGAGTTATGATAGTAAGACAGTTGTTAGAGGAGGAGAGAAACTTTGGCACAGGAATACCAAAAATACCCTGAGTATACAGAATCAAGTTTACGTCCAAGCATGGCAAACAAATCACCCTTTCAAGAGTAAAATATGCTATACTGATATCCCAAACCTCTCCTGATCGAGATTTTGGATCTCTAAGGTACTAGATGACTGATTATTGATCTATCTTTTGAGTGCTTTAAACCCTTGTTTTCCATATCTTTTACTTGGATTTATGCATTCACCTTCTTGTTTTCATGTTATTTTGGCTTAGGACGTGATTAGGAAGGAGTTTAGAGCTATTGGAATAAAAAGCGGAAAATTTACACATGTCCGGATATGTGTCCGGATGGGTAGACACGGACACATTCGTGGACATCTCCAGATCGAGTTTCCACCTCTCTACACTCACGTCCGCACGCGGATAGAAATACGGACAAGAATAGATCTCACCAGGACACTGACGTCCGCATGCGGACACCAACGCGGACAGCCTCTTTGTGTCACGTCCGCACACGGACATCAACGCGGACACAAACACGGACGTCACACAGGCCGACAAATCTGTAGCGCCGCTTGATGAAAAGAGAAGATTAACTATTTTTTATCTACCACACCATACTTATTCCATTCCAACATATTATTCCATCAGCACTCATCAACGTTAATTATTTCCCTTCTTTCCAACCAACCCACATAATCGCATTCATTATTAAATCATTACCTCCACCAAATAGAACCATAAGCTCCTGTCGTTTGTCAGTTCTATAAATAGAACACAAACACATCCCTGCACCACACATCCCAGTACGTAGTGTACAACACTACTACTACACCTTCATCCCCTCACCGTACTCACCATTCCATCCCACTCAATCTCACACATTTTAATCCTCCATTCCATTTCATTTTCCACAACATCACCACCCATACAGCACCTCACTCACATTCATCATCCATTCATCCATTTTCCATTCACGCCAATTATCCAATCTATAAACCGATATATTATCAGTCTAAATAGCAGAACAATTTCAAGATGTCAGATAAGATGATTTCTTCTTCTGTCAATTTATTTATTATGTCGGTTTAGAAGATTTACTCTGGGGGATGGTTTATTTCAGTTTGTTTTAATTGTGTAATTTATATTTTCTGGTTTTAATTAATTACGGATTGTTACGATTAATGTTATTCTTGCGCTTTTTAATAAATGTCATGAGTTTATTGAACTGCTTTACTAAATCTATTTTGATCTGACCAAGTGATAAATAGATCGGTTAAATTAATCTATATATCTGTAACACCCCGTCCTAAGCCAATCGTGGTTACCGTAGACTTAACAACTGAAACATAAACATCGCAGCGGAAATAAACCAACACCAGGACCTTGCCACGGTCTGAACAACAAGAAATACCGTTTCTTAAATATTTACAACCGAATAACCAAAATACATACACCAACTGAGTTATAAGTATCTCCAAAACCACATAACATTTCTCAAGTTAAAATTTCAACAGACGGGTGCACAGGCGCAACCCGTACTCAAAATAAAGTCCCACCTAGGTCTACCCGCTCCTACTCTCATGGTGTGACTTCATGGGCCGCTTACCTGCAAGTGTAAAAACAGCCCCCTAAGGGGGTCAGCAAGAATGCTGGTACGACCCTCTCGTGGCCCCCAAGCTAACGGGGCTACGATGACTAATTGTCGATAGCATGGAAGTTGATTAGAATCACAATCATAATATGAAATGTAGTAACTCAACCAACCATAAATGAACATACATAGTTCACACACAAATGAACGACTCAAGCGTTCCCTTAACAAGTGAGTTAGATCTTAACTCCTTAGATCCACATTCTCCTTAATCTTATATTTGCAAACCGTTCTACTATTAGACTGGTTAGCCCTTAATTGGTTGCTTATTTTTGTAGAGCTTGGTTAACCCTAGCCGGTAGCAGTGCACTCACCAGCAATAAGCAACCTTTCTTAATTTGTTGGGGATGTAGGCGTGATCCCCCCACGCCATCCTTAATGTGCCTCCCACCTCAAACAGTAGTCCGGGTGGTCGGGTCGATTTGTTGACCCTAGGCGATGAGTCCGAGGACAAGTCTTATTTGGAAGTCGGATCTGATTCAGATACCGACCTCCCCCAATACACATGTGCCGGTACCATTCCGGATTCCTCACTCCTTCCCCAAGTTACAGTTAGTGAAAGTCTTAAATATCATGTGTTAGTTAAACCTTAACGGGTATTAACCAACAGACACCAATGTATAATTCCTCTCCCTAACTCAATAAGTACTAAGCTTAGTTAGTAGCAAGTTTCATGCCTCGTGGGTTAGTGTAAGATGAAACAATCACAACGAGACAAATATATCCGGTTGCATGCTTTATCTTAACTTAGTCATAGCAAGTAAACAGAAAGCACACAAGCCGAGGGACACCTCGTTAGCAAGCAGGTCACAAGAAAGACTGTACCGTTCACCGTGGATTGTCGTTTGTTTAACCTTCTCCGGGGTCCCAATTCACAAACCTAAAACATTCATTCATTTTTAGGCCATTAGTTATTTGCACCTTACTTAACTCACTTAGACCCTAAAGATTCCCTTTCAATACCCTCCTAAGTCCTTACCACTTAACCTTATAAACTTAAGTTTAAACATTAAGGTTTATACTTAACTTAACTTAATTCCTTAGGTCCTTAGGTTCCTAATCATCATTACCCTCTTAATGGGGTACCCTAACACTAATTAACATCTTTTAATCTTAAAGTTTTCTTTTTTTTTTTATGTTTTTGGCTCGACCGACCTTACCAACTGACCTTACCCAAGGTCGGTCCATTCCAGTACTTATTACCATTGAAAGTTTTTACCCCGACCGACCTTGCAAGTCCGGTCCCCAAGGTCGGTCCATTCCCGAGAGTTTTCCCCTTTGTAAATTTAAGCCCGACCGACCTTATCAAGGTCGGTCCCAAGTTCGGTCGATTCCAGGGACCAATTCTCGTACAAAATTTTAGGCATGACCGACCTTGCAAGTTCGGTACCAAGGTCGGTCCATTCCAGAGACTCATTTCGTACACAAAACAAGCCCGACCGACCTTGCAAGTCCGGTCCCCAAGGTCGGTCCATTCCAGAAACTCTTTCCGGTAGTGTAAACTGGGCTCGACCGACCTTGCAGGTCCGGTCCCTTAGGTCGGTCGGCTCCAGACCTTTGTTTTTAAATTCCCATTTGACTCCAAACTTCACCCCATATACCCTAGTATGTTCTAACCTCCTTTGGGAACTTCAAACTCACCTTTAGCCTTCCATTAAACTCATTAAATCACTCACCAATATCCACCTTAGCCATTATGCATTTTCCTTGTAATAATGCCAACACTTGTAATGTTTTTCACTAGGCTTCTAAGTGGTGGTTCATACCTATTATAACCACTATGCCAAAATGTTTCCTCACCACTATAACATCATCTCCCAAGCATCTTTCACCATCTAAAATTCCTTTATGCTACTACTTAAAGTTCCTTCACAAGTTTATGCCTCCTTCTTCCAACACATTATTTCCTTCCTACTTGTTTACCAATATTTGCCTAAGTCCTTAATACATAAGTGTATCCCAAAACACTCATTGGGTTCCTAATCCTTCCATGATAATGCCTAAGTCACCCTAGTTCTCAAGAACACCTTAAACTCACTCTTTTTCATCAAAACAACTCCTAAAGTTTCTTAGTACTTCCTTAGTCATAAAATCTCCTTAACACATCTTAAACACTTAGGTTCTTCACCAAATTTTGACATGGGTTCTCTAGCATATTGTTACACCAACACTTTTAGTTTATCACCATCAAATAGCTATCAATATTGAAATACTCATTACACCATCTTAACACACATCATACACCAAAACTACACTACATCACAATATAGTGCATAAACTTAAAATGCTTGGCACTTAGGCCCTTAAATGACTTGGCTCTTAGGCCCTTAAATGCATAAATCTTAAACACTGAATTTCCTTAATATATAAAGCCTTTGACCTGCAAATACTGATAAGTGTCCAAATGAGCATGTTTTATAGGTGTATTTCATATATAATATTAGCACCTTTCTTGCTCATTTCTCCACTTCTGTTAGTTTTCCTCTAGTTTATGTTTTATTGTTATCTCACAAATTTATTGTTTAAACATGAGAAAAACCAAGCTGGGAGCAAAGTAGACGGAGAGACGAACGCATAGGCGCAAACGGCTCGAAAAACGGAGTCCAAACGAAGAATCTAGAGCCGGTCAAGTTTGTGTCCGCATTTGTGACGTCCTGAGTGTCCGCATAGAACCACGACGTCACAAGCGAGGACAGCCATGCGGACAAGATATGGAGCGCGGACTCCATTTGTGACGTCGTGAGTGTCCGCATAGAACCACGACGTCACAAGCGAGGACAGCCATGCGGACAAGATATGGAGCGTGGACTCCATTTGTGTCCTCATGAGTGTCCGCATAAAACCACGACGTCACAAGTGAGGACAGCCATGTGGACAAATTGAGAGCGCGCCTAACTCTCTTGTCCGCCCAGAACCATGAGGACACAAGAGAGGACACTCATGCGGACAAGACTAGGACACGGACTCCATTTGTGTCCTCATGATTGTCCGCCTAAAACAACGCGGACAGCCACGCGGATGTGACTAAAAATCAACGCGCGCCAGTTTTCTTCTTCGCCCGTCGACTTGCTTCTGCCATATCCATCTACTCCGCACCGCCTACCTTAATTCCCTCACGCGTCTTCAGCTCTGTCCCCTGCAATTAATGAGCAATCAATGCTCTTCCACTCCAGATCTGCCTCTTCCTTCCTCTATATAAACACACTGCACCTTCAACCAAATACACACGTTCCACCCCCAAACTCAACACTCAAAATCTCTCATTCCATTTACAGAAATCCTACGTACGCTCTCCACTCTTCTTCCTCTTCATTTCTCCATTCACCATCCACACCTCTCGCATTATTATTAATATTACGTCCAACCTCTGTCTGACTTATTACCAGTTAATATGTCAGGCTAAGAAGGATTTACTCCGGGCGAAGGTTTAATTATGGTTTGTTTAGTTGTGTAATCTATATTTCTACCGGTTAAAATAAATTCAGTTTGTTACGATTAAAGTTTCGTTTCTCTCTCTTTTTAATAATTTTCAACGATTTATTAAAAAGCCTTACTAAATCTGTTTTTAATCTGATCGGTGACGAACAGACAGGTTAATTAAGCCGTAAAACTGTAGGAACTTATTTTCATCGTTTAAGTTAGTACAAGTTTCAAGAATAAAATTCCTCACACTCCTCTGCCGTTTACACGCATTTTGCTTAAGTTTTCATCGGACCCTACATTTTCAGGTAAACGAGTTCTTATGAGTTTTCATCGGCCCTTAAGATAATAACAGGAATCTTGCCAAGTTATTTTATTAAACCGGTAGAGATAGCACAATTAATCATATCATATTAACCTGAACCCGGAGTTCCGTTTAATTTAACTTCAATTCACTAAATTAATCTGTTATTTACATTTCAAAAACAAGTCAATTAACTCCCCCCTTTTTGTGACACACTTAGGTACTAAATAATTCACCTTAGTCCACGGTTCGATATCCGGTCGCTTACACTTTACTATACTACCACGACCGGGATTTGTTTGCAGCCCGACGTTTATTTTGAGTTTTAATTTCTTTTCTTTTATTTTAATAACCAGTTCTAACCACTCACGATTACACGTCTGCAAAATGGCGCCGTTGTCGGGGTCTTGATTTATTCTAGTCCCTAAGCCCCGGATAATTCACCTGTTATAATATAATCATCTGTTAATATTAATTGGATACCTGACTTTGGACATCAGACTACGGACATCTGACTTCTGACATCTAATTACTAACTCTTTATATTATTGTCATTTAATTTCCATTTGTCCTTAACATTTAATTTTCATTGTCCTTAACATTTAATTTCCATTGTCCTTTAATTTTCCAGTATACTAACTACTAACTTCAGTATCCAGTATACTAACTACTAACTTATAATTTCTGTCATTTAATTTTCTGTCATTTCTTTCCATTGTCTCTAACTACTAACATTAAATTTCTGTCATTTCAATTTTCTGTCATTTCTTTCAATTGTCTCTAACTACTAACTTATAATTTCTGTCAACTAATTCCTAACATTTTTATTTATTCTAACATATAACGAGTTTCTTTCCTCTGTTTTGAGTGGTGAATGCCTTTTACCAGGTCAAACAGCCTCCCAGAAAATATTAATAATCACACGGTTGGTTACAATCCAGAGATCGAGAGAACCTTTCTGCGCACCCTAAGGCAGAACCGAACTCAACAATACATTACCACCACAGTGATAGAATCTGACTCGGAAGCTGACATGGCATCTACTCCAGCGACAGTTCGAAATATCAACAGGCCGTCTAACCAAGGACAACAGCCTGCTATCATCCTTCCTCACCTTAGCCCATCCGAATACGATGAGTGGCAGAAGCTGAAGCCATATCATCAGATCAGATGTGTTAAGGAGCTGGGCATGTTTGATGGTTCCAGTCCAGACGAAGCCCTGTTACATGTTACTAAGTTCTTGCAGCATGCCAACAGTTTAACTGCAACCGACGCAGTACTCCAGTACGCAAGATTGTCATTATTCCCTCACAGCCTGACGGGAAGTGCGAGCAAGTGGTATCATAGCCTGACACCAAGTACCATTGGTACTTGGGATGACATGGCCACCAAGTTCTACGACAAATTCCTACCCCCGAGCCGAACATTGGAGATGATTGCTGAAATCTATAATTTCAAGCAACCAGGGTCGGAGAATATTTGTGAAACTTGGGATCGTTTCAAAGGACTACTACTTACTTGTCCTCACCATGGTCTGACGAAAGAACAAGTATCACAATTGTTCTACAAAGGCCTGATTGGTCCGTGCAGAACAATGGTACTGTCTTCGTTAGGGGCCGATATTCTGAAAAAGCCAGGAGCACAATTTCTGAACAGCATGGAGTCTCTCTGTGAAGAAATCAGAGACTGGGCCTCCCGGTGGATCAAGGAGCGGTACTCCAGGTTTATACCATACTGGGGAAAGTGATAACAAGTTTGACCAGCTGATGAAAAGCCATGAGCAACTCATGGAAAGCAATGCTCAACAGGCAACAAAAGTCAGTACTCTGCAAAAAGTGGTTGAGCAGATGGCTATGAACTCCTACCCCCAGCAAGCTAAGTCGATGATTTCCCGATCATCTACAACCCCTCCAGGCTATGCACCTCTGCCCCAATCATCTCCTGTTATTTCTTGTACACAATGTGGCGGGCCTCATGACTATGAACAATGCCCCCAACTACAAGAATTAAAAGCAGGGGAGGCACACTATCTCACCAATAATTCAGGATACAGACAACCTTGGCAACGTAACATGCAATCCAACCTTCGCTACTCAAACACCGAAAATATCCAAAACCCACATACCCTA
Organism: Limonium bicolor; assembly: GCA_023374045.1. Classification (NCBI taxonomy): domain Eukaryota; kingdom Viridiplantae; phylum Streptophyta; class Magnoliopsida; order Caryophyllales; family Plumbaginaceae; genus Limonium; species Limonium bicolor. The sequence goes on from CM041782.1 coordinate 193,176,499, forward strand.
CAAACATCCCAAAATTACAGACCTCAGTACAGTTTTCAAGGAGGCCAGAGGCAGTATCAGCAACAACCTTACGGCAATGATGCTTCTTCGAGTCGACAAACTCCACCTCCTTCGAATCCTGAGTCTGAAATGTCTCAAATGCAAGAGATGTTTAAGGCAATGATGGGTAAGTCCAGAGATACGCAAGAAGAGGTCGCAGCCCTGCGCAATGACCAAAAAGCCTTGCAGTCCCAGATTCAACAACTCCTTACCCAACAAAGGCCACCTGGTAAATTTCCCTTACAAACCAATCCAAATCCAAAAGAGTTTGCAAGTGCAATTTACGTAGTGGACCAGCCCATCACATTAGCTCAAAAGGAGCAACAACCCGAGAGTGAAATGGTCCCTGAAGTGGAGCAGCAGGCCGAGGAAGAATACCTCGACATGAACCAACTGAAGCTCTATGCAAAATTAGTTGCGATAAACGAAATGATGGAAGGTCCACTAGACCTTACATCACAGCAACCAGAGAGCAAACTGGTTCATATCATGGACGACTTACCTGGGGATTTGAGTTACTCTTTACCACCACCCCCGTGCGAAAATGAGCAAACGACATCAAATCTTCTGTTTGAGCTTGAGGACAAGCCATCAGAGGACAACTTCTACCTCAACTTCATGGAGTCTCCTCCCTCTGAAGTCAATTACCGTTATTTTCCCTCCTTCTCTGTGCTATATCTAGAAAATGAGGATAGTTACATCCTCAAAAATGAAGAGGAGAAAATGCTCGCTCCCGTCAGAACATCCAAACAAAATACCAATATCACCTTCAAGGAACCACCTCCCTCTGAAGTTGAATTCAATCAAGGCTCTTCCTATGAGCCTCTCAAAGAAGACGAGGATTATTACATCCTCAAATTTGAAGAGGAAAAGCCATCCAACTTTGATCTTCATCTGGAGGATCACAGCCTTCCCCTCTTATGCAACAAAGAAGTAGGGTGGAAACTCGAAGTGAGCTCGCTAAGTGAGAAGGCCACCTTTCCATTTGATCCAGGGTCAGAATTTGAAGATACAAATTTCCCCGAAGTTCTCCCGAACCGCTCAACGCAGTTAAGGATGTCTTCATCCTTAAATTTGAATGGGCGTCTCCACAACTAGATGATACTCACACTAAGGATCATCCATTGAAAAATTTGGGCCCTTCTCCAAAGGAAAAAAATTCCCACCCAACCACCCGTTGAAGCCCACTTCCACCTTCATTTTCGTTCCAGGGGAGGAAATTTACATCCTCGACTCTGAGCAAACACCACCACTCCCATCTTGCATCCATACGGCTAAACAACAGAGGGAGAATGTTTACATTCTCCAGTTTGAGGAAGCACTACCACCATCACCCGGTTTTCAATACAATATTAATAGCAGCAAACATCTCCTTCAAAACCAGGTTTTGTGGAGTTTGTCTTTTCTTACTGTAATTGTTGCCGTAATTCTTTGTTTTGATCCAGGTGGTTCGGCCCTACATATTGCCAATTTCCCGTTCCCGGTACTACGATTGTCAACATTCATTTATGATCCGGGATGATAAGCCGCAGACTTATCATATTTTATGCACTAGATTTAGTATTATATTTATCTAAATAAAGTTATATTTATGTTATTTATGCTGATTATGTGTTAAAGTATAATACTTGTGCAGATTTATGTTTTTATGAGTTTTCTGTGCAAGGAATGATTTTCTAGGCAAAAGTTCAGTTGAAGCCGGACTCCATGCCGGGTTGTTTCTGCACGGCATAAGCACAGAACTGAAAAGAGGCCTTGCCGGACCTAATGCCGGGTAGATTCCATCCGGCATAAGTAAAGAGTCGCCACGGTTGACCAAGCGATAGCAGTTATTGACCGTTGGTGAAAAGGATGCTGCCGGGTGTGATGTCGGGTATATCCTACCCGGCATATGCACTGTTTCGCGCGGAATTGACGGTTTCGACCGTTAACAGTTGGGCGCATTTATCACGTGTGCCGGCTACTGGTGATCCGGCACGACACCCGGCAACGACACATTTGATGCCTATAAATAGGCCGAGGAAGGCAACAATTGAACACACTTCAACACCATATTATACTTCATTCACATCTCAGTTTCCGCCCCACTCCAAGTGTTGGTGTCCAAGGAACGTTTGCAGATCCATCCACGCAAGAGAAGAAGAAGACTTTGTCAGGGTTAAGGCTATTTACATCTCCTTCTCGCCCTTTGTATTCTCTTCTTGTAGTTGTGTGGATGGTGATGTAGAGATCCTTGTTAGGCTTTGGCTAGGGTTGAATTCCTTCTATGTAAACACTATGATTATCTCAATACAAATTCAAGCATTCATTAAGGTTCTGGTTCTTAGTGCAAGTGAATTAGTTGATCACTCATTCTCTTTATGCAAATTCTACTCGAGGGAGAAAAGCCCAAGAGTAGGATAAGTTAGACAAATCTTAGTGGTCTTTGATGTTTTCATCTATGATTTAGGGTTAGCATTAAAGATTGCGAATTAACCCATATTCCCCCATTTCCTTGTTCATTTCGTGGCATGACATATGCTCGATTTGTTAATGGGTTTTGAGTTTCTTGTATTTGTACTCCGAAGCAAGAGAGTGGTTTTCACCATATGAACGTGCCGGATGCACTGCCGGGTGCTTCCTGTCCGGCACATTCAAGAATTTGAATATGCCGTGCATCTGATGTCCGGTAGGACATCCGGCGCAATCATGTTGGTTGGTTAAGTTCCTGTCTTGAAGTTGCATTGCGTGATCATGTTGGTACTTAGGATGGTTTAGTCCTAAACCTCGCATTTAGTTAGAATTATAGTTAATTAATTGTCACTTACATTCCCCCCTCATTATTATAGAATAGGCTTTTGCCCGGATTAGGACTAGTTTTCTATAAGTCCCTTGGGTTCGATACTCTTGGTCGTAATATATTTACACTATACTCCGACCGGGTTTTATTTTGCTACCCGTAGTAGAGTTGTAGGTTTAGTTTATTATTTCATTCTTTTTATATATAGTTTTATCCCTACAATTTTCCAGTTAGCAAATTGGCACCGTTGCCGGGGATCAGTTACCTGGCATACTCGGAGGAAGTCCGATGCCGGACAGGTTTTGCCCGGCATCATGTCCGGCGTGTTCAAATTGTTTTCAAAATTTCGTATATTGTTAAATTTTAACAAATCTGAATGTATTCTTGTCTACTCCATTCGTTATTTCTCTCTTATATAGTCCCTATACTATGTTTCTTTATTTTGAATTTCGATTTTAGCGCTTGCCGTGTATTGTGCCGGGTTTTCTACACACGGCATTCCGGAGGAAGTCCTATGCCGGACGAGGTTGATCCGGCATGTCACCCGGCATGCTCAATTTCTCTCAATATTTTTGTCGCAAATTGTAGGTACAATTGGGAGTAATCTCCTACAATCTCTTATTTACTCTTACATTTATTTTGATTATCCTTTACATTTTCTTTTAATTAAGTTATGTTCGATTTTTGGTCACGCCGGGCAACATGCCGGTTTGTACACACCCGGCATTAGTGGAGGAAGTCCATTGCCGGGTACGCGTCACCCGGCCCTCTGTCCGGCATAACCAAAAATTTGCTCATTCGTGTATTTTCATAATTTTAATTATGTAATTATATTATTTCTTTTATTTTTACGAAATATTATAACATTTTCTTTTGCTCCTCCTGAAGTTATCCAAGTGAATGCTTCTTCGGTCAACAAATTCTCTTGAAAATTTAGCCAACTTTGATCCGGAGATCGAGAGAACCCTGCTTCAAACTTTAAGGCAACAACGAACCTACAAAAAGCAGATCCTACACCAATGGCAGCACCTACCGTCCGAAATATAAACGGCCTTCTAACCAAGGCCAAAAGCCCGCAATCGACCTTCCTCTCCTTCCACAAAACGAGTACGATGAATGGCAAAAACTCAAGCCATATCATCAAATCCGATGCATCAAGGAATTGGGTTTGTTTGACGGGTCAAATCCGGACGATGCTTTGCTCCACGTCACCAAATTTCTACAGCACACAAACAGCCTAACCTCCACAAACAATGTCCTCGAATATGCCAGGCTTTCCCTCTTCCCCATAGCCTTGCAGGGAATGCCAGCAAGTGGTACCACAGTCTAACCCCCAGTACCATCACCACATGGGAGGACATGGCAACCAAGTTTTATGACAAGTTCATGCCTCCAAGTCGCACCCTGGAGATGATCGCCGAGATATACAACTTCAGACAACCCACCTCAGAGAACATCTGTGAGACTTGGGACAGATTCAAAGGGTTGCTACGCACATGTCCACACCACGGCCTCACCAAGGAACAACTATCTCAGTTGTTTTACAAGGGATTGGTCAACCAATGCAAGACCATGATCCTTTCCTCCCTTGGTGTAGACATATTGAAGAAGCCTGGAGATCAATTCCTTAATGGAGTTGAATCTCTTTGCGAAGAGATTAGAGATTGGGCCACAAGTGGAACCAGGGGTGGTACCGCTGGTTTATTTCAAGTGGAAGAGGGCGACTCCAAATTCGACAAATTGATGCAAAGTCATGAGTAGTTATTGGAGAGTAATGCCCAGACGTCAACGAAGGTTAGTGCTCAACAGAAAGTGGTGGAGCAAATAGCAATGAACAAACTTCCTCAACAAGCGAACGTGGTTAGTGCACGACCGCACGCTTCGAGCCCTGCCATTCCAGACTTTCAGAATGTTGAGGAAGTCAACTATGTGAGTAACCAAGGGTATCGGCAGCCATGGCAACAGGGGCACCAACCCCTCAACACTTCCAGAGTCAAGCCGGCTACCAGGGAGGTCCAAGGCAATTCAGACCATCCCATCCTCCTCATCATCAGAGGCTGAAATGGCTGAACTTCGTGACATGATGTCAGCCCTGATGAACAAGACCCAGGATACTCACAACGAGATCTCGACTATTCGCAAGGAGCACAAATCGTTGCAGTTGCAACTACAGAAACTTCTGATGCAACCGCGACAACAAGGTCAGCTCCCATCCCAAACGCAAACCAATCCACGGGAGCATGCGAATTCGGTCACCATTCTACCTAGGATCTCCAAGGATGCCAAATAGCCTAAAAGGCTAAGTGTAGGGCGGTTCCTCCTCACGCCTTCACTATCAAACAGGGGAGCCCTTCGTATCATTTAATTTTTTCTTTTAATTTATGTTATTGTTTTTACATTGCTTTCATTATAGTTGTTTCAAGTTTCTTAAAAAAAAAAAAGTTTTACTTATTCGTTTTCTTTCGAACACTGGGGACAGTGTTCCTGCCAAGTGTAGGGCAGGGACCCCCCTTAAAAAAATAAGTTTTTTATAATATGCATAAGTTGTGAGTTTTATCGATGTTTTACTAAACTTTTTGCATGTTTTTTATTAAGATGAGATTAGGAATGACTAAAAGCTTGTTCTCTCAAGAGGTAAGCTCTCTAATGACTTATAGATTCCTGTTTTTAACTTTTTGATTCTCTTTATTTACATGAGTATATGATCTTGCTCCTAATTCTTTCCTTTATGTACTTCTGGGTATTTATTTCTTTTCTTTTCAAATTGTGAAAAATCTTTTGGGTGAAAATCTTAAAAAGGGTTTTTGTGCAAAAGAAGAAGAAAAAGAAAAAAAATCGAAAAGAAAAAGAAATCTTCTTCCAAAGGAAAAGCATTATATTCCTTGAGGTTGCAAAGATGCCTCAGAATAAAAGCAAGAAACGAGAGTTTTTTTTTATTTTTCTCCTAAATTCCCCATTCTTCAATGCAGAAAAAAATCATGGTTGATTCAGAAACCCTTGCAAAATAGGGCTGAATAATAAAAACCATCGATGAGAGTCTTGGCCACATTCAGAAACTCTTGAAAAATAGAGCTGAATGATGGAAACCGGAAAAAGGAGAGATTACAAATCCCTTATGTAAAATAACCCAAAAGTTTTTGATCGGTTTTGAAAAGTCTTTATTTTATACCCATTAGTATGTTTTGATGGAATAAGGAGGTTTAAGTGATACTTGTGAAATAGAGTCACAGAGTTGAGAATATTTATCTACATTTCATTCTAGAGTTTATCTGTTTTGTGCGTGAGTAATTAGTCCTTTCTAATCTTGTTTTGCTCGAGGACTAGCAAAAGGTAAGTATAGGGCCTTGATAAGCCGCAGACTTATCATATTTTATGCACTAGATTTAGTATTATATTTATCTAAATAAAGTTATATTTATGCTTATTATGTGTTAAAGTGTAATACTTGTACAGATTTATGTTTTTATGAGTTTTCTGTGCAAGGAATGATTTTCTAGGCAAAAGTTCAGTTGAAGCCGGACTCCATGCCGGGTTGTTTCTGCACAGCATAAGCACAGAACTGAAAAGAGGCCTTGCCGGACCTAATGGGTAGATTCCATCCGGCATAAGTAAAGAGTCGCCACGGTTGACCAAGCGATAGCAGTTATTGACCATTGGTGAAAAGGATGCTGCCGGGTGTGATGCCGGGTATATCCTACTCGGCATATGCACTGTTTCGCCCGGAATTGACGGTTTCGACCGTTAACAGTTGGGCGCATTTATCACGTGTGCCGGCTACTGGTGATCCGGCACGACGCCCGGCAACAACACATTTGATGCCTATAAATAGGCCGAGGAAGGCAACAATTGAACACACTTCAACACCATATTATACTTCATTCACATCTCAGTTTCCGCCCCACTCCAAGTGTTGGTGTCCAAGGAACGTTTGCAGATCCATCCACGCAAGAGAAGAAGAAGACTTTGTCAGGGTTAAGGCTATTTACATCTCCTTCTCCCCCTTTGTATTCTCTTCTTGTAGTTGTGTGGATGGTGATGTAGAGATCCTTGTTAGGCTTTGGCTAGGGATGAATTCCTTCTATGTAAACACTAAGATTATCTCAATACAAATTCAAGCGTTCATTAAGGTTTTGGTTCTTAGTGCAAGTGAATTAGTTGATCACTTATTCTCTTTATGCAAATTCTACTCGAGGGAGAAAAGCCCAAGAGTAGGATAGGTTAGACAAATCTTAGTGGTCTTTGATGTTTTCATCTATGATTTAGGGTTAGCATTAAAGATTTCGAATTAACCCATCTTCCCCCATTTCCTTGTTAATTTCGTGGCATGACATATGCTCGATTTGTTAATGGGTTTTGAGTTTCTTGTATTTGTACTCCGAAGCAAGAGAGTGGTTTTCACCATATGAACGTGCCGGATGCACTGCCGGGTGCTTCCTGTCCGGCACATTCAAGAATTTGAATATGCCGTGCATCTGATGTCCGGCAGGACATCCGGCGCAATCATGTTGGTTGGTTAAGTTCCTGTCTTGAAGTTGCATTGCGTGATCATGTTGGTACTTAGGATGGTTTAGTCCTAAACCTCGCATTTAGTTAGAATTATAGTTAATTAATTGTCACTTACATTCCCCCCTCATTATTATAGAATAGGCTTTTGCCCGGATTAGGACTAGTTTCTATAAGTCCCTTGGGTTCGATACTCTTGGTCGTAATATATTTACACCCTCCGACCGGGTTTTATTTTGCTACCCGTAGTAGAGTTGTAGGTTTAGTTTATTTTTTCATTCTTTTTATATATAGTTTTATCCCTACAATTTTCCAGTTAGCACGGGATAATAAAGAACATGCGTCTAGCTAGAGACGTTAAACCCGGGCAGCTTGGTGGGAGGCAACCCACTATCTATCTTTTATCTTTCCTTTAATTTGATGTTGTTTTCCTTTTTTGTACTATATTTCCCTTTTTATGTTATAATAAATGCAGGTTTTACTTGAGTTCTTCTGGCTGTGTAGAATATTCTTTACAGGTTCATTTCTGACATTACACAGCTGCACTCAAGTGTGGGGGAGCTCTACACACTCTACGAAATTTGGGGAGTACACTCTTTCCTTTATTAATTGCATGCCCTTTTAATTTAATTCCATCTACGCAATGAGGGCATTGCTTGAGCTTAAGTGTGGGGGAAGAGCCTTTTCAGGGCATTTTGTGCTTAAAATGTTTAAATCTCTCTGCTTATCTTGCATTTGTTCAAAAATTAAAATTATGTACCCTGCTAATGTAGGTTGTTCTCTTTAAAAACAAATACTATTATTAATTGTGAGATAAATGGTACAAATTTAAAATTTTTCATTTGATTACTTTTGAGGAGCATTTTTCTTATGCGGTGTGACCAAATAATCTGTAAATGGTTGGATTTTATTGCTCAGGGTTTCTTTCTGTCTTCTCTCTTAGGGATTGCTAAGGGGTGCTTCTTTGTCAAAAAAAAAAGAAAGAAGAATACAAAAAATAAGGGACTTGCGAGACACCATTGGTAACCAACAAAAGAGAGTTGAGTGTTCTTAAATACAAAGGCATGATGCCTACATTTTATCTTCTCATCCCTTGCAAAAGTAAAACAAATGCATGAATCTATTCTTCCTTTTGTTTTCTCCTCAATGCCCATTCTTGAGAGAAGTTGGCCATGGTAAAAGTTCTCAGAGTCACCTAAACAAAAGAAACATTGAAGTACCTTGGAACATACCCCGAAACTCTATATTTTATTTTTACCCTGAGCACACCTATGCCACCAGCAGTTGATGGATCACACTCCTCAATAAGTTAAAAAGATCATGAACTGTTCACCTCTTTATCCTACCCTTCATAATAATATTTGTTAGTATTGAGCATTCCCTACTTACTTGGGTACGTGGTTTTGCTTGAGGACAAGGAAAAAGATAAGTGTGGGGGTGTGATAAGTGTCCAAATGAGCATGTTTTATAGGTGTATTTCATATATAATATTAGCACTTTTCTTGCTCATTTCTCCACTTCGGTTAGTTTTCCTCTAGTTTATGTTTTATTGTTATCTCACAAATTTATTGTTTAAACATGAGGAAAACCAGGCTGGGAGCAAAGTAGACGAAGAGACGAACGCATAGGCGCAAACGGCTCGAAAAACGGAGTCCAAACGAAGAATCTAGAGCCGGTCAAGTTTGTGTCCGCATTTGTGACATCGTGAGTGTCCGCATAGAACCACGACTTCACAAGCGAGGACAGCCATGCGGACAAGATATGGAGCGCGGACTCCATTTGTGATGTCGTGAGTGTCCGCATAGAACCACGACGTCACAAGCGAGGACAGCCATGCGGACAAGATACGGAGCGTGGACTCCATTTGTGTCCTCATGAGTGTCCGCATAAAACCACGACGTCACAAGTGAGGACAGCCACGCGGACAAATTGAGAGCGCGCCTAACTCTCTTGTCCGCCCAGAACCATGAGGACACAAGCGAGGACGCTCATGCGGACAAGACTAGGACACAGACTCCATTTGTGTCCTCATGAGTGTCCGCCTAAAACAACGCGGACAGCCACGCGGACGTGACTAAAAATCAACGCGCGCCAGTTTTCTTCTTCGCCCGTCGACTTGCTTCTGCCATATCCATCTACTCCGCACCGCCTACCTTAATTCCCTCACGCGTCTTCAGCTCTATCCCCTGCAATTAATGAGCAATCAATGCTCTTTCACTCCAGATCTGCCTCTTCCTTCCTCTATATAAACACACTGCACCTTCAACCAAATACACACGTTCCACCCCCAAACTCAACACTCAAAATCTCTCATTCCATTTACAGAAATCCTACGTACGCTCTCCACTCTTCTTCCTCTTCATTTCTTCATTCACCATCCACACCTCTCGCATTATTATTAATATTACGTCCTACCTCTGTCTGACTTATTACCAGTTAATATGTCAGGCTAAGAAGGATTTACTCCGGGCGAAGGTTTAATTATGGTTTGTTTAGCTGTGTAATCTATATTTCTACCGGTTAAAATAAATTCAGTTTGTTACGATTAAAGTTTTGTTTCTCTCCCTTTTTAATAAATTTCATCGATTTATTAAAAAGCCTTACTAAATCTGTTTTTAATCTGATCGGTGACGAACAGACAGGTTAATTAAGCCGTAAAACTGTAGGAACTTAATTTCATCGTTTAAGTTAGTACAAGTTGCAAGAATAAAATTCCTCACACTCCTCTGCCGTTTACACGCATTTTGCTTGAGTTTTCATCGGACCCTGCATTTTCAGGTAAACGAGTTCTTATGAGTTTTCATCGGCCCTTAAGATAATAACAGGAATCTTGCCAAATTATTTTATTAAACCGGTAGAGATAGCACAATTAATCATATCATATTAACCTGAACCCGGAGTTCCGTTTAATTTAACTTCAATTCACTAAATTAATCTGTTATTTACTTTTCAAAAACAAGTCAATTAACTCCCCCATTTTTGTGACACGCTTAGGTACTAAATAATTCACCTTAGTCCCATGGTTCGATATCCGGTCGCTTACACTTTACTATACTACCACGACCGGGATTTGCTTGCAGCCCGACGTTTATTTTGAGTTTTAATTTCTTTTCTTTTATTTTAATAACTCCAGTTCTAACCACTCACGATTACACGTCTGCAAATACACACAACAAGGCTCCCATTGCAATATAAATGTTCTTATAATTCACCTTGTCATTCTTAAACTATCTCCTTTCTCATTTGCTCCTTAGTCACAAGTTCTCAAATATCATCATTGTTTTTCCTAGGTTTTATTGCCCTTTCCTAATGTAAACTCTAAGCTAAGTTTATCACCTATTCAAACCCCATCCCTTAATGCATTAAAACACCTTAAGGTAAGACATTTACCTTGCTCTTTTACAAGCTTCACAAACTTTCCTCCTTAGCCTTTTACCTTGACAATCTCGGTCACCAACAAAACTCTCCTTGCCAATGTTCTAATCAATATTCAATGATTCCAATGAGTACTAAGCCATGCACTAACCTTAAGGAATAAACCCTAGGTTAAAATGTGTTTTAAGGTATTAAATTGATTGTTTACCTTGAAGTCTTAGAATAGGCTTGGATATGAAGCAAGAAGGACCTCCTCTAGCCCTTGGTTAATAGAAAACAAGCTAGAACAAGGCATAACAATGAAGCCCCATGAGTATACATTTTCGGTAATGAAGAAAAATGGTGGAAACCTAGATTTTCTTAAATATTCTTTACCTTAAGAGAATGGAGAAGCTAATGGAGTCTCCAAGCTTGAGTTTCCTCCGCCTCTAATGGTGGTTTGGCTTGGCACCAAATCAAAGCTCTTGAAGTTTGAAAAGATAGAAAGATGGAGCTTGAGCTAACTAAGAAGAATATGTGTTTTGTTTTGGTTTTGGAGCTAAAATGAGTGAGCTATGGTCAAAGCAAGGTGGAGCTAGAATGGAGGTTGAGTTTCACGTAGAAGAAGAAGATAGGAGCAGCCAAAATCGGTGAGATAAAGAAGAAATGAAGAAAGGAGGAGAGAGAGTGGTATAAATGAGATATTTTGATTCCTTAAAAGCAAATAGTAAAACCACTTACTTTTCCTCTTTCTTTTACAACTTAGTTGGCTACTCTTGGTGACTTACACCCTTAGAAAACCGGCCCCCTCATTAATTAGGCTAGTCATGGTCTTGTTTGACCAATTAATTAGACTTAGTTGATTAAAGACTAAACTAGTCACTATTTGGTTACTATTCACACATTAGTGCACATATTTGTGAAATTTTTGATTTCCCATTGATTTAGACTTCCTAATGTGATACTAATTTAGTACACAAGTTAATTAAGGAGTAATCATGGGCATTTAGCAACTTAAAACCCCTTTCTAAGACAATTTTTCAAAAATGTGCTTTAAGAGTCCTTAAAGCACAATTTGTGTTTTAAGTTGTTTTTGAGCTTGGTTTTCTTTGGTAATTGACTTAAAATGACCATTAGGATATTACTAAGGTCATAGAATGATATTTGGGTGCTCACCCAAGTCTCTCCAAGCTTAGAGCATGTTTTTGCTTAAACTGCTCGTATGGTGTTTCCTTTGTTTTAAATTGTTTCCTAATGTTTCTAAGGCATTATTTAGCCTCCTTATATCTTGGCTAATCACTTAAACACCATATCTAAGTTTGGGGTATTTCAATCTACCCCCCTTAAAAGAACTTTGTCCCCAAAGTTCACACGTGTACTTAATCATTCACGGTACTCAATTTCTCAATCTTAACACCACATCTTATATTCTCATTCACACATCTCAAGACTCAAAGGTCTACCACAAATACAATACATAAGTATTATACATATCTCAAACTTACCACCAAGGTGTAATTACTTACACAACTTACACAAACCACATCTTACACCAACCAAACAAAACGACAAACATGTTCGTTTACTAACTCAAAAGCGAGGAAGCTCTACCCCCCTTAAAAAGGGGTACGCCCCGTACCCTATACAGATGATCTAGTCGGTAAACAAAGAAGGGTACTTTGATCTCATCTTATCCTCTAATTCCCACGTGGCCTCTTCGACATCATGGTTAGACAAGAGAACCTTCACCAGTCGCACTGACTTATGGCGAGTGTCCCTAGTCTTACTATCCAAGATCCTCTGAGGAATCTCCACTGACCTCATATTTTGTTCTAAAGTCAATCTCTCAGGTTCTAACACATGGGAGGGGTGGTGCATGTATTTCTTTAGCTGTGAAACATGAAAAACATCATGCACTTTACCCACCTCAGCAAGTAAATTCAACCGGTAAGCAACTGGGCCCACCCGCTCTGTAATCTCATAAGGACCAACAAACTTCGGGCTCAATTTGCCCTTCTGCCCAAACCTGAATACACCCTTCATTGGTGAAACTCGTAGAAATACCTGGTCGCCAACCGCGAAATCCAGGTCTCATGTCGAACATCAACATACGACTTCTGCCTATCTTGAGTAGCTTTCATGTTCTCTCTGATTTACTGAACTTCAGCCTTAACTTGTTCTAAGTGTTCTGGTCCTATAATGACCGTCTCACTCAACTCATCCTAGCAGAGCGGTGTGCGACATGGTCTACCGTACAACGCTAGAAAAGGTGCCATCTTGATCGAAGCATGATAGCTGTTGTTGTATGAAAACTCGATCAGATGCAACTTGTCGATCCAACTGCCCTGGAAGTCTAAGGCACATGCCCTCAGCATGTCCTCGAGTGTCTGAATCGTACGCTTTGTAACGACCCCAAAACCGGCCTAGGAGTTAGGGTCGTTACACGCCGCGAGTCTACTACCTAACGTCGCAAGGCTCTAAGCAAACGAATCCCAAAACTGAATAAGAAACTTGTATAAATACCAAAGAAGTTTACAAGATCCAAAAGCTCATAAGTCAAATACAAGGAGAGAGGCCCGAAGGCTACACAAAGTACTAAAGCGTCCAAAGCGCAAGCAAACAAAGTCTAAAGACACGTAAAATAACGAAGCTCCAGAAGGGGACGAGAAGAGAAGATCCCACGAGCTCAATCTGCAACAAAGTAAAGGGGTGAGCTAACAGCCCAGCAAGCAGAAGACTTCCTCAAGGAAGCCCACTCAAAACAGAAGCGGAAGAATACTTATAAACAGAGAGGATAGCGGAGTCAATATAAATAGACCGAATGAAACCACCAAACAGAGGCAGAGCAGAACGGAATATCACTTCAAAACACAGTCGGACTTTCAGATCAGAAACAGAAGAATGGGACACTAGAAACAAGCTAACACAACAGAAGGACTCACAAAAGGTCCTATGGATCCGAGGATCCCACAACAGAAGCCGTAGAGACAGCTAACAGACCTGTCGGTCAAATAACGTCCTAAGGGAGACCCTAAGGAGTATAAATAGAAGGAATTCCTGCGCAGCATGCTACGGGACAGCCCGACCCGACTATCCAAGGCTCAGAAGCAAAGTAACTAGGTCCCAAAACCAAAAGCTCACAAAACAGATCTTAAGTGCATGGAAATGCATATAAGCAGCATAAGAAGCTTGTACACAGATAGGGGAATCCAACCCCGCAAACGGAACGCAAAACGGAGCTAAAACAGAGAAGTTACGCTCAAAACAGTGGCATGTCCGAACTTGCGTCCGACCTTGCAAGTTCGGACAGAGGCCGAGAATCAGAAGTCACAGAAATGCCAAAGTCTGAACTTACGTCCGAACGTCGAAGTTCGGACGTAAGTCGAGACTCAGAAGCCAAAACAATCCTCGTGTCCGAACTTGCGTCCGACCTTGCAAGTTCGGACACACTTCGAAACTTTTACGGAGCCTCGTCCTCGCGTCAGGTCCGAACTTACATGTTCGGACCGATGTTCAGACACTCCAAAATCTTCAAAAACAAAACGCGCCCGATGACCTGTCCGAACTTACAAGACAGACGTTCGGACAGTGCAAAACTGTCGAATTCCAGAAAGAACTGACGCGCAGAAAACAGCCAAAATCATCAGAAACTCACATAAAACTCATAGAATTGTAAATCAGTACCCTCGGGGGTTTAGCCAATCGATCAACAACACAAAACCGATGAGAAAGCACACAATCACAACACAATTGCAAACCAGAAATGCTAGAATAAAACAGTTCCCCGAGGGTGAGCAAACAACCCCGATTCCATCCCCCACTTACATCAATTCGCAGAGACGATTCAGACCAGACACTGCCCACACGCAACCAGACGAACAGCAGTAGAGGGGGAGCCCAGATCAACGCTGAATTCACAACCAGGCAGTTCAACAATCAGAAAACTATCCTTCTCAAAACAGAAGCGAAACCCACCGAAACCCAAAGGAGAAACCAAACCTGAATTACCGCAGAGACAAGACAACGACGACAGATCAAGAATCGAACCAAATGCAGCAGCAACACACAGATTCCAGAACTAACACCAATGGATGAGCAGGAAGTAGAGGGAGAAGAAGCGCTCAAGAAACTGTCGAGAGAACGAACGAGCGGTTTGCAAATGATCGTGAATTGTAATGAAATAAAATATGACTTATCCCTCTTAATAAGTCTTACCAAATAAAAGGGAGGGGAATGACCTCCTTGCCCCCGTCTTTTAACTTAAAGACTCCGGTGTCCCATCAGCTATCCAAAGTAACACATAACATAAGCAATGATATAAACCGAAATGTCATGAAATCTGAAACGAAAAATACGGAGTATTACATCACTCCCCCCTTAAAAGGAATTTCGTCCTCGAAATTCAACATACCTCACTGCTCGAAAAGGGAAGGGAACTTAGTACGCAACTCCTCATCGAGTTCCCACGTCGCCTCACGCTCGGACTGATCAGACCACTGCACCTTAACCATAGGCAGTGTCTTGCTACGAAGCCGACGGACATCCCGTGCTAGAATACGAACCGGAACTGCCTCATAAGAGAAATCATCTCTGAGTCGAAGCTGACCATAGTCAATCACATGCGAAGGATCATGTAGATACTTCCTGAGCATCGACACATGGAACACGTCGTGCACCCCTGCTAGAGCTGGTGGCAATGCCAATCTGTAAGCCACCGGCCCAACCTTCCCAAGCACCTCAAAAGGCCCTACGAACCGAGGACTCAGCTTGCCTCGCTTCCCAAAACGAACTACACCCCGAACTGGAGAGATCTTCAGATACACGTGGTCTCCCACCTGAAACTCAAGCGGACGGCGTCTCTGATCTGCATAACTCTTCTGCCGGCTCTGGGCAACCAACAAACGCTCCCTGATAGTCTTGACTTTGTCCACAGCTCCCTGCACCAACTCAGGACCTACAATCGCCCTCTCCCGCAGGTCATCCCAACAAATAGGAGATCTACAGCGCCTACCATACAATGCCTCAAATGGAGCCATCCCAATGCTCGATTGGAAACTATTGTTGTAGGCGAACTCAATCAAAGTCACATGCTGATCCCAGCTGCCCCCGAAGTCGAGCACACAAGCCCTCAACATGTCCTCCAAAATCTGATTCGTCCTCTCCGTCTGCCCATCTGTCTGAGGATGATAAGCCGAACTAAAAGCCAAATTCGTCCCTAACGCCTTATGCAGGCTCCGCCAGAAGCGAGATACAATTCTCGGATCTCTGTCCGAAACGATCATCGCCGGCACACCGTGCAACCTCACAACCTCATCAACATACAGCCGAGCCAGGCGCTCAAGGCTGAAGGTCTTCCTCACAGGCAAGAAATGAGCTGACTTCGTCAACCGGTCCACAATCACCCACAACGCATCGTACCCCGAAGATGTCCTAGGCAACCCCACAATGAAATCCATGCCAACGCTCTCCCATTTCCACTCAGGAACGGGAAGAGGCTGCAGAAGACCCGCAGGTCGCTGATGCTCAGCCTTCACCTGCTGACAGGTTTGGCAACGAGCCACAAAATCAGAAATCTCCCTCTTCATATTCGCCCACCAAAAGGACTCTCGGAGGTCCCGGTACATCTTCACCCATCCTGGGTGCACAGAATAAGGAGCTCCATGAGCCTCCTACATAATCTGCCGCCTAAGGTCGCCTCCACTAGGCACACAAACTCTGCCCCTGAAGCGTAGACAATCATCGCTGGACACAGAAAACTCTGACTCCTGCTCATCTGACAACTTCTCCCTGATCTTACACAACTCAGCATCCGCCTTCTGACCCTCTCTGATCCGCTCAATCAAGGTAGACTGAACCTGAATCGAGGCAATCATCCTAGCACGGTCAGACCGAACAACCCAAATCCCCATACGCTGAAGCTCAATAGCAGACCTCTGAACCCCTGACAACGAACAAGCAAGTCCAGGAGCACCCCTACGGCTCAAGGCGTCCGCCACCACATTCGCTCTACCCGGATGGTAGAGGATCTCCAGGTCGTAGTCATGTAGCAGCTCCAACCAGCGCCGCTGTCTCAAATTCAATTCCTTCCGCGTGAACAGATATTTGAGACTCTTGTGATCCGTGTAGACCTTACACGTCACCCCATACAAATAGTGCCGCCAGATCTTCAAGGCGAAGACCACAACAGCTAGCTCCAAGCCATGGGTAGGATAATTCTTCTCATACGGCTTCAACTGTCGTGACCCATATGCTACCACCTTTCCCTGCTGCATCAGAACACACCCTAGCCCTCTATGGGAAGCGTCACAGAACACCTCAAAGCCCTCTGTCCCGAAGGCAACGTCAAAATCGGAGCCGAAGTCAACCTCTTCTTCAACTCCTGGAAGCTCTCCTGACACGCCTCACTCCAATCAAACTTGACATCCTTCCTAAGAAGACGAGTCAAGGGGGATACTGTAACACCCCAACCGTTAATCTCGTCATTACCTCTTAAACCGTTACTCATTACTCCTACTCACGCAGCGGAACTCTAATTAATCACGAGGGGTGAAACAACGCCGTTAGCCACCCATGTGGCTAACCAGGCCTTTCTTACATACCGTAACGGTCTGATGAACTGGAACAACCGAGTACTACATACAAATACAATACTCAATTCATATCTCTACTATACCGAGTCTACAATATACGGATGCCGATAACATACTCGGACTTACACCTCATTCAAACGCATAAGTAATTACAATCTAACTACCCATGCTCACAGCCGTCCCCGTCCTACTCTCTCGAACGGTGGTCAGCTTCAAGTACCTGCACACTAAAAACGTTCCCCCTAGGGGGTCAGCTTACGCTGAATATGAAATTCGCATATACCGCGTGCTAACCGCGGTACGCCGACTACTTTGGGTCGGATATACATGGAGTTCATTTTAATCAAACAACATGCATCTTGGCAATACAATATATATGTATATTACACAAGGAATCAACATCCAATCATGGAACACAATTCCTAACTAACATAACAAGGTTGTTAGTTGTATAATTTTTACTCTTAGGCCGTGAGGGCTATACCTCACTTGCCCTGGTTACTCATTCCATAACTTGCCCGCTCTCTCGGGTTACTTAATCTTATACACACCCATTCTCTTGGGCTACTCGTTCTATACTCACCCATTCTCTAGGGTTATTATACTCATTATCTCACCCACGCTCTCGGGTTATTATACTCATTATCTCACCCACGCTCTCGGGTTATACTACTCAAGCTCTTGTAGATTCTCGAGACACTACAGGTCTCCTACGTCACGCTTGTTGCTCTTAATACATACTCGAGCCAAAACTCATGGCTCTCGAGCATAGTCTTACTTCCCCGGTTTCGACCCTACTCTGGGTCTAGCATGGTGGGAAGGTTCAACTAGCTCCCGGAACTCTCTCTTAGTTCCTATCTCTTTTACACAGGTCCGAATACTCTCGGACTACTCTCGTTCCCATACACTCCTCTCTCAGAGTTATTATAATATTACGTGTTTAGTCTAGAAACATCACTCTCGATGTTTCTAATGACATGGGAACATTACTTTAGTTGGTTAATCTTAGGTTTTAAGAGTTACCTTTACAATACATATACTCATACTTTCGGTTATATTCTTATACCGGGTAAAATCCTCTTATAGGAGGTCGACCATGTCAAGGGAGTTACTAATCCCCTAGGTCTCTTTTACCTTCTTTATAGTTCACATTATTGGGCTAACTTCAATCCCCTCAATGGAGGTTCATTTATCTCTCCACTCATATTTATTTCGTGGATTGTTTCAATAAGGTTTTCTAACCGTTATCGGGTATTTACTCAACCCGTACATCTCCTCACGTTCTAGGGAGTTCATATGTTTGCGTTATCGTTATACTTTAATCGATAGCTTGTGTGTGTTTGCATATTACCATTGTTCATGAGACTACCCGATCTACGGGTTTTTAGTCAAACACTACTCTCTATGAGTCGGTCTATGCACTATGTTAGACCACACCGGCATACAAGTATGTTAGTTCATACAACATACAACAAGGCATACATAATCAAACAAGGGATTATTTTCATGCTTTAATCTTGATTAAGCCGGCACACAAACACACAAATCAGAGTAACTCGGTTAGCATACGGGGCATGAGAAAATCATACCTTTCACCGGGGTTTTTACTTTTACCGTGTCATCTCACCAAGCTCGGGTCACGCACGGTTCTCTGATAATGTTTCAACATTATTATTAATACTAATATCATACGGAACATAATAAAATGTTACTCCCGTAGTTACCCCGTTACCCGTTTTCTCGGTTTTACTTTTATTAATTTGAGTTCTCACTTCTCAATCACTTCTAACACTTTCTCACACTTCCTAGGGCCTTTACATGTCACCAAACAAGGCCTTAACATCTTATAACATCATTAACATTCAAACCCCCATCATTTAAAACCTTTAAAATGCTCTCTATAGGTTTCTGGGGGTGGTCCGGGACTTGGTCCATACCCTAAGTCCCGGACCAATCACAAAACAAACTCTCGGCCAAAAATAATGCATGGTCCGGGACCTTGTACCTAGGCCAAGTCCCGGACCAATATGGGTGTTGTACTCTCGGCCTAAAATCGTATGTGGTCCGGGACTTGGGCATGGAGTTAGGTCCCGGACCAAACAAGCAGAGCACTCTCGGGGGTAATTTTAGGGGTGGTCCGGGACTTGGTCCTGGACCTAAGTCCCGGACCCTGCTACAGATTTTGCAAAATTGACATTTTCTAACTCTGTTACAGGTCCTCACTCAGCCCTTTGATTAACCAATCTTCCCCACCTTGAATCCACATGTTTAAGCACTTAATTACCCTTCTTAATCACCTTAAACCAAGCCCCAAGTGCACTCACCAATTCTAATTATTTTCACTCAAAAATTCACTTACACTTTCATAATTTGTTTTCTTGTTTTCTAATACTCTTGTAACAGATTTTGGTGTTGCCTCCCACCATTCAATACTTCATTCACCAATGCCATTACCAGCACCCAAATGACATTATCTTCACTGCTAACACACTCTACTTCTTGGTTTGGTTTTCAAACCATTAATCACTCACCTAACACTTCTTAAACCAACTAGTTTCTTCCTCATAATGAAACACTCAAGTCCATAATCTCCTAAACAAATTTTGACAGCACTTGGCTACTTTCTTAGCATTCTCCCCACAATTAAATCAGCTCACAACACTTTTTCAGCCCTGTTTGGTTTAGACATCAAAACCACATCAAAATCCCACTTATTCACGCATGTATGTTAGCTTAAATTCTAGGTTTATTTTTCACACTTAACACATTAATACATTCTGTTTCAAACTACAATATTGCAGTACCAAGGATACACAAGCCCAAAGTTATTCATTCAATACCCACATCAATTTCGCAAAGAACTAAACCAATACAAGGTAAGCTCTTTACCTTGTTTCACTTTCAGTTTTAACTCCTCTTCTTCCTCTTTCTCTTCTTCTCTCTTTCTCTTCTTGTTTTCCACACCACACAAGGGCTTTGGATTGCCAACTACAACCGCAACCCATCACACATACAACAATCAATTCACTTTTCCTCCACAAAACTTAATTTATATTCAGAGAGCTAGTTTACAAAGTTTAATCTAGGTTTTACCTTGAAGAACCCAAATGGTTGGATTGGCAATCAGTTGGAGAGGTTTCCAACACCCCACAAAAACATATGGTCTCGGCTGAAATGAGAGGAATTTTCCAACATGAGGAAAAAGTCTCACAAATGGTAAAATAGGCTTGAAATGGTATAAATACTCACTTATATATACCTTAAGGCACTCAGGAAGAGAAGAAGGGTTGGAATCTACTCTTCAAGCTCCAAAAGCTCCCACGTCCATGGAGATGAAAATGGAGGAATCGAAACTTTGATGGGTAGAGATCGAAGCTCTCACCGAGACGAGTTCAACGGTACCAATTTCGTGTGATTCGGTGGAGGAATGAGCAAGTTAATGGTGATACAAGGAGAGGGTTTGGGTGCTGTTCGGTCTCGCGATTTACAGAGGAGGAAGAAGAGTTTCAAAATGCTGGGGCGAATCGTGAATGAAGAAGAAGGTGAGAAGGTGAGCTCTTTTATTTTACTTTTTACTTTATACTATTTACTTTACTTATTCATTTATTTGTCATGTTATTACTTAATAGCTAGCAAGCTATTAATGGGTGTATACTTATTAATTAAAACCGGCCCACATTAATTAATAGCCCGGGTCGTTTTTCGACTTTTCGAATTATACGCGTCTCGTCTCCCGGTTTCGTCACTATTCACTCACCGGGCCCATTTTTTCGGAATTTTCTCGTTTAATTTTTTAATTATTAAACTTCCATTAATACTTATTTATAGTTATTTAATCAACTATAATTTTTACGGGTCTGTTTGACCACTTAAAGTCACGTTTTCGGTTTTCTCGAAAAACGTGCTTTATGCTTATTTAGTGTTTTAATCCATTATTTGGATCCGTTTTCTTCGGAATCATCCCGTACACTAATTAGGCCTATCAAAGCCTTAGGAATCCATCTCGGACCCTTTCGAGATTATATCTTTTATTTTCATTTAATGCGCATTTTAGCGTTTTTGCTTTTCAGCGTTTTCTCCTTTCTTTTGGTTTTATTCTTTTTTTTTTCCAATACTCTCTAGGCACAATTAGGCCTTTAATAATTTTATTAGAGTAATTAAATCGCCATTTTTAGATCCGGGGTATTAAAATCTACCCCCCTTAGGAACTTTGTCCTCAAAGTTGGTGAATCTAAATGGTTACTCATGGGCGTACTATGCCAAGGTTATAATACATGTACAACCTTACAGACTCCACAAGTCCGTCTTATTTCACACTACACATACCACACATATATCACAGCATGTATAGCAATCAAAAATACTTTTGTACTCTCTCCATGGAATCGGTCCGAAGACAAGAAGGCACTACAGTCCTCGAATCCATGTTGAGAAATACTACTGATCCCTCAGGTACCGGTCACGTTGAACACTTACTCTTTCTGGTTCACGGCCCTTTCATGACAAATGGGCACTTACTCTCTCTGGCCCACGGTCCCTTCGGTTCTGATCAAAACGTTACACATATACATATCCTCAGGCACTCTGGTTGACTCACTCAACACAGGAACATCTCAGGGTACTCTCCCCGTCCCGCTACCTTTGGAAAAATCACACACTGTCACCGCCCCAACCGGTCACTTAGGACCGCCGCACGTACGGTGCAATGGTTTCAAAACTAATACACGCCCACCGTTCTACCGGTCATCAAGACTTAAGGCTCAGCCATCGGCGGGTGATAGCGGGTCAAATTAACTTTCAAAACCAGTTTTCGTTTCCATCTTCATACTTGAAGAAATTCTTTCAAAATCTGTTTGAAAATTTTTTTAAAACACAACAAACTCCAAATCAAATTTATAGTAGCTGTATCTTTTCTTAGCGTGATTACTTGTGACACTTATAGGGAGCTTCAAGAATCATCCAACCCTGATGTGATCAGCATCAGTGTTGAACTATCCTTCCACCCCAATTTGTGTTCGGTTTCCCTTGATCGCTAGCAGACCAAGTTTCACCTCCCACGTCAGTTTCAACAAACAGATAGTCAAACATTTTCGTTTTCTATTTTACTCTTACTAGTCATATCATAAACAATTTTGTTTCAATTATCTTTATCATGGAACTTAAGTCATCCATTATTCTCAATTTGTTTCACTTACCTTGCCATAGGCATTCCATAATTGTGGCCTCATTAGTCAAATTAGTACTCCATTTAAAACATGCAACATAAACTCCAAAGGATGGAACTCACTCCATCAATCATTCTCAAAATAAATCACCTAGGGAACTCACTCCCTCTTAGGTTACACATCGGTTTTCATGCCGATTCATACTATCATAACTCATGTCTAATCTCACTAGAACATATACTATAGGATCCATTCCCTAGGAGTCTCTCTACTCCTCTTTTCATAAATATTAACATACTCGTTACTTGCATCACTCATGCACAAAATCATTATTACAATGAATGGGTACATGTTTATGTAACATAAGTTCCAATCATCAAAACAATTTCTTTTTGTGCTATGCACATAGTAGTTTACGCACAATACGTAAAACATACTCTAAGCGGTTTCTCGCCCACCCCCTTAAATGGGGTTACGCCGCGTAACCAACATATGTTATCACTGAACATTGGTTCATTAATTCGAGTATTATGAAGTGTTTAACTTCAGTACGGTTTAATTAATCATAACCGGTTCGGTTCTAGCCTCTAAGCTTCAGGGGTTTATGATATAGGTATACTTAACCCTGAATCACGGTCCACAGCTTGCTGCGTGACCTGATAACTAGATTAATTCGCTTTGTATCTCCATGTATTTCAATCGTCGCTTGGTATCTCTTACCAGTATGCGAATTCGATAAATTTTAGATTGTCTCACCAGTTTCTCTGGGAATCTACTCGTATAACACTGTATACCTTGTGATTATTCACTTGATTTTTCCCGACTTGTTGTCGGTTGAGGTCAAGCTACTACTTAGCATGTAGTGCTTCCCGTTTAATAGTGGCTCATGGATTATGTTTGTTTCTTGGTTCTGTACCAGAGTTCCTCATTCATACTACTCTGCATTTACCATTCATGGATCCTGGGCCCTGTGGGTTACTGCTCACGTTCCTCGTGCATCTTTGGCCAACGGCCCGCACGGTTATCTCTCTAAATTCTCACTCAACAGGCTTCGTTGACATTTCTCAATTCCTGGCTCCCACTCGATCATTACCGCACAAGGCAATACCAAAACACTCAGTCATACAGAGTGCAGAGCGTAACCCTGACAGTAAAATCTCTCATGAGATAGGAATGAACATGTCTTACCACATTTCTTCATCAACTCTAATCACTATCTGAAATATACTCTTACAATGGTCGCTTATGCGCACCTTGGTCTTTCTCATTTCTATGGCATCCGCTACTACTTTTAGCTTCCGCCCGGGTGTTCTCGCCATTCACACTATGGCTTGCCATTCACTTGGCTCAATATTATACGCTATTCTTTAATTCTCTCTGCGCACTTGCGCGCTGCTTGCTCTGCAGTTCATATTGCACACTTACAGTGTTTACTACTCAACCGATTACTCTTCGGTTCGAATTGCTGCATCGAGGTTTCCTCTTTACTCTTACTATTGTTCATATACTCATGGCAATATACACATGCTCAGTTTTACTACACCGCTCTAGCGGTTTCACATTACAACTTAGGTGGTAGCCTTTTCTGGGGATTCACGCAAATGCCGCTCCATAGGCCCCATAATAACAAGTGGTATCCCCACTCAAGGTTAGTGGGTCATTCTCCACTGTTCCTCTTATGCCTCTATGCATAGGTTTACAACGTTTAGATCTACAAGTTGCAGTATTTACCGGCTTATAAGCCACATTGCCTCGCCATGCTCCATGCGGGCTGTTTATACAGGTTTAATCTTTCGTATGCATTAAACGGTTAGGAGGTTTTTTCTGGGCTCTTCGACATGGTGTCTCACCACTATTCCGTACTTGGAAGGCCCTATACTAGGTATTAATTCATGCCCTCTAGCAATTTAGGGGATCAGTGTTACGAGGATCCCTTCGGGTTCTACCCGAGTGTTGCTTAACACTTGTGTTCTCAACACGATGTTTCGTTCAACTACTGGTGGACTTCGGTACCCTTCACGGATTGCTCCGGGGGTTATTGAGTCGTGCCATTACATCCGGCTTGAACTAATGTGTATGTTCAGACTCTTACTCTGCCTTGCGGTTATGTATTTTGACAATCCCCTTTGGGTTGTAACTATCCCGTTATTGGGTAGAGTATTAGTACTTTCCTTTGACATACTTAATTAGGTCGTTATTCTCTTAGCGAGATATACTGTGGGAATTCTATCCCGTTTATCAAACATTGATGTGATCAATTAAGGCATTCATCTTACTGCTTACACTGGTATCCATTCCAGTTATTAGGTATTTCCTCCTTGATTTATGAGACTTATCCAATGTCTATACTTAATACTCTGTGCTTCTCGCACTTATCCACGCTATGTACTTTGGTCCGTTACCTTACTGGTTCCTAGGCTCCTTTATCTTGGTAAGCTTCCTTATGTTCTTCGGTCATTCGAGGTGTCCAACTGTCTTTGTTTGAATTGGCTCTTTCGTCCGTAGTATGGAGTGGGCTACTTCCCGTGTTCCGTACTCTACTAGTATACATACATGGAGTATCTTATTGATACGTTACCACTTACCTGACTAACTCATAATTGGTCTGTCAGGTCCGCAAGCTCCTTCGGAGTGCGGTCGTTCCATGTCTCATTTGTGTACACTTGTAGTGTCGGTCACGCCTAGGTGAAGTATTCTGTCGCCAACTCCTCTTAAATCGTCCTATGATAACTTACCGTGATTCTTTGGTTTGGTTTTTTTTTAAAAAATTTGGGGGTTTTTGGAAAAATTTCATGTTTTGAAGAAAAGTTTGAGTCTTGAAAGTAAACTCTTCGCGGCATTTCAATGCCGGTTGCTTCTTACCAGGTCTAGCCTCTTGCTGACCGGTATATTCTTTATGCAACGATCAAGCCATTAGGCCTTTTCAAGGGTTCGTTTCACAATTCTTAGGGTTTGTGGTGCTATATTGGCTTCTCTTGCCGTCTTGGTAATTGCTAAGTACTGGTCGCTTGTCAAAGCTCTTCTTAAAAGTCCCGTTAATACTGCACTTGCCGTGGCAAGTGCGCGGTTCAGGCGGTTTTTAGGTTAACTCATACCGGTCACGGCATTGTTCACATTGTATTTTGTAGCCTTGTCGGCTCTTCCTTGATCCTTTAATTGGATAACTACTCCTTCGAGTTGCTTCTCATTCATCTAGACATGACTGTCAGTCATTTAGGTGCTTCTCCACTGTCGGAGTTCCTCAATTATTTTAATTCTATGCTTTACCTCGTTGCTCGTTCCCACGTCTTTACTGTGGTTACTGAGGTTTAACTTATTTAGGTACCACTTTTGTAGTCCTATTCGGGTATATCCCGTAGCTATGCTCGTAGCTGTCTAAGCTGTGCCCGTTAGGTATTGCAACCTCTTCGGGTGTGGCAGGGTGGGTGTATCTACTCCTGACTAGATTCTTAGTCGATTAGTGTACCGATGTTGGTATTACTTAGCTATGGCGGTCCGTAGACATGTGTCTCGGTTTGTAGCTTCTCATTAATCCGCCTTCTTGCACGGTTGGTGCTTCCTTATTGCTGCTGCTCGGCCAGCTGGGTTCTCGCGACTGCTAAGCATGTCGCCCCAGGCTGCCACAAATTCTGGTCTCCTTGGATTAGGATGTCTCGATCTCCCGCCATTGAGTGCGGTTATTGTCGTTCCAGTGGGATCCGTCTCCGGGATCTCCGGTTCTCGGGATCTACCACATGACGGGTTATAGTTCATATTGAAATATTAAATAAGTGCCAGATTGGGTTTCCCCGTCTCTCTGGCGTTCTTCCCCACGCTTTCAATACGGGGGTTGTGGAGGGCGGGTATGGTATTGTAGGTATCCAGATCATACTGGAAGTTCCTATCTAGCGCATCTCTCACGCTACCACTCAACCCTTAGCCCTAAGTCCCTAATTCCTAACTCGGTATTTCCTAAGCTCGGTATTTCCAGTCATCAGAGCGATACTTCGCTCTGATACCATTTTTGTAACACCCCAACCGTTAATCTCGTCATTACCTCTTAAACCGTTACTAATTACTCCTACTCACGCAGCGAAACTCTAATTAATCACGAGGGGTGAAACAACGCCGTTAGCCACCCATGTGGCTAACCAGGCCTTTCTTACATACCGTAACGGTCTGATGAACTGGAACAACCGAGTACTACATACAAATACAATACTCAATTCATATCTCTACTATACCGAGTCTACAATATACGGATGCCGATAACATACTCGGACTTACACCTCATTCAAACGCATAAGTAATTACAATCTAACTACCCATGCTCACAGCCGTCCCCGTCCTACTCTCTCGAACGGTGGTCAGCTTCAAGTACCTGCACACTAAAAACGTTCCCCTAGGGGGTCAGCTTACGCTGAATATGAAATTCGCATATACCGCGTGCTAACCGCGGTACGCCGACTACTTTGGGTCGGATATACATGGAGTTCATTTTAATCAAACAACATGCATCTTGGCAATACAATATATATGTATATTACACAGGAATCAACATCCAATCATGGAACACAATTCCTAACTAACATAACAAGGTTGTTAGTTGTATAATTTTTACTCTTAGGCCGTGAGGGCTATACCTCACTTGCCCTGGTTACTCATTCCATAACTTGCCCGCTCTCTCGGGTTACTTAATCTTATACACCCATTCTCTTGGGCTACTCGTTCTATACTCACCCATTCTCTAGGGTTATTATACTCATTATCTCACCCACGCTCTCGGGTTATTATACTCATTATCTCACCCACGCTCTCGGGTTATACTACTCAAGCTCTTGTAGATTCTCGAGACACTACAGGTCTCCTACGTCACGCTTGTTGCTCTTAATACATACTCGAGCCAAAACTCATGGCTCTCGAGCATAGTCTTACTTCCCCGGTTTCGACCCTACTCTGGGTCTAGCATGGTGGAAAGGTTCAACTAGCTCCCGGAACTCTCTCTAGTTCCTATCTCTTTTACACAGGTCCGAATACTCTCGGACTACTCTCGTTCCCATACACTCTCTCTCGGAGTTATTATAATATTACGTGTTTAGTCTAGAAACATCACTCTCATGTTTCTAATGACATGGGAAACATTACTTTAGTTTGGTTAATCTTAGGGTTTTAGAGTTACCTTTACAATACATATACTACTTACTTTCGGTTATTTTTATACCGGGTAAATCCTCCTTATAGGAGGTCGACCATGTCTCAAGGGAGTTACTAATCCCCTAGGTCTCTTTTACCTTCTTATATAGTTCACATTATTGGACTAATTCAATTCCTTTCAATGGAGGTTCATTATCTCTCCACTCATATTTATTTCATGGATTGTTTCAATAAGGTTTTCTAACCGGTATCGGGTATTTACTCAACCCGTACATCTCCTCACGTTCTAGGGAGTTCATATGTTTGCGTTATCGTTATACTTTAATCGATAGCTTGTGTGTGTTTGCATATTACCATTGTTCATGAGACTACCCGATCTACGGGTTTTTAGTCAACACTACTCTCTATGAGTCGGTCTATGCACTATGTTAGACCACACCGGCATACAAGTATGTTAGTTCATACAACATACAACAAGGCATACATAATCAAACAAGGGATTATTTTCATGCTTTAATCTTGATTAAGCCGGCACACAAACACACAAATCAGAGTAACTCGGTTAGCATACGGGGCATGAGAAAATCATACCTTTCACCGGGGTTTTTACTTTTACCGTGTCATCTCACCAAGCTCGGTCACGCACGGTTCTCTGATAATGTTTCAACATTATTATTAATACTAATATCATACGGAACATAATAAAATGTTACTCCCGTAGTTACCCCGTTATCCCGTTTTCTCGGTTTTACTTTTATTAATTTGAGTTCTCACTTCTCAATCACTTCTAACACTTTCTCACACTTCCTAGGGCCTTTACATGTCACCAAACAAGGCCTTAACATCTTATAACATCATTAACATTCAAACCCCCATCATTTAAAACCTTTAAAATGCTCTCTGTAGGTTTCTGGGGGTGGTCCGGGACTTGGTCCATACCCTAAGTCCCGGACCAATCACAAAACAAACTCTCGGCCAAAAATAATGCATGGTCCGGGACCTTGTACCTAGGCCAAGTCCCGGACCAATATGGGTGTTGTACTCTCGGCCTAAAAATCGTATGTGGTCCGGGACTTGGGCATGGAGTTAGGTCCCGGACCAAACAAGCAGAACACTCTCGGGGGTAATTTTAGGGGTGGTCCGGGACTTGGTCCTGGACCTAAGTCCCGGACCCTGCTACAGATTTTGCAAAATTGACATTTTCTAACTCTGTTACAGGTCCTCACTCAGCCCTTTGATTAACCAATCTTCCCCACCTTGAATCCACATGTTTAAGCACTTAATTACCCTTCTTAATCACCTTAAACCAAGCCCCAAGTGCACTCACCAATTCTAATTATTTTCACTCAAAAATTCACTTACACTTTCATAACTTGTTTTCTTGTTTTCTAATACTCTTGTAACAGATTTTGGTGTTGCCTCCCACCATTCAATACTTCATTCACCAATGCCATTACCAGCACCCAAATGACATTATCTTCACTGCTAACACACTCTACTTCTTGGTTTGGTTTTCAAACCATTAATCACTCACCTAACACTTCTTAAACCAACTAGTTTCTTCCTCATAATGAAACACTCAAGTCCATAATCTCCTAAACAAATTTTGACAGCACTTGGCTACTTTCTTAGCATTCTCCCCACAATTAAATCAGCTCACAACACTTTTTCAGCCCTGTTTGGTTTAGACATCAAAACCACATCAAAATCCCACTTATTCACGCATGTATGTTAGCTTAACTTCTAGGTTTATTTTTCACACTTAACACATTAATACATTCTGTTTCAAACTACAATATTGCAGTACCAAGGATACACAAGCCCAAAGTTATTCATTCAATACCCACATCAATTTCGCAAAGAACTAAACCAATACAAGGTAAGCTCTTTACCTTGTTTCACTTTCAGTTTTAACTCCTCTTCTTCCTCTTTCTCTTCTTCTCTCTTTCTCTTCTTGTTTTCCACACCACACAAGGGCTTTGGATTGCCAACTACAACCGCAGCCCATCACACATACAACAATCAATTCACTTTTCCTCCACAAAACTTAATTTATATTCAGAGAGCTAGTTTACAAAGTTTAATCTAGGTTTTACCTTGAAGAACCCAAATGGTTGGATTGGCAATCAGTTGGAGAGGTTTCCAACACCCCACAAAAACATATGGTCTCGGCTGAAATGAGAGGAATTTTCCAACGTGAGGAAAAAGTCTCACAAATGGTAGAATAGGCTTGAAATGGTATAAATACTCACTTATATATACCTTAAGGCACTCAGGAAGAGAAGAAGGGTTGGAATCTACTCTTCAAGCTCCAAAAGCTCCCACGTCCATGGAGATGAAAATGGAGGAATCGAAACTTTGATGGGTAGAGATCGAAGCTCTCACCGAGACGAGTTCAACGGTACCAATTTCGTGTGATTCGGTGGAGGAATGAGCAAGTTAATGGTGATACAAGGAGAGGGTTTGGGTGCTGTTCGGTCTCGCGATTTACAGAGGAGGAAGAAGAGTTTCAAAATGCTGGGGCGAATCGTGAATGAAGAAGAAGGTGAGAAGGTGAGCTCTTTTATTTTACTTTTTACTTTATACTATTTACTTTACTTATTCATTTATTTGTCATGTTATTACTTAATAGCTGGCAAGCTATTAATGGGTGTATACTTATTAATTAAAACCGCCCACATTAATTAATAGCCCGGGTCGTTTTTCGACTTTTCGAATTATACGCGTCTCGTCTCCCGGTTTCGTCACTATTCACTCACCGGGCCCGTTTTTTCGGAATTTTCTCGTTTAATTAATTTTAATGGTTATTAAACTTCCATTAATACTTATTTATAGTTATTTAATCAACTATAATTTTTACGGGTCCGTTTGACCACTTAAAGTCACGTTTTCGGTTTTCTCGAAAAACGTGCTTTTATGCTTATTTAGTGTTTTAATCCATTATTTGGATCCGTTTTCTTCGGGAATCATTCCCGTACACTAATTAGGCCTAACAAAGCCTTAGGAATCCATCTCGGACCCTTTCGAGATTATATATCTTTTATTTTCATTTAATGCGCATTTTAGCGTTTTTCGCTTTTCAAGCGTTTTCTCTTTCCTTTTGGTTTTATTCTTTTTACCAATACTCTCTAGGCACAATTAGGCCTTTAATAATTTTATTAGAGTAATTAAATCGCCATTTTTAGATCCGGGGTATTAAAGATACGATCTTAGAAAAGCCATCCACGAACTTCCTATAATACCCAGCCAATCCCAGAAAACTCCGCACCTCAGACACACTAGTGGGCTTCGCCCACTCCATAACCGCCTTAATCTTCTCCGGGTCCACAGAAATACCATCCTTCGAAACCACGTGGCCAAGGAACACCACTCTATCCAACCAGAACTCGCACTTCTTCAATTTAGCATACAACTCCTTCTCCTTCAACGTCTGTAGAACCATCCTCAGATGCTCCTCATGCTCCTCAGCACTCTTGGAGTACACCAAGATGTCAATAAACACAACTACGAAAGAATCCAAGAAAGGTTTGAAGACTCTGTTCATCATATCCATGAAGAACGACGGGGCATTGGTCAAACCAAAAGGCATGACCAAGAACTCTTAATGCCCATATCGGGTCCTAAATGCAGACTTAGACACATCCTCGGCCTTAATCTTCAACTGATGATATCCAGAACGCAAGTCGATCTTCGAGAAGACTGTCGCCCTGCTAACTGGTCGAAGAGATCATCAATGCGGGGAAGAGGATACCGATTCTTGATGGTAACCTTATTCAATTCCCTATAGTCGATACACAATCTGAAGGAGCCATCCTTCTTCTTCACAAACAACACAGGTGCTCCCCATGGAGACACACTAGGGCGAATGAAGCCCTTATCCAGAAGATCCTGCAGCTGCACCTTCAGCTCCTTAAGCTCTGCCGGACTCATGCGATAGGGAGCCTTAGAGATAGGCTGAGTCCCTGGCGCTAACTCGATAGAAAACTCCACCTCATGATCAGGTGGTAGTCCTGGCACATCGTCCTGGAACACCTCAGGAAACTCACACACAATGGGTATATCCTCCAACCGGGATCCCTCCTTAACCTCAGGTACAAAGCAGAGAAAACCCTGGCAGCCCTTCCTCAAGGAACGGACTGCCTGCATAGCAGACACCAACACAGGAGTACAAGGAATGGAGTTCCCCACAAAAGCAAAACGGGCCTCACCCGGTCTATCAAACACAACTCTCCTAGCTGCACAATCTATATGGGCATGGTGCTCTGCTAGCCAGTCCATGCCCAAAATCACATCGAAGCAAGACATATGCATAGGGATCAAATCAGCAGACAAGTTCCTATCCATAATCACTACCGGAACCGACTTACACACAGAATCAAGTACACAAGCAGGTACGCCACTCAGCAGGCTATAAATACACAAATCCACATCACAGGGCACAGCAGACAACCCGAGACTACCCACTAAATCAGCAGACACAAAAGAGTGGGTAGCTCCTAAATCAAACAAGCAGAAAACTGGCTGAGAAGAGATCTGAAGAATACCTGACACTACTCGGCCTGAGTCACGGTCTCGCTCACCAGCTAGAGCGTACACACGAGCCTGGGTATGGGGCTTCTTCTGATCAGTCTTCTGCCCGGACCCTGAACCAGCACCTCGGCCCTCAGAACCGCCACTGCTACCTCCACCTCTAGCCTGTGGACACTGGGCAATGCGATGGTCTAGCGAACCACACTTGAAGCACGCCCCGGACTTCCTGTAGCACTCCCGTCCTGGGTGGAAACGGTCACACTCCGCACACTTCTCCATGCAGGAGATGCTGATGAAGAAGAACCCCGATCTCCTCTATACTTCTTCTTCTGAGAAGAAGTCTGCTCACGCCTCTCGGGCTCCTCCACACGACCCTTCCTCTTCTGGTCCTTGCCCTTATCGGGCCTCTGGTCCCTCTTCTCATACCGCTGCCTAGCCTGCAGCTCAAACTCCACTACCAACGCCACATCGGCCACATCCCTGAAGGTCTTGTGGCGAAAAGGTGCCACAGCCGCTTGAATGTCGCCTCTCAACCCAGCCTCAAACTTCCTAGCCTTCCGGTTATCATCCGGCTCAGGCACAAACTTCGAAAGGGAAATAAACTTCCTCACATAGTCGTCTACTGACATCTCCTTCGTCTGGCGAAGTCTCCCATACTCTACAATCTTCTGATCACGAAAGACGTCGGGATAGAACTGCTGGTTGAAGCAGCCCCTGAACTGCTCCCATGTCCATGGGTGGGGGTACTTCCCTTCAACCGACTTCCACCACTCCTTCGCCTCACTCTGAAACATGAAGGTAGCGAATCCGACTTTCTGATCCTCCTCACATCCCATGACCCGCAGCAGGTCCTCAATCGCAGTGATCCAGTGGCTCGCCTCCTGTGGGTTGCCACTAGCATCAAAAGAAGGCGGCTTCAGCTTCAGGAACTCCTGAAGCGCCTTCACGTTGTTGCCCCCCGCGTTACCGGCTCCTGCCGCCTGACCAGCAGTGGCCCCTACAGTCTGCAGCACCTGGGTCACCACCTGCTGCACAATCTCTGCAATGTCCCCCTGGGGAGCATCGCCTGCAGCTGCACCACGTCCTGGACGTCGGGGAGGCATACTGAAGATACAACATCAAAATTTATCAAAAACCATGAAGCATCAAACAGCAGACCTTTCAGACACCCACACATGCAGACAAAACCCCACAGACACCAAAGAACGAGCAACCTGGCTCTGATACCACTAAATGTAACGACCCCAAAACCGGCCTAGGAGTTAGGGCCGTTACACGCCGCGAGTCTACTACCTAACGTCGCAAGGCTCTAAGCAAACGAATCCCAAAACCGAATAAGAAACTTGTATAAATACCAAAGAAGTTTACAAGATCCAAAACTCATAAGTCAAATACAAGGAGAGAGGCCCGAAGGCTACACAAAGTACTAAAGCGTCCAAAGCGCAAGCAAACAAAGTCTAAACACACGTAAAATAACGAAGCTCCAGAAGGGGACGAGAAGAGAAGATCCCACGAGCTCAATCTGCAACAAAGTAAAGGGGTGAGCTAACAGCCCAGCAAGCAGAAGACTTCCTCAAGGAAGCCCACTCAAAACAGAAGCGGAAGAATACTTATAAACAGAGAGGATAGCGGAGTCAATATAAATAGACCGAATGAAACCACCAAACAGAGGCAGAGCAGAACGGAATATCACTTCAGAACACAGTCGGACTTTCAGATCAGAAACAGAAGAATGGGACACTAGAAACAAGCTAACACAACAGAAGGACTCACAAAAGTTCCTATGGATCCGAGGATCCCACAACAGAAGCCGTAGAGACAGCTAACAGACCCGTCGGTCAAATAACGTCCTAAGGGAGACCCTAAGGAGTATAAATAGAAGGAATTCCTGCGCAGCATGCTACGGGACAGCCCGACCCGATTATCCAAGGCTCAGAAGCAAAGTAACTAGGTCCCAAAACCAAAAGCTCACAAAACAGATCTTAAGTGCATGGAAATGAATATAAGCAGCATAAGAAGCTTGTACACAGATAGGGGAATCCAACCCCGCAAACGGAACACAAAACGGAGCAAAAACAGAGAAGTTACGTTCAAAACAGTGGCATGTCCGAACTTGCGTCCGACCTTGCAAGTTCGGACAGAGGCCGAGAATCAGAAGTCACAGAAATGCCAAAGTCTGAACTTACATCCGAACGTCGAAGTTCGGACGTAAGTCGAGACTCAGAAGCCAAAACAATCCTCATGTCCGAACTTGCGTCCGACCTTGCAAGTTCGGACACACTTCGAAACCTTACGGAGCCTCGTCCTCGCGTCAGGTCCGAACTTACATGTTCGGACCGATGTTCGGACACTCCAAAATCTTCAAAAACAAAACGCGCCCGATGACCTGTCCGAACTTACAAGTTCGGACAGACGTTCGGACAGTGCAAAACTGTCGAATTCCAGAAAGAACAGACGCGCAGAAAACAGCCAAAATCATCAGAAACTCACACAAAACTCATAGAATTGTAAATCAGTACCCTCGGGGGTTTAGCCAATCGATCAACAACGCAAAACCGATGAGAAAGCACACAATCACAACACAATTGCAAACCAGAAATGCTAGAATAAAACAGTTCCCCGAGGGTGAGCAAACAACCCCGATTCCATCCCCCACTTACATCAATTCGCAGAGACGATTCAGACCAGACACTGCCCACACGCAACCAGACGAACAGCAGTAGAGGGGGAGCCCAGATCAACGCTGAATTCACAACCAGGCAGTTCAACAATCAGAAAACTATCCTTCTCAAAACAGAAGCGAAACCCACCGAAACCCAAAGGAGAAACCAAACCTGAATTAGCGCAGAGACAAGACAACGACGACAGATCAAGAATCGAACCAAATGCAGCAGCAACACACAGATTCCAGAACTAACACCAATGGATGAGCAGGAAGTAGAGGGAGAAGAAGCGCTCAAGAAACTGTCGAGAGAATGAACGAGCGGTTTGCAAATGATCGTGAATTGTAATGAAATAAAATATGACTTATCCCTCTTAATAAGTCTTACCAAATAAAAGGGAGGCGAATGACCTCCTTGCCCCCGTCTTTTAACTTAAAGACTCCGGTGTCCCATCAGCTATCCAAAGTAACACATAACATAAGCAATGATATAAACCGAAATGTCATGAAATCTGAAACGAAAAATACGGAGTATTACACGCTCAGTCTGACCATCTGTCTGAGGATGGAACGCGGTACTCAACTTCAGTTCTGTACCCAACACTTCTCTGGTAGGTCTCCAGTACCTCGAAAGGAATCTGGTATCTCTATCTAACACTATGGTCTTCGGTATCCTGTGATGTCTCATAATTTCCTTCTCAAATAACCCAGCTAATTTGGTCACCTTCTAAGTATCCTTCATCGGTATGAATCGGGCTACTTTGTTAAGGCGATCCACCACCACCCATATCATGTTGAGACCTCCCCTAGCAGGTGGAAGTCCAACTACGAAGTCCATGGAGATATCATGAAACTTCCACTCCGGAACTGGCATCGACTGTACCATTCCGCCCGGTCGTCAGCGCTCGAATTTCACCTTCTGACATGTGAGACACCTCATGACGAACTCGGTAACATCTGTCTTCATCTCCGACCACCCAAAGTATCTCTTCATGTCTTTATACATCTTAGAGGCTCCCGGATGGATGGAAACTGAAGAACAGTGAGATTCTCTAAGTATACGGTCTTTCAGATCCGTGTTACCCCGTGGTATGCGTAACCGACCCTTAAGTCTGATCAGATCATCATCATGAAGTCTGAAGTCGTATTTCTGACTCTCAAAGGTACCATCTGTCAGCTTCTGTCTGACCTCCCTCATGTACTCATCTGTCCTCAGAGCCTCTCACACCTCATCAACCAAGCTGGAGAAAGAAACTAGTGAATGGAGTTAGTGTGCTCGACGACTCAGGGCGTCCGCTACAACATTGGCCTTTCCCTCTTTGTATTGGAGGTCAATGTCATAGTCCTTCAGAAATTCTAACCATCTCCTCTGTCTGAGATTCAACTCCTTCTGAGTGAATATATATTTCAAGCTCTTGTGATCGGTGTAGATTGTCACACTAACCCCGTATAAGTAGTGACGCCATATCTTCAAAGCGAAGACTACAGCTCCCAGCTCTAAATCATTTGTGGGGTAGTTCTCCTCATGTTTCTTCAACTGGCGTGAGGCATACGCCACCACCTTGCCATGTTGCATGAGCACGCAACCCAGCCCTCTGCCGGATGCATCACAGTAAACCTCAAAGCCCTCCGTACCGTCTGGAATAGTCATAACCGGTGCAGTGGTCAATAAGTCCTTCAAACTTTGAAACGAACTCTCACAATCAGCCATCCACACGAACGGTGCATCTTTCTTCATCATACTGGTCATCGGCTTCGCGACCTTACTGAAATCCCTAACAAACCTCCGGTAGTAACCTGCCAGACCGAGAAATCTCCGGATGTCGGTAACAGTCTTTGGTCTTGGCCAAGTACGTACGGCATCAATCTTTGCTGGATCCACTGAGATCCCAGCATCTGAGAAAATATGGCCCAAGAATGAGACTTGGTCAAGCCAAAACTCGCATTTTAAGAATTTAGCATATAACTGGTTCTCCCTCAATATCTCTAACACCCTCCTCAAATGTTCCTCATGTTCAACCCTTGACTCTGAATATATCAGAATGTCGTCGATGAATACCATAACCGACTTGTCCAGCTGCTCCCGGAACAAGCGGTTCATCAGATCCATAAATTTCACCGGTGCGTTCGACAAACCAAACGGCATCACTGTAAACTCATAGTGGCCGTATCGTGTCCGGAATGTCGTCTTCTAAATATCCCCCTCCTTAATGGCTATCTGATGATACCCCGATCTGAGATCAATCTTGGAGAACACAGATGCCCCCTTCAACTGATCGAACAGATCATCAATGCGGGGTAGCGGATACTTATTCTTCACAGTCACTGCATTCAACTCTCTGTAGTCGATGCAGAGGCGGAGACTACCATCCTTCTTCTTCACGAATAGAACTGGCGCTCCCCAAGGTGATACACTCGGTCTGATAAATCCTTTATCTAGCAAGTCTTTTAACTGCTCTTTCAACTCATTCATTTCTGCCAGAGCCATGCGGTAAGGTGCCTTGGCTATCGGCCCAGTTCCTGGTAGCAGCTCGATAGTGAACTCTACCTCCCGAGTGGGTGGCATGCCGGGCAGTTCCCGTGGAAACAGATCGGGGAACTCCGACACTACCGGTAAGTCGGGGTCGAACTCGGGGTCCCTCTCTATGTCCTGGACATAGCAGAGATATACTTCTTCCTTCTTCCTCAATTCCTTATACATTGCCATAGCGGTGATGATCTTAGTCGAAGGCTCTCTGGGCCTCTGGCGGTATGATATTGTTACCCCCGACGGACTCCTGAGCAGTAGTCAATGCTCGGCGCAGAGGATACGACCCTTGTGCCGCTCCAACCATTTCATTCCGAAAATCACATCAAATCCCAACTCCTTAAACTCAATACAACTGACTGGAAAGTCTTCCCCCTTAATTCTGACAATGGATCCTCGGTAGTAGCGAGTGCAACGAACCTTCTCTTTAGACGGGAGCGTAACAGTGAAGTCGGGTAGCTCATCAGCGTCTAGCCCCAACCTTCTCGCAAAAGATGTCGAGATAAAGGTATGCGAGGCCCCTGAGTCGAAGAGAATTGATGCCTCAATTCCATTAATCGGAAAGGTGCCGGTGAGGATAGTACCGCTCGCGTCGGCCTGTGCCTCTGTAAGTATGCTTAGCGCACCTTCCGTACCAAGTCCATAACCTAATTGTATTCACAAGCTTCATGAGTAATGATGGTATAACAGGAGTCGTAACAATTAATATGAACAACACTGTTATTTTATTCATAACCATCCTATTTACAACATGTGCTTCTTTCTTACATCTCAATCTTTACTTCATACTTAATACGTTACATGGCTAATATTGTCTAAAGGTTAGGTTTAACCGTCCTGGTCTCATATGCGTCGCATTGATTACTGCTGACGGTGCTGTATTCAGCTTGATTATCTTAATCCCATGGTACAACATCCTTGATTTTCCTCCCATAACTAATACATCCCCTCACTTAAGTATTAACTTATTAGCACGGTCCGCACGCTTCTGCTCGCCGTACAAAAATTCAGCGTCATCCCCAATGGACCAAGACACCACGGGTATCCCCCTTTCGAGAGACTCCGTTGTCTCGTCCTTATCCTGATGTAGTCCAAGTCGCCCCTCTTTCTCATAGAAGTTTACAATACAGATGTCCGCTTGTATGTCTGGAATCGGGTCAGCTTCCAACTGCTGAGTGATCTCCACGACTTGTGTAATAACCGGATGGAACTCTTCGGGTATTCCCGGTGGTGAGACTCCATCTTGTATCCTCGTGGTTTGGTAGGTCTTGGCATACGGATTCCATTCCTTGCCTAAGCTCATCATCTTTAACTTCATTCTTGCTCCTCCTGGGTACTCCGGTGTATAAAAACCTCCCGGTCCCACTCCTAGTTGACTGCATCTCCTGATGATGGCTATTTGTGCTTCTGGTGTCAGGTATCCCCTTAATAAAGTCATACCTAGGCGGATAACCTGACATTGTTCGGTTGGAAAGTCTCGGGTTTCGATGTCGGTGTCCTCCAGGTTAGGTGTTGGAGGTATTGGATAACAAATGTTGAAGTTTCCTAAGGTGGTAATAGGTTATATCTTACTTAAGGTCTAATCTTTACTTATCTTATTCTCATCTAACTCATTTATTCATCAAACATGCATGATAATGCGGTAAGCAGGCAATTATATTACTTAACGGTTTATAGCGGTACCTGGCCTCGATGAGGGTTCAGGCTCATCGTCCCGGTCCACCATGTGTAGTGTGGGTCCTGACTTCTGGGCTACCCGTGGGTTCTTGGTTGCCACTTGCTGCGCTCCCTTATGACCGTCAGGTCCAGCTCCCTGATCGGTCCTAGTCTTAACCTTGAAACCAGGTCTGTAGTTCCTACCCTCCGGGTTCCCGTAGCACTCATATGCCCGGTGCTCGAGCACACCGCAGAAATTACATTCCACCTTATTCCCCTTACAGTCAACTCCGGGGTGGTCCTTGTTGCACCGTTGGCAATAGTAGTGTCGTTGGTAGCCACCACCGGTTTCCTTTCCAGTCTCAGTACCTGATTTAACATGGCATCAGTGATTGTCTGTCAATATTGTAACCCATTCTTAATTCACCCAAAGTATATATTTCCTTACCCTTTGGCGCCCTAGAGCGCAGGGGCTTAGCAGCATAAGCATAAGTCAACTTCAGCGGCTCTTCAGTAGCCTTCTCCGTTCCCTCCTTTCCTTTTTGGTTCTGATTCTTCTGGGCTTGGGGCTGGAAATTCTGTTTCTTGTACCCACCCTGCCCTTGGTGCTCGGTGCTCTTCCCGACATTATTTATCTTGGCATTGTCCTCGTCCCTTAGCTGGACAGTTATCTCAACCTTAGAAGCGGCATGATAGCACTCCTGCTTTCCAAGTGTTAGTTTCTCTTATTTCTCAAATCTCAGTCTTATTCACCTTCTCATATTTTAATTATTCTTATTACCTGCAAGGTAGTATAACTCGTCGGCCCCATGCCGTAGCGGAGTCGATGGCTAAGCACGCCATAGAAGCGGTCCACCAGTATCCGGTCTGAATATCCCAGACCCGGCAGAAGACGGAGCAAGGCGGTGAACTCTGAGTAATACTCGTCCACCGTCATCTTGTCGGTCTGCTTAAGCGCATCCAACTGTAGGCGCTTCTTTGTCTGGACATGGGCGGGGTAGTACTTTGCTCGTAGTAGTGCGGTGTACTGCTCCCAGCCGAACTCTGGATTGGCCACATGCTCGGCCCTCACCAGCTTCCACCAATTGCCCGCTGCCCCCTTCAGATAGAATGCAGCTAGGCGCACCTTGATCCCAGCAGGGACATCAAGGGTCTCAAAGGCGGTCTCCAGCTCGGAGATGTACGCCTCAAGCTTGGCGGGATCAGTCTCCCCCTGAAATGACACGGGTCGAAGGTCTGATAGGCTCTTCACCCAGTTCGGTTCCCGGGGCTGTGGCGGTGGAGTTGGGGGTGCACCAGGCTGATAGCCCATGTGCCCCAAAGCGGCAGCTATGATCTCTGCGATCGTCTGCCCTCCCGGTATCTCAGTCTCGTCGCCTCGGCCTTGTCTCCTTCCTGACATCTGAATAAGCACAACTTGCATTAGATTTGTATCCATAACGGTTTCAGTTCAAGGATTTGTAACGTCCGTAGACGGTAAAGACGATCCACCCTTAATGGTGGTCATCTGACTCTACTCACTCTAATTTCTCACACCCTTAACCCAATACTTATATCTTAACTTATATCCTAACTCGGTGGTCAATTATGTCCGGTGTTTCTTGATCAGAGCGTAACTACGCTCTGATACCACTTTTTGTAACACCCCGTCCTAAGCCAATCGTGGTTACCGTAGACTTGACAATTGAAACATAAACATCGCAGCGGAAATAAACCAACACCAGGACGTTGCCATGGTCTGAACAACAAGAAATACTGTTTCTTAAATATTTACAACTGAATATCCAAAATACATACACCAACCGAGTTATAAGTATCTCCAAAACCACATAACATTTCTCAAGTTAAAATATCAACAGACGGGTGCACAGGCGCAACCCGTACTCAAAATAAAGTCCCCCTAGGTCTACCCGCTCCTACTCTCATGGTGTGACTTCATGGGCCGCTTACCTGCAAGTGTAAAAACAGCCACCTAAGGGGGTTAGCACAAATGCTAGTACGACCCTCTCGTGGCCCCCGAGCTAACGGGGCTACCGACGACTAATTGTCGATAGCATGAAAGTTGATTAGAATCACAATCATAATATGAAATGCAGTAACTCAACCAACCACAAATGAACATACATAGTTCACACACAAATGAATGACTCAAGCGTTCCCTTAACAAGTGAGTTAGATATTAACTCCTTAGGTCCACATTCTCCTTAATCTTATATTTGCCAACCGTTCTACTATTAGACTGGTTAGCCCTTAATTGGTTTCTTATTTTTGTAGAGCTTGGTTAACCCTAGCCGGTAGCAGTGCACTCACCAGCAATAAGCAACCTTTCTTAATTTGTTGGGGATGTAGGCTTGATCCCCCACGCCATCCTTAATGTGCCTCCCACCTCAAACAGTAGTCCGGGTGGTCGGGTCGATTTGTTGACCCTAGGCGACGAGTCCGAGGACAAACCTTATTTGGAAGTCGGATCTGATTCAGATACCGACCTCCCCCAATACACATGTGCCGGTACCATTCCGGATTCCTCACTCCCACCCCGAGTTACGGTTAGTGAAAGTCTTAAATATCATGTGTTAGTTAAACCTTAACGGGTATTAACCAACAGACACCAATGTATAATTCCTCTCCCTAACTCAATAAGTACTAAGCTTAGTTAGTAGCAAGTTTCATGCCTCGTGGGTTAGTGTAAGATGAAACAATCACAAAGAGACAAGTATATCCGGTTGCATGCTTTATCTTAACTTAGTCATAGCAAATAAACAGATAGCACACAAGCCGAGGGACACCTCGTTAGCAAGCAGGTCACAAGAAAGACTATACCGTTCACCGTCGACTGTCGTTTTTTTAACCTTCTCTAAGGTCCCAATTCACAAACCTAAAACATTCATTCATTTTTAGGCCATTAGTTATTTGCACCTTACTTAACTCACTTAGACCCTAAAGATTCCCATTCAATACCCTCCTAAGTCCTTACCACTTAACCTTATAAACTTAATTTTAAACATTAAGATTTATACTTAACTTAACTTAATTCCTTAGGTCCTTAGGTTCCTAATCATCATTACCCTCTTAATGAGGTACCCTAACACTAATTAACATCTTTTAATCTTAAAGTTTTCCTTTTTTTTTATGTTTTTGGCTCGACCGACCTTACCGACCGACCTTACCCAAGGTCGGTCCATTCCAGTACTTATTACCGTTGAAAGTTTTTACCCCGACTGACCTTGCACGTCCGGTCCCCAAGGTCGGTCCATTCCCGAGAGTTTTTCCCATTGTAAATTTAAGCCCGACCGACCTTATCAAGGTCGGTCCCAAGTTCGGTCGATTCTAGAGACCAATTCTCGTACAAAATTTTAGGCATGACCGACCTTGCAAGTCCGGTCCCAAGGTCGGTCCATTCCAGAGACTCATTTCGTACACAAAATACAAGCCCGACCGACCTTGCAAGTCCGGTCCCCAAGGTCGGTCCATTCCAGAAACTCTTTCCGGTAGAGTAAACTGGGCTCGACCGACCTTGCAGGTCCGGTCCCTAAGGTCGGTCGGCTCCAGACTTTTGTTTTTAAATTCCCATTTGACTCCAAACTTCACCCCATATACCCTAGTATGTTCTAACCTCCTTTGGGCACTTCAAACTCACCTTTAGCCTTCTATTAAACTCATTAAATCACTCACCAATATCCACCTTAGTCATTATACATTTTCCTTGTAATAATGCCAACACTTGTAATGTTTTTCACTAGGCTTCTAAGTGGTGGTTCATACCTATTTTAACCACTATGCCAAAATGTTTCCTCACCACTATAACATCATCTCCCAAGCATCTTTCACCATCTAAAATTCCTTTATGCAACTACTTAAAGTTCCTTCACAAGTTTATGCCTCATTCTTCCAACACATTATTTCCTTCCTACTTGTTTACCAATATTTGCCTAAGTCCTAAATACATAAGTGTATCCCAAAACACTCATTGGGTTCCTAATCCTTCCATGATAATGCCTAAGTCACCCTAGTTCTCAAGAACACCTTAAACTCACTCTTTTTCATCAAAACAACTCCTAAAGTTTCTTAGTACTTCCTTAGTCATAAAATCTCCTTAACACATCTTAAACACTTAGGTTCTTCACCAAATTTTGACATGGGTTCTCTAGCATATTGTTACACCAAAACTTTTAGTTTTTCACCATCAAATAGCTATCAATATTCAAATACTCATTACACCTTCTTAACACACATCATACACCAAAACTACACTACATCACAATATAGTGCATAAACTTAAAATGCTTGGCACTTAGGCCCTTAAATGACTTGGCTCTTAGGCCCTTAAATGCATAAATCTT
Organism: Limonium bicolor; assembly: GCA_023374045.1. Classification (NCBI taxonomy): domain Eukaryota; kingdom Viridiplantae; phylum Streptophyta; class Magnoliopsida; order Caryophyllales; family Plumbaginaceae; genus Limonium; species Limonium bicolor. The sequence goes on from CM041782.1 coordinate 193,219,777, forward strand.
AAACACTGAATTTCCTCAATATATAAAACCTTTGACCTGCAAATACACACAACAAGGCTCCCATTGCAATATAAATGTTCTTATAATTCACCTTGTCATTCTTAAACTATCTCCTTTCTCATTTGCTCCTTAGTCACAAGTTCTCAAATATCATCATTGTTTTTCCTAGGTTTTATTGCCCTTTCCTAATGTAAACTCTAAGCTAAGCTTATCACCTATTCAAACCCCCATCCCTTAATGCATTAAAACATCTTAAGGTAAGACATTTACCTTGCTCTTTTACAAGCTTCACAAACTTTCCTCCTTAGCCTTTTTCCTTGACAATCTCGGTCACCAACCAAACTCTCCTTGCCAATGTTCTAATCAATATTCAATGATTCCAATGAGTACTAAACCATGCACTAACATTAAGGAATAAACCCTAGGTTAAAATGTGCTTTAAGGTATTAAATTGATTGTTTTACCTTGGAGTCTTAGAATAGGCTTGGATATGAAGCAAGAAGGACCTCCTATAGCCCATGGAGAATAGAAAGCAAGCTATAACAAGGCATAACAATGAAGCCCCATGAGTATACATTTTCGGTAATGAAGAAAAATGGTGGAAACCTATATTTTCTTACATATTCTTTACCTTAAGAGAATGGAGAAGTTAATGGAGTCTCCAAGCTTGAGTTTCCTCCTCTAATGGCGGTTTGGCTTGGCACCAAATCAAAGCTCTTGAAGTTTTGAAAAGATAGAAAGAAGGAGCTTGAGCTAACTAAGAAGAATATGTGTTTTGTTTTGGTTTTGGAGCTAAAATGAGTGAGCTATGGTCAAAGCAAGGTGGAGCTAGCATGGAGGTTGACTTTCACGTAGAAGAAGAAGAGAGGAGCAGCCAAAATCGGTGAGATACATAAGAAATGAAGAAAGGAGGAGAGAGAGTGGTATAAATGAGATATTTTGATTCCTTAAAAGCAAATAGTAAAACCACTTACTTTTCCTCTTTCTTTTACAACTTAGTTGGCTACTCTTGGTGACTCACACCCTTAGAAAACCGGCACCCTCATTAATTAGGCTAGTCATGGTCTTGTTTGACCAATTAATTAGACTTAGTTGATTAAGACTAAACTAGTCACTATTTGGTTACTATTCACACATTAGTGCACATATTTGTGAAATTTTTGATTTCCCATTGATTTAGACTTCCTAATGTGATACTAATTAGTAAAAATTTAATTAAGGAGTAATCATGGGCATTTAGCCACTTAAAACCCCTTTCTAAGACAATTTTTCAAAAATGTGCTTTAAGAGTCCTTAGCACAATTTGTGTTTTAACTTGTTTTGAGCTTGGTTTTCTTTGGTAATTGACTTAAAATGACCATTAGGATATTATAAGGTCTTAGAATGATATTTGGGTGCTCACCCAAGTCTCTCCAAGCTTAGAGCACGTTTTTGCTTAAACTGCTCTTATGGTGTTTCCTTTGTTTTAAATTGTTTCCTAATCTTTCTAAGGCATTATTTAGCCTCCTTATATCTTGGCTTATCACTTAAACACCATATCTAAGTTTGGGGTATTTCAATATCTGTGGAATTATTGATTGGATTAATTAATTATTCCTGCAGACAAATTATTATTCATACTTAATCTGTTTACATGTGTTTTATGCTCGAGTCTAGACTAGACCCCGCATTTCTGGTAAACGAGTTCTTCTGAGACTATGATTTAGCTCTTAAGAAAATATTAGGAATTTTGCCAATATGTCTTTAATTAACCAGTAGACATAATTGATCAAACGGTTTTAACCTGAACCCATAATCCCGCTCATCCTTATCATCTATCACTTTATCTAATTTATTTTCCTATCTGTTATTTTAATTATCTCGTTCTTGTTATTTAAATCCCAAAACAAAAACAACCCCTTTTGAATTAACGATTGTCTTAGGCTAGACTTATTTACTTCAAGTCCCGTGGATTGACACCTGGTCGCTTCTATATTGCTAAACTACTACGACCGGGATTTTTGCAACCCGACGGTCTGTTGATTTATTACTTTCTAGGATTATTTCTTAGCTTTTAATATATCAATTCAATAGTTTGCAAAATGGCGCCGTTGCGGGGACTTGACTTTGTCTAGTCCCTAAGCCTTGGTTAATTCATTTGTTATATTATCATATTTTGTTTCTTTTATTTTTTTTTCTGTTTTTATTTTTTCTAATATTCTGATTGCTATTTTTGTTTTTGTTTCGTAATTCAAGTGTTATTATTATTTATCATTTTCTTTTGCTGTTTATTGTACTACTATTGTTTCTGTCATTTAATTATTCCAGCAATTTACTTTTTTTTATTTGCAGTTATTTAATATTCCAGTTATTTATTTATTTTTGTCATTTTAATTTCCAGCTATTATTTTTCTGTTATTTAAATTCTGTCATTTAAATTCTGCCATTTAATGTCCAGTTATTTATTTATCGTCATTTAAATTCCTTGTCATTTAATTTTTGTCATTTAATTTCAGCATTTCAAATTTCAGCAAATTTTTTGTTATTTAATTTTCCGTTTCTTTATTTAATTGTTATTTAAATTCCAGTTATTTAATATCTGTCATTTAAATTACTGTCATTTAAATTCCCTCGCCATTTAAATTCCTGCAATTTATTTCTGTCTTTTTAATTTTTATTGCATTAATTTTCGTTTTATTTAATTCAAAAAAAATGTGGCAAAGGATTCGATTGACAATTATTTTTGTTATTAGTTATTTCTAACTAATAATGGCAAGTGGGGAGGAATTCGATTGGGATTCCTATTATTCCCAAGATATATATTGTTCACATTGTTCGGGACCTCATGAGATCGATAATTGTCTTGAATTTCAAGAGCAATTGTGGTTAGTGGATCAACCAGACTAACTGCAGAATATAGGTGTTCCACAACACAATACAATCATAAACAATGTTGTCGAACAACCTGAAGGAGAAGATTTCTACATGAACAAACTGAAGTTCTTTGCTGATTTGGAAGACACAATTGCGGAGTTAAAAACTCAGCTAGTTCTAATATTGCAAAAACCAAGGAGCAAAGTGGTTCATGACGGAGTACACCCTACTGCAGACGGTTTTCTTTCCTCCTTCTCCTTGCTCTATCCAGAAGACGAGGATGCTTACATTCTCGAATTTAAGAAGAAAGAACCACCACCTCTTTGCCAGTATCAAAACCTTTTCGAGCCTCAGTTAAACGAGGAAGATGTTTACATCCTCCAATTTGAAGAAGAACAACAATCAGCACCTGGTCTTCTGCTTGAGACCTGTTACCGTCAATATCTACTCAAGGACCAGGTTTTATGGAGCATTTATTTTCCTATCCTATTTGTTGAGGTAACATTGTGTTTTGATCCAGGTGGTTCAACCTTGATTGCTGGCCACTTCGTATCCCCGTTGGCACCACTGTCAACTTTTATTTTTGATCCCTAATAACGAAGTGAGAGTCTAGCCAGAGACTTTAACTCCGGGCAGCTTGGTGGGAGGCAACCCACCGGTTTGTATCTCTTTCACTTTATTGGTTTAGTTTTTATTTTACTCTTTTGTTTTTATTTTGTGGTGTGTTAACAGAGGTTGTGCATATTACAAGAGCCTTGGCTCTTATTTTTCACTAATGATTCTGTCTGGTTCTACTTGAGTTCTTCTGGCCTTGCAGATTCGCAAACTCTCAATCTACTAAATTTGTGCTTGGCTGAACTCAAGTGCGGGGGAATCGGGAAGCATTACTCCTCAAAAGATCATGGAGAAATTTTTACACCCTCACCCTTTGCGTTCTGTATTCTGAGTGCTAATTTGATCTTGCCTGATTTACTGGTTATGTATGTTTAATTAGTTAGCCTTTATCAAGTCTATTGTGATATTTTGGTGATTTTCAGTTTTATTATGTTAAATTATAAATTATTTATATCTATATATATAAAAAAAAATTAAAAAAAAGGAGAGATTTTCAACGTGTCCGGAATTGCGTCCGACCGGCGCCACGCGGACACGTAATAAAGCTCCCATGTCCGCAAAACGGACGCTTACACGGATAGAATTTTTATACCGCATCTCTATTTCAGTCACGTCCGCAGAACGTACAGTCACACGGACACGTTTTTCAGCCTTGACCGTTCACGGACTCTCACCAGGATGCGTCGTTTTGAAAATTGTCTCTATTTTCACTGACGTCCGTATGCGGACTAATTCACGGACGCTTGCAACTTCAAACGCGTCCGGAAAACGGACATATTTGCGGACGTTAATAAACCGCGCTTTCTTCTTGAAATACCCCAGAACTTGATATGTCGTTTAAATATTAAACTATGGTATGTAAAGGCTAAAAAGTGCCTTAGGAACATCAGTGAACAATTTAAACCATAGTAAAATGCAATAAAGCACTAAGATACAGTTTGAGCAAAAACATGCTTTAAGCTTGGAGTGAACTTGGTTAGGACCCAAAGAGCCTACCAAGACTTAATAATATTCAATTATGATTTAATAAGGCTAATTAAGTCCTTAGGAAACTTTGGTAGACAGTTAAACCAAATAAAACACAAGAATATACCTTAAAGTCAATATGAGCAAAAATGTGCTCTAAGCTTGGGATAAATTTGTATAAGACCTAAAGGTCATATCTATACCTTATAAATATGTTAATGAACATATTAAATCAATTACCAAAGAAAACCAAACTTGAAAACAAGTTAAAACACAAAATGTGCTTTAAGGAGCCTTAAAGCGCATTTTTGAAAAATTGTCTTGTAAATGAGTTTTGAATGGCTAAATGTCCATCATTACTCTTTAATTAACATGTGTACTATATAGTATCACATTTGGAAGTCTATATCAATGGGAAATCAAAAATTTCACAAATATGTGCCTTAGTTTGTGAATAGTACTCAAATAGTGCTAGTTTAAATTATAAGTCAACATAAGTCAAATATTTGGTCAACAAAGACCATAAATATCTCTAATGTGTAAGGGGGGCACGGTTTTATGGGTGTGATTCATCACACTTGGCTAGCCAATTAAAAGAAAGAAAGAAAAGTAAGTAAAAGGTTACTTTTGCTTTTAACATAAATATCATCAAAGTATACTCTCTCACCTCATTATCTTCTTTCTCCTTGGTTCCCACCGTCACCTATCTTCATCCTCCCAAGCAAATTCGTTTTGCTACAGTCCACACTCATTCTTCATCTTCTTTCACTTGTAACTTATGATTCCATGCTCCAAAATCAATTTCAAGACTACCTTTGTCTTAGTTAGGCCAAACTCTTCATTTCCCTCTTTTCAAATCTTCAAGAACTCAATTTTGGTGCCATGGAGATTCACCATTGAAGGAGCATGAGCCCTTATTTTCATGCCTTGTCATTCTCTTATGCTTCAAGGTAAGGAAAATCAAAGAAGAACTAAGTTCCTTTCATTTTTTGTATAACCGAAAATTCACCTTACAATGGTGCATTACCTTGCTATCTTCTTAGCTTAATCCAAACTTAAAAGGTCTAGGAGGAGTCCTATCTTGCCACTTGTTCAAGTTCTCTTTCAAATTCCAAAGGTAAACATCAATTTTAGTATTTTAAGACATTTATGTAAACCTAGGGTTTAATTATGAGTTTGAGTATTAAACTTAATGCTCATTACCCTTATATGTATATTGGTTAGAAGGTTGATAAGTGATAAAAGCTCCTTGCCGATTTTCAATCAAGAAAAACAAGAGAAACAAGTGAGAAAACTTGGAAGACAAAGAGGTAAATAACCTCTCTTAATGTGGTTTATTTACTAGGGAATTGAGCTATATTGCTTAATAAATAACCTAAAGAGCCAATGGAAAAATGAGCTAGGAAACTATCCACAAGGTGGACTAAAAGGACATGGGAGCATTGTTGTGTGTATTCGCAGGTTGAAGGCATTTAAATGTGGAAATTCAGTGTTTATGGTTTATGCTATTTAAGGGCCTAAGTGCCAAGCAATTTAAGTTTATGCACATATTGTGATGTAGTGTAAATTTGGTGAAGTTTTGTGTGTGAGGAAGTTCTTGATGGATTTTAGGTGTTCTTGAATGAAATAAGGTAAAAACCTAAGTGTTTGGATGTGAGGATATACAAGAGAAGCTATGGCAAAATTTGGAAAATGTATAAGGAGTTCTAGGTGTTTTAAATGAGTTTTGGTGAACTAGGAAGTGTTAAAGGTGAACAAATGTTTTACTAGGGAAGAAAACATGTACTAAGGTGATTTAGAGTGATACAAGGATTTAGGTATTATCTTGGAAGTTCTAGGATATCAATGTGTGTTTTGAGAATGTTGATGTACAAGGAAGAAATGATGTTTAGGTAAGATGTGAAAAGGAGATTTAGTTAGAAGAAAAGAAGTTTAGAGATGATGTTAAGGTGTAGAGGAAACACCTTGGTATAGTGGTCATTATAGGTGAAATACCACCTAGAAATCTTAAGGAGAAAACATTCCAAGTGCTAGGAATTTTGTAAGGAATTTGTGAATGATAAGATGGTTTGGTGTGTGATTTAAAGAGTTTAGTATATGGCTGGCTAAAGGTGTGTTTGATGTGCCAAATGATGTTAGAACACATTAGGAGGCTTGAGGAAAAATTTGGAGAAAGTTTGACAATGTATGGGAAGTTTCTGCCGACCTACCCAGGGGACCGACCCCAGTCTGGGTCGGTCGGGCTGAAACTGTGAGCTTGGATACTCTCTGCAGCCGACCTACCCAGGGGGTGGGTCGGTCGGTGGGTCGGTCGGACCTTAAAAAAAAATTAATTTTAAGAATGTTAAGTGGTATTAGTGGTATGCCATTAAGAGAGTATAGATGGTAAGAAAGATAAATTATATGGACTTGAGAGATTAAGTTAAGTGAGATGATTTAAATGTTAAGGTTATAAAATGATATGTAATGATGGGGATTATTAAGTAATGATGTTATAAGAATGTGGACATGTTAAGTGAAGTTATGTAACTAAGTTAACGGGGAAAAGTTATAAGCATTAGACTTTAAACAATCATGTTACCCCGATGTTAATAAAAATACATGTAATGTTATCAGTTGTTCGAGGATTTCTTGAGGAACATAAGTGGACATGATAAAGTGGACTCCGGTGACAGGTATGGTTTTCTTGCAACCTGTGTCCTACCGGATTACACCGGCTTGTATGCCAATGTGTTTTTCTGTATGTTTGCCATGTTGTAAGATAAAACATGTAATGAGTTTACAGCAATTCATATATGTGACGTGTCTAGTTCCGATACCATTTAACCTCGGAAGTGTTAACCTTAGTTAACTGAGTCTAGGATCACATGAGAGTTTGGTATTCGGATTAAACGACCCGAACCATGGGACGTTCTAACCATGGCTATACGTTGTTAATTGTGTGATATGTGTATGGAATGTAGGGATCTCCCTTGTGTGTTTAACCCAGTTGTAATACTGTATGGTGTGTAGATGTGATAGACTCCATAGTGGGGTTCTAACTAATATCTAAAAGTAAGTATGTACTAACAGTGGTGAGAATCCGGTTTGGCCGGTCGCGCGTTGTTTGGGAGTGGGTATCCTTCTTAGCCTTACCCTTCTCTCTGTTATGGTTGTTTCCCTCACGGGTTATGATCTCCCATTAGCTTATTCCAAAGCTTAGCTATTCTGACTTATGATCGGTTTAGGGGGAACATGTGTTTGTGTGGTGTGTTCGGGCCACAAAACCCGAACCATCTTAACTTAAGTTACTCGTCCGACTATTAGGACGGTAATGAGTGTTGTATAACGAGCTTACCATGGGGGTGACATCATTCTCTAGGCTCACCAGTGAATTAACTATGTTTGGGTCGGTTCCTAAGAGAACCGCACCCGTTATGTTATGTGTTGTTGATGTAATGCAATTTCTATTGCGATATTGTTATGTGCACGTTGAAACGTGAAAAGTGTTGTTATGTGTTGTTATGTGATGTATGTTATATGTTGTAAATTGTGGAGTATGTGGATCATGGATATGAATCCCAGTTTATGATAAGAGGCGTTTATGGATAACCCGATTAATGGGTAGTTGTCGTCTATTAAGGAAGTAGCTCCATTAGAGGAGAAACACTCTAGGGGTAATGAATACCATGAGTGACTTATCAATGAGGATGTGTTATCTGTTTGTTGAGCCCCTCGAGGCGAAATGTTATGTGTTGTGTGTTTATAGTTACATGCATGATTTAAATATAATCAACCGCATGTTAAGACGACAATTAGTTGTGCATGGCCCGGTAGCATGCGGGCTGTGGGATTACCATACCAGCAAAGGTGCTGAGCCCCTTGGGGGCCACCCTTTCTCTTCTTTTCCTATTTCAGGTTCAAGGAGCTGGAAGCCGTTCGAGAGTAGGACGGGGTAGTCGTTGTACATGGGTAATCATGCAAGTTGTATATATACAGTAGGTGTAGTAAGACCGAAGTTGTTATCGGCATCAGTTTGTAAATACTCGGTACAGTTGGAAGGTATGTGTATGTTTTGTTGTTAATGGAAAGGGATAGTAATGTGTAGTTGCTCGGGAGTCTAGTCCATCAGACCGGTACAATTGTATATGTAATAGCCTTGTTAGCCACGTGGGTGGTTAACGGCGTGTAACACCAAGAAGTTAAGTTATGTGATGAAGTTTGTTTCCGCTGCAGTTTGTTGATAAGTGTTGTTGTTAGTTGGGGTGTTACAAAAAGTGGTATCAGAGCGAAGTATCGCTCTGATGACTGAATTACCGAGCTTAGGAAGTACTGAGTTAGGATTTTAGTACTTTGGGTTAAGGCTTGAGTGATAGCGTGAGAGATACGCTAGTTAGGTGTAACAAGTGTGTACTAGAAACCTATAGTGTCCAACCCACCCTCCACAATCCAGGTTTTATAACTTGGGAAAGAACGCCAGAGAGATGAAATTCCTCTCATACTTGGGAAACCCGATCTGGCTGTTATTAAGTACCTCTATGAGAACGGAGAACCTGTCATACGGTAGATCCCGAGAAGTGGGAATTCCGGAGACGGTTTCTGCCTAAACAATGTTAACCACATTTTATATCAAAGAATGAAGAAACCTATGCATAGGAGAATGGAATTTCCGGCAACCTGGGTCGACATGCCGAGCAGTCGAGAACAACCAGCTTGCAACGCACTAATTGTGCAACAGGCAAGAAGTGGATTAATGAAACCCGAGACGAGTGTCTACGGGACCACAGTTGTTAAGTGATACACCAACGGTATACCAACCGACAAAGGAACTATAACGTCGTGCCCAAACAAGAGACAAGTCTCAGTAACCACGACAATACGTGGAACGGGCTACGAAGAGGAAACAATAAAAAAAAGGGTCTTCCAGAATGGGAAACACCCTAGTTAGTGATTATCATGTAAAGACAGTGAGAAGTCATCCGGAGGAATTATTATCAAGACTGTAAGATCAAGTGAGGGCCAACGAGGCCACTGATAATAGTGCGAGTAAGAACAATACCGCAACCAGTATGTGTGCTTAACCGATAGCTAGTTAGCATGGCGCACTTGTTATAGCAAGTGCTGCTATAACAGGGCGGTTCGGGAAATTTATAACCACTACAAAGTACTTGGTAAAGTACCATAAAGTTAAATGTGATCGTCATAACAGTGGAAGGGCCTGTTAGCCTAACCTCTGTAATTGTAAGTACACCAGTCAGCAAGAAGCTAGACATGGTTAAGGTAAGAAGATGTTGTGAAACCATGAAAATTTTCTTTCAAACTCAGATTTATTCAAACTCTTTCCTTTCAAAACCAGATTTTCTTTCAAACCAATACTTCTTTCTAACCTTCTTCTAAACCAAACCAGTAAAACCAAAGGCAGTTGATAAAGATACAACAGTGGATAAACTTTCCCTCGATTAAGCTCGGGAAGCATGGAATGAATATTGTCACGGGACAATATAAGGGAGTTGACAACAGAATACTTCACCTAGGCGTATGACAGACACTACGAGTGTACCAACTGAATTGTGGGACGACCGCACTCCGATAGGAGCTTGTGGGCCTGACAGACCTACTTATGGGTTAGTTGGGTAAGTAGTAATGTATCAGTAGGGTACCCCACATATGTATACAAGTAGAGTCTGGAACACGGGAAGTAGTCGACTCCGTACTACGGTCAGCAGTGTAAGTCAATCAAGAGCAAAGGATTACCATGAATGGTTGAAGTAAAGGAACAAGTCAAGTTAACGAGTCTAAAAGAATTAGTGAATTCCTTTCAAGGAAATGTTTAAGAGTCAGAGGTGCGAAGTGCACTAACTGTAATGTAAAGACATCGCATATGCCTTAAGGATCCTCAGGGATAAACATGTTAGATGGAACGGTGACCCAGCCTGTCCATGGCTAAGCAGATGCCTAATGTGGACACATTAATGTGCAAAGAACGGGATGAAACTCCCAGAATGAGTACCTACACTACCAGGAAATGTTGATCTTCACAAAAGGAGATAATAAGCCAGTTAAGAACGCAAACGGCGTGGCTAACTGAGTATACCAATAAGTGTGAACCTGATGTAATGGCATAACTTAGTAACACCCAGGAGCAATCCTTGAAGGGTGTTCACATCAACAAGTGTTACACGAAACGACATGATAGAAGCACAAAGGTTGAAACTAACACCCAGCTTAGACATAAGTTGTCAGGAGACGGACTAACAAACCTAAGGGGCATCCCATGAAAGGAAACGGAATGCAACGACCTTGTCATGGAGCTCAATATAATATCCAAACCATGTAAGGTTGTACAGAGAAGTACATGTGTGTGGATAGCCTATAATGAGCGCAACTCAAGGCAAATAAGGCTTATAGGCCACAAATAAAATGTGTTATGTAAATTAGATTGATTGCAGAAGTTTATGTTATATAAGTGAATAGAGTGGAGAACGAACCACTGCATTAAGAGTGGGGTTACCTCTCGATATTGTGAGACCGCAGGAGCGGTAGTTATGTGTATCAAGTCCAAAAAATATGTTAAGGATTGACCATGTTGATATTGCGAGAGAACAGTTAGTTTAGTAGCTTGTGAAGCACCCGGCTGAATAACAGCGGCTTGTAACTCGAGTGAGCTACGCTCCAGGAGCATACAGTAGTCATACAAATGAATAACGAACCATAATACGAGTGATGTAAGTATATGTGTGGAAGTTAATGTGACAGTAAGTAGACCATGTAAGTTATTGTTATGCAATGAGTAAGAGCACGGTTCACAGCTGGCGACCGTTGTATCAATGTTATTGAGTAATAATGTGGCAGATAAGACCAGTTATGAGTTAAACTCATTGGAGATGCAAGATAAGTGATGTTAAACAGACTGGGCAATAAGCCAGTGGCAGGTACTATGTGATGAGGAACTCAGTGTGAATTCCATGGCGAATCGCATAAGGGATTTACTGTCAAGAGTTTACGCCTCTGCACTCTGTATGACTGAGTGTTTTGGTATTGCACTTGCGCAGTAATGATCGAGTGGGATAGCTAGGAATTGGAAACATGTTAATTGTGGGGGAATAATGTTATAATGGCCGATGCATAGGAAATGCAAGACCGCACCAATAAAAGAGTACTTGTACAAAACCAAATGTGGAGACATGATTAACAATAAGTGACTACAGTAGCACTAACTGCCAAATATCGGTATAGAATATACCCCAAATGTTGTAAATAGCTGAGAGAGCACTACACACTAGGTAGTAGCTCAATCTCAACCGACAGTAAGTCGGAAGGGAACAAGTCAATCATTGTGAAATACATAGCGGTATACAGCAAATTGTTATGGAAGTGGATAGAAAGTTTATAACTCACCGAATTCGCTAACGGTAAGAGATACCACGCGTCGGTTGAGAAACCATTGTTACCAGGATGAAGGTGACAATTGGGGATGTACAATACAGTAAGAATAACAAAAGGGGCAATTAAGCTCTACAGTTATTAGAGTTTCACAGCAGAAACTAGTGAGCCAGTGATTCAAGTGTTGAATGTACATGGTGAACACAAGTGAATGGCTAATTATTAACGCCTAGAAGCCTAACAGGCCAGAATCGAAACCAACTAAGAGTTTAAACAAACTCCAATGAGAATTCTTGGTTTAGGAACTAAACCGCCAATATGGTTAAGATCCTCTAATCAGAATCCATTGTGTAATAGACCGCGTGGAAGTTAAAACACTTCACGACGGCAGAACATTTTAAGCCAATGTTTAGTGATTGATTACGTGGGTGTAATCCCTTTTAAGGGGGGTAGAGCGCAAAACCACTTAGTGTGTACTACCGTACAAGTGTACGTGATTTATGTTGTGCATAGCACAAAATAATTTGTTTTGATGATTGGTGTGTGTGTTATGTAAACATACGCATTCATTCATCGTTTAATTGTGGTAATTGCGCACAGAAGATGCGAATACCATTGTGATAAGTGTGTTGATTTGTTAACAGTTGTGTGTGATAGTACAAGTGTGGGGAGTAGAGAAACTCCCGGGGAACAAAACCCCGACAGTGTATAAATGTGAAACTGTGTGTTGTATTTTGATAAAATATATGTGTATATATACTATATAGTGATTCATGAAAGGGTATGAGACCGATATAAAACCTAATGAGAATAAGATTCCCTAGGTAACAACATTAAAGTGAATGGAAATAAATGATAGATGAAGTTCTATCCCTTGGAGATGTTATGATCATGATTAGAATGATCAAAAGATAGAAAATTGGAAATGAGTGATTTATTTGATGCTTGAAAATGAAGTGGGAAGTGGAACTTGATTTGCATGCGATCAAGGGAAGCCGAACACAAATTGGGGTGGAAGGATAGTTCACACTGATGCTGATCACATTAGGGTTGAATGATTCTTGAAGCTCTATAAGTGGTCACAAATAACCACGCTAAGAAAAGAAGCAAAGAGCATAAGTTGGACTTGGAGTTGTGTGTGTTTTCAAAAAGGATTTTGAATTGGTATTTATAAAACGTCGATAGATACTTTACATGATTAAAGTTTTCTTACTTAACCTCACAAGGAAAAAATTTTAAATTTAAGTGAATGTTTTGATCTCCCAAAGGAACGGGGACCAGAAGGTGTCCATCGCGACCGGGTTCTGCGGGATCACAGTGTATATCAAAGATATTTTTGATTGCAATACATGCTATGACATGTTGTGTGGTATGTGTAATAAATATTATTTTGACCTTGAGTTCCTAAAGTGTATGCTATTAAGACCTATGAGTCTAAATGTGTTGTGTTACATAGACCTATGTGTCTAAAGGCTGTTATGTTATCAAGACCTATGTGTCTAAATGTTGTTATGTTACCCAAGACCAGAGAGTCTAAGGGTTGTTATGTGTGTGTAAATGTTGTTAAGATACCCGAACCATTGAGTCCAAGGTTATCAAGTGAATATGTTATGTTATGTATGGATGTGAATGTGTTACCCGGACCATCAAGTCCGAGGGTGTGTTGTAAAATATGTTTGGGTTATGGAAGTTTATTTCCAAGTGATTCCTGTCTTCTAATCTAATGATGTGTGGGAAGTGTAAACTTCGAGGACGAAGTTCTTTTAAGGAGGGTAGATTGAAATACCCCAGACCTTGATATGTGGTTTAAATATTAAACTATGGTATGTAAAGGCTAAAAAGTGCCTTAGGAACATCAGTGAACAATTTAAACCATAGTAAAATGCAATAAAGCACTAAGATACAGTTTGAGCAAAAACATGCTTTAAGCTTGGAGTGAACTTGGTTAGGACCCAAAGAGCCTACCAAGACTTAATAATATTCAATTATGATTTAATAAGGCTAATTAAGTCCTTAGGAAACTTTGGTAGACAGTTAAACCAAATAAAACACAAGAATATACCTTAAAGTCAATATGAGCAAAAATGTGCTCTAAGCTTGGGATAAATTTGTATAAGACCTAAAGGTCATATCTATACCTTATAAATATGTTAATGAACATATTAAATCAATTACCAAAGAAAACCAAACTTGAAAACAAGCTAAAACACAAAATGTGCTTTAAGGAGCCTTAAAGCACATTTTTGAAAAATTGTCTTGTAAATGAGTTTTGAATGGCTAAATTCCATCATTACTCTTTATTTAACATGTGTACTATATAGTATCACATTTGGAAGTCTATATCAATGGGAAATCAAAAATTTCACAAATATGTGCCTTGTTTGTGAATAGTACTCAAATAGTGCTAGTTTAAGTTATAAGTCAACATAAGTCAAATATTTGGTCAACAAAGACCATAAAATCTCTAATGTGTAAGGGGGGCACGGTTTTATGGGTGTGATTCATCACACTTGGCTAGCCAATTAAAAGAAAGAAAGAAAAGTAAGTAAAAGGTTACTTTTGCTTTTAACATAAATATCTTCAAAGTATACTCTCTCACCTCATTCTCTTCTTTCTCCTTGGTTCCCACCGTCACCTATCTTCATCCTCCCAAGCAAATTCGTTTTGCTACAGTCCACACTCATTCTTCATCTTCTTTCACTTGTAACTTATGATTCCATGCTCCAAAATCAATTTCAAGACTACCTTTGTCTTAGTTAGGCCAAGCTCTTCATTTCCCTCATTTCAAATCTTCAAGAACTCAATTTTGGTGCCATGGAGATTCACCATTGAAGGAGCTTGAGCCCATATTTTCCTGCCTTGTCATTCTCTTATGCTTCAAGGTAAGGAAAATCAAAGAAGAACTAAGTTTCCTTTCATTTTCTTGTATAACCGAAAATTCACCTTACAATGGTGCATTACCTTGCTATCTTCTTAGCTTAATCCAAACTTCAAAGGGCTAGGAGGAGTCCTATCTTGCCACTTGTTCAAGTTCTCTTTCAAATTCCAAAGGTAAACATCAATTTTAGTGTTTTAAGACACTTGTAACTTATTTGCTTAATAAATAACCTAAAGAGCCAATGGAAAAATGAGCTAAGAAACTATCCACAAGGTGGACTAAAAGGACATGGGAGCATTGGTGTGTGTATTCGCAGGTTGAAGGCATTTAAATGTGGAAATTCAGTGTTTATGGTTTATGCTATTTAAGGGCCTAAGTGCCAAGCAATTTAAGTTTATGCACTATATTGTGATGTAGTGTAAACTTGGTGAAGTTTTGTGTGTGAGGAAGTTCTTGATGGATTTTAGGTGTTCTTGAATGAAATAAGGTAAAAACCTAAGTGTTTGGATGTGAGGATATACAAGAGAAGCTATGGCAAAATTTGGAAAATGTATAAGGAGTTCTAGGTGTTTTAAATGAGTTTTGGTGAACTAGGAAGTGTTAAAGGTGAACAAATGTTTTACTAGGGAAGAAAACATGTACTAAGGTGATTTAGAGTGATACAAGGATTTAGGTATTATCTTGGAAGTTCTAGGAATTCAATGTGTGTTTTTGAGAATGTTGATGTACAAGGAAGAAATGATGTTTAGGTAAGATGTGAAAAGGAGATTTAGTTAGTAAGAAGTTTGAGAGATGATGTTAAGGTGTAGAGGAAACACCTTGGTATAGTGGTCATTATAGGTGAAATACCACCTAGAAATCTTAAGGAGAAAACATTCCAAGTGCTAGGAATTTTGTAAGGAATTTGTGAATGATGAGATGGTTTTGGTGTGTGATTTAAAGAGTTTAGTACATGGCTAAAGGTGTGTTTGATGTGCCAAATGATGTTAGAACACATTAGGAGGCTTGAGGAAAAATTTGGAGAAAGTTTGACAATGTATGGGAAGTTTCTGCAGCCGACCTACCCAGGGGACCGACCCCAGTCTGGGTCGGTCGGGCTGAAACTGTGAACTTGGATACTCTCTGCAGCCGACCTACCCAGGGGGTGGGTCGGTCGGTGGGTCGGTCGGATCTTAAAAAAAATTAATTTTAAGAATGTTAAGTGGTATTAGTGGTATGCCATTAAGAGAGTATAGATGGTAAGAAAGATAAATATATATGGACTTGAGAGATTAAGTTAAGTGAGATGATTTAAATGTTAAGGTTATAAAATGATATGTAATGATGGGGATTATTAAGTAATGATGTTATAAGAATGTTAAGGACATGTTAAGTGAAGTTATGTAACTAAGTTAATGGGGAAAAGTTATAAGCATTAGACTTTAAACAATCATGTTACCCCGATGTTAATAAAAATACATGTAATGTTATCAGTTGTTCGAGGATTTCTCGAGGAACATAAGTGGACATGATAAAGTGGACTCCGGTGACAGGTATGGTTTTCTTGCAACCTGTGTCCTACCGGATTACACCGGCTTGTATGCCAATGTGTTTTTCTGTATGTTTGCCACGTTGTAAGATAAAACATGTAATGAGTTTACAGCAATTCATATATGTGACGTGTCTAGTTCCGATACCATTTAACCTCGGAAGTGTTAACCTTAGTTAACTGAGTCTAGGATCACATGAGAGTTTGGTATTCGGATTAAACGACCCGAACCATGGGACGTTCTAACCATGGCTATGCGTGTGTTAATTGTGTGATATGTGTATGTGAATGTAGGGATCTCCCTTGTGTGTTTAACCCAGTTGTAATACTGTATGGTGTGTAGATGTGATAGACTCCATAGAGGGGTTCTAACTAATATCTAAAAGTAAGCATGTACTAACAGTGGTGAGGAATCCGGTTTGGCCGGTCGCGCGTTGTTTGGGAGTGGGTATCCTTCTTAGCCTTACCCTTCTCTCTGTTATGGTTGTTTCCCGCACGGGTTATGATCTCCCATTAGCTTATTCCAAAGCTTAGCTATTCTGACTTATGATCGGTTTAGGGGGAACATGTGTTTTGTGTGGTGTGTTCGGGCCACAAAACCCAAACCATCTTAACTTAAGTTACTCGTCCGACTATTAGGACGGTAATGAGTGTTGTATAACGAGCTTACCATGGGGGTGACATCATTCTCTAGGCTCACCAGTGAATTAACTATGTTTGGGTCGGTTCCTAAGAGAACCGCACCCGTTATGTTATGTGTTGTTGATGTAATGCAATTTCTATTGCGATATTGTTATGTGCACGTTGAAACATGAAAAGTGTTGTTATGTGTTATGTGATGTATGTTATACGTTGTAAATTGTGGAGTATGTGGATCATGGATATGAATCCCAGTTTGAGATAAGAGGCGTTTAAGGATAACCCGATTAATGGGTAGTTGTCGTCTATTAAGGAAGTATCTCCATTAGAGGAGAAACACTCTAGGGGTAATGAATACCATGAGTGAATTATCAATGAGGATGTGTTATCTGTTTGTTGAGCCCCTTGAGGCGAAATGTTATGTGTTGTGTGTTTATAGTTACATGCATGATTTAAATATAATCAACCGCATGTTAAGACGACAATTAGTTGTGCGTGGCCCGGTAGCATGCGGGCTGCGGGATTACCATACCAGCAAAGGTGCTGAGCCCCTTGGGGGCCACCCTTTCTCTTCTTTTCCTATTTCAGGTTCAAGGAGCTGGAAGCCGTTCGAGAGTAGGACGGGGTAGTCGTTGTACATGGGTAATCATGTAAGTTGTATATATACAGTAGGTGTAGTAAGACCGAAGTTGTTATCGGCATCAGTTTGTAAATACTCGGTACAGTTGGAAGGTATGTGTATGTTTTGTTGTTAATGGAAAGGGATAGTAATGTGTAGTTGCTCGGGAGTCTAGTCCATCAGACCGGTACAATTGTATATGTAATAGCCTTGTTAGCCACGTGGGTGGTTAACGGCGTGTAACACCAAGAAGTTAAGTTATGTGATGAAGTTTGTTTCCGCTGCAGTTTGTTGATAAGTGTGTTGTTGTTAGTTGGGGTGTTACACTTCTTCTTCTTTTCTTCCTTCCCCGTTGCTTCTTTTTCCTCCTTCGACCTCGAACCAGAGAACACGATAGCTTCTTTCTCTTCTCCACCACCAGCCAACATTCTCCAATTCAATAAACCTCGAGCACCGCAAATTTACATGAAATCCAACCCTCTGTTTCATTCGTCACCGCGGTCGCCTACTCCCCTCTTCCTCACCGTCGCTACCACCACGAACACCACACCAACAAGCGCCGGCGACAACACACTGAGCTCCACACCGCCACAAGCTCCGACGACGCCATAGCCACTAACCCACCGCCGTTTTCAAAGCTACTTCACAGGTTTTTCAAAAACTGAAATTTTTTCTAGTTTTCGATGCGTATTAAGGAGTTAAATCCGAGATTAGAAAAAATCGTGAGGAAAGAACGTAGTTAGAGGTGTTTATGTGGTTAAACTGGAGTTTGATGTGCGCAATATTTAGCAACCTTGAGAAATATGTGCGAAATTTGTGTGTTTAGGCGATTCTGTTCGCCGCAAATTTTTTTTTAGGGTTCTTGAGCGGTCCGGACCTGCGTCCGCACCGGCCCACCCGGACACAGGTCCGGACATGTTGAAATTTTGCAAATTTTTTTGAAATTTATTTCTGGCTTTGCACCTTAATGTGTGTGGTTAGTTAAGCTTAGAATTATGACTGTTAAGCCCTAAATTTCCTTGCTCGCAAGCGATAAAGAACTTTTGGGAATACGAATTACTATGGGCTCGTTTCTGTCAGTTTGTTTGTTCTTTAACTTTCAACATTGCATCCTTTATTATTGAACTTTAATTTCCTGTCTGACAACAATAAATAGATGGTTCGTACTAGAGGAGGTAGGGTCACACGCTCAGGGCCCCCTACGCGAGCCCCACACTCAATGATACATCAGGTGCACCCCCTCCACCGCCCTCTCCACTACGTGAGGACGGGTTTATCTCTGCCACCGCCCGTGCCTGGTTCGACAAGGGTGGGAAATTTGTCATGGAGAGGCGCATCGCATCTGAAGTGATCAACGCCACAGAGATACAGCCTGTCCTTGAGAGATTCGGGATCGCCACAGTACTAAGGATGGGCGAGGGCCTTTTCTCTCCTGACCTAGTCCGGGAGTTCTACGCGAACGCCCAAGCACACAATACGCAAAATGTCATCACTTCTTATGTGTGCCACCACCCGGTTGAGATCACTCCCACCTCATTCGCCACCGTTTTTCTGCTTCCGGATAACGCGGAAGCCCATGTAGATATGGGTGAGGAGCTACCGAGGACCACCAGGACTAGATGGGTCCAGGAGATTGGTCAGACATCTCGACATAGGGGAGAGGAGAGTAAGGGTGTCATCCCCTACACCAGCCTCCCATCGCTCATGCAGAGGCTGGTAGTTGAGATCCCCAGCCATCAGATCCGGCCTCGTGCTGGAAATGATGTTACTGATGAGGACTGTGTGCTGATCGACTACCTCTTAGCACCGCCTCCCCCTCCACAGCGACAGATCTCCATGCCGTACATCATGTTCCATCAGCTGCACAAGGTGGTCACATACCTGAGATCGAAGAAGAAGATCACACCTATCTTTCCCTTCTTCATCCACCACCACCTCGCCTGTGTGCTACCTGACGACGTATTCACCGGAGTCGATGTGCGAGAGGGCGAGAGCCCAATCTCTTTCAAGACAGTGAAGAGGTGGGGCTTCATGCGCTTAGCGGATAGGAGCTGGGTACGCGGCAGCTCTGGCCTGGGGGCTACTGCTTCATCCTCGACTTCAGGCTCTGCACCGGCGGCCACTACTACCATGCAGCCACCTACTGCTTCAGTCATGAGCATTCCACCTGAGCTGCAAACCACGATGGATATCATCCTACGGCAGCAGCAGATGATGCAGCAGCAGGTCGGTGATATCCAGCAGAGACAGGCGCAGATGGCAGGGCAGATGGACGAGATGTGTCAGACACAGGATCGGATTACCCAGCGCATAGAGCGCAACGACGAGGTTCAG
This sequence comes from Limonium bicolor, assembly GCA_023374045.1. Classification (NCBI taxonomy): domain Eukaryota; kingdom Viridiplantae; phylum Streptophyta; class Magnoliopsida; order Caryophyllales; family Plumbaginaceae; genus Limonium; species Limonium bicolor. The sequence goes on from CM041782.1 coordinate 193,239,571, forward strand.
AGTGCGACAGCTCTACTCATCCAGCGGCTCGTGGCCATCCTGGATCAGCGACCACCTCCAGGACCATCACAGTGATCCTCTATTTTTGTTTCGGTTATTATTTATTTTCATTGGTCCTCTTTTGTTGTTTTTACCTTTATTTTATTTCACTTTAAAGGGTAAACGGTGTCGTAAACCGTACAGACTAACTTGCAGTTGTTTAAATGTTAAACTTCTATTCTATTTTCCTCTAATGCTATGTTGTGCAGTCTCTTCTATTTTTTCACTCAACACTAATGCACTCGAGGGGACGTATAGCACGACAAATAAACCTCAACTGCGCACGAACTTACGATTTGCTGGAACATTGGGGAGTACTTATTTTACATTTTCTTATCTCTACTTGCTTACCAATGTTCTACGTTATAATGCATGCTTACTTGGGGTTCGATTCCCACGCAATGAGGACATTGCTCTTCTCAAGTGTGGGGGGGGGGGGAATTAAGAGTAGAAAAATCAATCTGAATCTGCAAGTTGGGTTTAAATGTCACACTTGTCTTTATTTGTCTGCTTGCTTTCGAGAAAATCACTTCTTCAAACAGATTAGAAATCAAGGCATGCTGACTACCTCAAGAATCCTTCTGCTTTAGGGTGTCTGTATATCTAGTTTAATTCAAAACTAATCTATTTTCACTAAAATTTGATGAATTAGTTGATTATGGAAACTGAATTAGTTTAGCTTGGGATTCTTGGAAATGATTTGAAAGTTTGTAATGAAAAGGATAAGTCAAGGTACTCCGCTGATCAAACATAAATTTTTCCGAACAAAAGCAGGCCTCGTCTATCCGGTTATTAAGTCTTAAGGGTGCCTTAACACCTATCTACCTAAGGTCTCGGGATCTGGGATAGTTGGCCCAACACCGTTACATGGATAGAGAGAATAGTCTGGGTTACGGAATAACTCTACAATTCGTAATAATTCGATTGTTTTATATATATCTCTTGAAAAAGAATGTTCTTGCATGCGAAAAATTGATTGTAGTTTAAATTTTGATCATGAGTACGTGGTGTTGAAAGGTATTGCAGAATAAGGCATTACTTCACACCCCTTGACATCCAAAGGTTAGAGGAAAGAAATAGTGGAAGATCCCAAGTTAATCTACTTGCAGATTTTGTATTCTGACTTCTCCATGCTTTTAAAAAAATCCTTCTTTTTCAATGACTGCGAAAACCTACATCGAGAAGTAGAATTATTTTGATCGTCATCACTGCTTGCTTTCTGTCTGTATCTGTTTAACTCTGTGTTTCAATGCTACAGCCTGGAAGATAGTTTTATTCTCTATTTTGCTTGAGGACAAGCAAAAGATAAGTGTGGGGGAATTTGATGCACTGATTATTGATCTATCTTTTGAGTGCTTTAAACCCTTGTTTTCCATATCTTTTACTTAGATTTATGCATTCACCTTCTTGTTTTCATGTTATTTTGGCTTAGAACGTGATTAGGAAGGAGTTTAGAGCTTTTGGAAAAAAAAGAGGAAAATTTACACATGTCCGGAAACGTGTTCGGATGGGCAGACACGGACACATTCGCGGACATCTCCAGATCGAGTTTCCTCCTCTCTACACTCACGTTCGCACGCGGACAGAAATGCGAACAAGAATAGCTCTCACCAGGACACTGACGTCCGCATGCGGACACCAACGCAAATAGCCTCTTTGTGTCACGTCTGCACACGGACATCAACGCGGACATAAACGAGGACGTCACACAGGCCGACAAATCTGTAGCGCCGCTTGATGAAAAGAGAAGATTAACTATTTTTAATCTGTTAAACCACCGCCCCATACTTATTCCATTCCAACATATTATTCCATCAGAACTCATCAGCGTTAATTATTTCCCTTCTTTCCAACAAACCCACATAATCACATTCATTATTATATCATTACCTCCACCAAATACAACCATAAGCTCCTGTCGTTTGTCAGTTATATAAATAGAACACAAACACATACCTGCACCACACATCCCAGTACGTAGTGTACAACACTACTACACCTTCATCCCCTCACCGTACTCACCATTCCATCCCACTCCATCTCACACATATTAATCCTCCATTCCATTTCATTTTCCACAACATCACCACCCATACAGCACCTCACTCACATTCATCATCCATTCATCCATTTTCGATTCACACCCATTCTCCAATCTATAAACCGATATATTATCAGTCCAAATAGCAGAACAATTTCAGGATGTCAAATAAGATGATTTCTTATTCTGTCAATTTATTTATTATGTCGGTTCAGAGGATTTACTCTGGGGGATGGTTTATTTCAGTTTGTTTTAATTATGTAATTTATATTTTCTGGTTTTAATTAATTACGGATTGTTACGATTAATGTTATTCTTGCGCTTTTTAATAAATGTCATGAGTTTATTGAACTGCTTTACTAAATCTATTTTGATCTGACCAAGTGATAAATAGATCGGTTAAATTAATATGTATATCTGTGGAATTATTGATTGGATTATTTAATTATTCCTGCAGACGCAAATTATTAATCCTCGTACTTAATCTGTTTACATGTGTTTTCTGCTCGAGTCTAGACTAGACCCCGCATTTCTGGTAAACGAGTTCTTCTGAGACTATGATTTAGCTCTTAAGAAAATATTAGGAATTTTGCCAATCTGTCTTTAATTAACCAGTAGACATAATTGATCAAATGGTTTTAACCTGAACCCAGAGTCCCGCTCATCCATATCATTTATCACTTTATCTATTATTTATTTTCCTGTCTGTTATTTTAATGATCTCGCTCTTGTTATTTAAATCCCAAAACAAAAACAACCCCTTTTGAATTATTGATTCTCTTAGGCTAGACATATTTACTTCAAGCCCCGTGGATTGACACCTGGCCGCTTCTATATTGCTATACTACTACGACCGGGGTTTTTGCAACCCGACGGTCTGTTGATTTACTACTTTCTAGGATTATGTCTTACCTTTTAATATATCAATTCAACAGCTTGCAGTACTACACAAATTCAGAAAGGATTGTGTCCAGTAAAGAGTGACAGTAGCCTAATTTTCACACTTCTTCTTGCTAGTCAAAGAACAAACACAAAACAAAAAATCTTTGATATGGAAAGTTCAGGAAGTTATATGAGGGTAAAAAATTCATCCTACTGAGAAGGTCAGATTAGATGGAGACAGCTTGGTGTCGGGTTCCTCTACTCCTGAAGTCTAGATAGTGTTATATGGGAAACTGTGGCATCAAAACAAACTTTCAGCTAAAACTCTGAAGGCCTTTCTTCTCAATATTTGGAAACCAAAGGCCTTTCTCAAAGTCAATGAAGTAGGGTACAAGTATACTTTCTAATTTTCTCATGAAGGGGATATTAACAACATCTTACTAAATGAGCATTGGCATTACCACAATAGGCTACTAGTGGTGATGCCTACAGACTCCTCCATCAACCTAGAAGAGCATAACCTATCACGGGTTAAGATATGGGCTCATATCCTGAATCTTCCTATTGCTCTATTTAACAAACAATCAACTGTGAGTTAAGGAACAAAATAGGAACTTTCATGTCCTGTAGTCCTAAGATCAACCCCCTATCATCTAAGACCTTGAGAATCAGTGTGGAGGTTAGTGTAGAAGAACCTATGTGCAGATTATTGGTGGTCAACAGTGGAGGAAAGGATAGGTGTTACAGAGTAGTGTATGAGAACCTCCCTCTTCTCTGTCACAAGTGTGGTAGAATGAATCACTCTACTATTGAGTGTCAATATTAAAAGAAGAACATGGATGAACCAGAAAGGTATGGGCCCGGGGAATTGAATTTGTAGGCTCCTCTTCTACCATTCCAGATTCCTTTTTCTTGCAGAAATGTCTAGAATAACACATCCGAGATTTAGATTTCGAAAGGGGGTACAGAAGAGGACTCTACTAAGCTAGCTATCATTCTAGGAGTATTTTTAAAAATCCCCCCGTAAATGGGAGAAGGACTATTGCATTTAAAGGAGAAGAATCTAGTTGAGGAAGGTCTTAAAGGTCAGAAGGCAGAGTTTTTAGAAAAGTTGGATGATTTAGACAGAGAGATCACTACAGAAAACATCTATGTTCAGAAGAAGTTCAATTTAGCAGTAGTACTTCTCAGTTGGTAGAGTTGGAAAAGTCTCTAGAGAATCTCCAAGAAACGGATGCTATCGTAGAAGATGTCACTACTGGAGGATCAAGAAGAACCAAGATCCCCCCTGGTTTTGAGAGATCAGGAAATAGATATAGAATGAGTGGAGAAAAAAGAAAGTATTATCAGATGGAAGACTGGGTTCGAGCTTTTGATCAATTTAGTAGCTTTTTGAAAAAGAAAACTACATCAGATATGATTGATAACTGCAATGTTGAAGATTCTATTAGCAAAATCATGGAAGAAGCAACAAAAAAAGGTGGGAAAAAAGTGGTGATAGGACAGACCTCAGAGGCCTTTACGGCTCCCTTTGATCAGAGAGAGGGTAAAGGAATTTTTAACCTAGGAAAGAAAGAAGAATGTAGGAAGAATCTGAAAATCAGGCTGATGAAGTCTAAGAAACAAAAGTCTCAAGTGGCCAAAGCTCAATTTCCTGAGAATGAGGTTAATGACTCTTTAGACCTGAGATGTTGAGTAGCAAAGAAAGGAGAAACATCTTGGGTAGTACATTCCTTGTTGAGAAGCGAGGTTGTCTATCAAAATGAGTTGCTTAACTTCAAACTGTAAGATTTTGGGCCGACCCCTGGCAGTTAGCTGGGTCAAGGACTTTGTTCATAAGTTCAGACCTGAGATGATTTTCCTTATAGAGACCCACATATCCAAGAGTGGATCTGATTTTTGGAAAATTTCCTTTGCACTTAGGTGACAGTGAGCAGTATAGGAAGGAGTGAAGGATTAGCTTTTTGTGGAGGGCTGAGATAGTAGTGAAATATATTAATTATTTTTCCCATCATATGGATTATGAAGTAAGATTTCCTAGAGGTATCAGATTTCACTTCTCAGGTATTTATGGGTGGGCTGACTTGAAATACCCCTAAATTAATTTAAATTAATTTAGGGGATTTCTTTTATTAAAAAATTAAAATTATTATATGTAATAATGAATATTAATTATTATATGGAATTGTGAAATTTATTTAGGGGTTTTCTTCTATTTAACCCTAATTATATACATTATTATATATATTATGAATTTATATAAGATTTATAAGTCAATAAATCTTGGGAAAATTATTAAACACTCCATATATTATAAAGATTTTGGGAAGTGTTGGAACATTGTTTTGAAATATAAAAGTCAATATAAAATTCTAGAAACCTTAAAGCTTATTAAGCCTTGCTAGAGTTGACTTTTTGAGAATGGTCAAACCAGGCCATGAAACCTATACCAATAAATAGGTTATGAAAAACCATGAAGATCGATAAAAAGAACGTCAAAAACGGATCATCCTAGCCAAAGTTATGCTAGATTGAAGTTTTGAGTCAAAATTTTAAAATCTACCACGTGTCAAGCTCACACGCGCCAACACTTAGATTTTATCTCCACGATTTTCGGAACCGACCTTGCCCTAACTTGTGACCTCCATAACTTTCACATATTTTGGAATTTTTGAGTGCCGTCTTTTGCATTCTCTTCTCCTTAATCTCCTCTTTGCAACCATAACTCACACTAACCCTAACTCATCTTAAATCAACCGGAAATTCGATCCAAAGTAGCCACCCTGCAAAACCGTAACTGCAGTTTCCAGTTTTTCCCTTCGAATCAGGTAACTTCGTCTAGCCATAACTTCTTCGTTTCTCATCCAAATTTCATGTTCTTTAGCTCGTTTTAAAGAGCTCTAATCCCTCTAAAACTTTCATGTTGATGACCAAATCTAATTCTCAATCATATGGAAGATATAGGCGTCTAAAGTTCCGACCCCGATCTGGTCGCGTTTTGCCCAGAATTTTTCCAGAAACGAGAAGGTAAACTCGTAAGTTTCGGGTTCGATTTCTTTCTGTGTGTTGCGAGTTAGGATGAGTTCTTGCTAGCATTGTGTAGAGCTAAGTTTCCTCTTTATATTAAGCCCAAGAAAATAGTTCTAACTCCTCTGTACTGTAAATTATAGTGTTGCAAAGTAGGCTACTCAATCGAGTTGTAAAGGGGGCATTTTTCCGGAAACCGAAAACAATTCCTTTCGATTCGAGCAATTCCGGTAAGTTTTCTTTAAATTCCTTCAACCTTGCTAAACTATGTTACATTATCGGTCAAAACCATGATTCAATTGCATCAATTACGCTTTAGATTGAGTGAATTTGGGAGAATCGAATTCGAAAACTCTTAAGAACCCTAACCTCGAAATCGAATTCGAAACCATTTAATACTGCATTATAATTGGGGAACTTGGTATCATTAGAACCGTAATTGAATTTCGAAACCATAGAAACAAGAATCACTCAATTTGGGTCTGTAGATTGTGAGATATGGTCGATTTAGTACTCGAGTCGATTTGGGGGTGGATGAAGAACTCGAGTTTCAGCAGCCGTCCGATTGTAGTTATAAGAAACGGACGGCCGAGATTAGATCTGGGGAGGGGAGTTTAAGTTGGTTATGAGTTTTAATATTTCCAGAATTAAACCCTAACTTGTTGAATTAAATTAAATACCTCCCCGAATGTATTTTGACCTGAAATTTTAACCATATATTCCTTATTTATCTGGTTTATTTTGATGTAAATTAATGTGGTTTTGGAGTTTTTAAACATAAGTTATGATTTTTACAAGTTACGGGTTTTCTGGAATTATTTGGCTAAATTTAAAAGATATTTTATGAAATAAAAATTTTATAATATGTCTAAAATGTTATAGTTACTGTATATTAAATTTGGGAATTTTTGGGCAATGGTAAAGGTTTTAAAAATTGTGTTTATGAGTTTTTCATAAGAATAACCTATAATATAAGGTTTTTAATGTAATCAAAAATTAAAGTGTGGTTGATTAATGAACTTTATAGGTTGGGGAAAATATAATAAGACTAATTAACATTTAATACAGTATGTTTATAAATATTTTGGGTATTAACTTTAAGTGAAGTAAAAATTGTTACAATATAATATATATATATTTATATGAGAGAAAAAATAGAAACTTAATTAAATCAAGGAATTTAACTAAACTACATTTTATTTATTATATAATGGAAGCTATATGTTTAACTAAAACTAAGGGAAATACTTTATTTTATAAACCATAAATCAGTTGTGGATATGTCTAAAAGATTTAAATATAATTAAATACAATAGAATTTCTTAAAGAATGTTCTGGATAAATCTTAATATATGTAGATTATATATTTATATATATAAATACAATAAAAATAGATATAGGAAATAACATCCCTTGTGAGAATATAATAGGAAGGATATATATATATATATATATATATATATATATATATATACGATAAATTAATAAATAAAAGGAATAAAATACCTTATAGAAAATATAATATGAAGGAATTAATGAGTTAAACTAAACCTCTACATACTACTAATAATAGAATACTATATGAGGTGGTATTATTTTATGGTTATGAATTGAGTTTTTAGTTACCTTTGAATTTCTAGGATTTATATAAACAGTATTAAAATACATGTATATTTAGTCAGTGACCACAATGTAAATCTATAATTGGGTTAAGAAATTAATAAGTTGAAATTTAGGAATATTTGTAATTAGTTTACATAAAGTGTTACACAAATAGATCTTATTATTTAATTGATAATAAAATGAATGAAATACTTTTACATTTAAATGTTCTTATTATATAAACAATAATAAAGTAAATGAGTTACTTTTACATCTAAATGTGAAGAGGATAAATAAGTCTAGATTTAATCATTCTTAATATTTATAGTATTGAGTAATAACTTAATCTTGTGATAAAATCATTAAAAGGATTATGATATAAAACTAAATTAAACTATGATTGGGGAATTGATCTAAATAATAATCCTTACGTTCTTAGAATTTGATAAGCCATATAAAATACATTTAATACCGATGTTCAGGATGTGAGTTTATAATTAAGTAATGTATTTAGTAGTTAGAATTTATAAGAAGGTTTATAAATAGAAATTAGATACTTAAATCTTTAAACCTTTAATTAGATGAAACTGGGTTACGTAAGAGATTATATTGATTTACCTTTTTGACACTGGAAATATTAATGTGTCATTTGAATATAAGGTATGGGGATTTTCAGAACTATTATCTTATTACATAATTAACAATTTCACTTATGAATCAGAATTTAGTTCTTAGATAAACTTTACCTTATGTCGAGATATAATGTTTATCCTAAAATACAATAAAGGAAATTAATTTATTAAGTTATTCCTTTGAAACTTTGGTCTTGTAAGTAATATAAAATGTATTTGAGACATAAGTTTATTAAAATTTAGTACAAAAGGATTATACATACTCTATGGAGAGAATGTGTGTAAAAATTAAATACTTGGGAAAATTAAAATGTAAGTAAGGATACATAAAAAGGGTTATCTTAAAACACCTTATTATATAGGTAAAATTAAGCGAATAACATACTTGTGGATACTAAGTAAAAGAGTTGGAAAGGTTTGAGTTAATTAAAATATAGTTGTTTCAGGATGAAGAGTAATTGAACATCTTAAGACAAGATAATTAAATGGTTATAATATTAAGTCATTCTAAAGTAAAGATAAAATAATTGAGTCTAGTAGTTGTCTCTAAATTCTAAGATCAATGAAGTTGTAATGAAATGCATCTACGACACTATGATTCCGATATACAGGTTGTAGGTCTTAATTAAGTAAAGGGAAAGACTTAATCATAAAGGATTATCTAGTAGATATTGATAAAATACATAATCATTACATTGTGAGATAATAGTATAGTATTATGGGATGAATCCATCATAGGTCATAATACAATGTTTATTCTAAATTAAGAATAAAGGTATTTAGCTTAAGATTAATATTGGAATTCTTAGATTTAATTATATAATGTAAACACATTGTGTTATATAGGTCTCAAAAGTCTTGAATGTGAGGATTGTGGTTAAGTATGAATAAAGTGGATAGGAGTGGACAATTAGCAAATGTTAATCGAATACATTCCTTGATCTTACCACCTTGGGCTATACACCGTTCTCAGATAACTCAAAGATTATACATAACATTTAAGTGAGGGCTTAAAAGATAATTGAGACTTTGAAATAAGAGTAGGGAGTTTATTTAAGCGTAACATAGGTTACAAGTGATTGATGGTAGATTACCTTTAATATTCTTCAGAGTACTGTTGATTGTTTGCGCAAGTTGATTAGAACTGCTACACAGCGTTACCCAGGTACGATTTCTCGTATTCAGATACTATTGTTGTACGATTTCTCGTACTCAGCTTGTTATGTTTTGGACCTTATGGAATGTTTTGTACGATTTCTCGTACTCAGCTTGTTGTGTTTTGGACAATATGGAATGTTTGTACGATTTCTCGTACTCCGATCTTTTTGCTGATTGACATGTGGAATGTTTTGGAAAACGCTAACTGACTTAAAGAGGAATTTTAAAAAGGAATTGGTTGTGTGACTAACTCAGCTTGTGTGACTAACTGAGCCTTGGATGTGGAACTCATTTGGGTATTGGTTTCTTCTATTTGGTGTCCCGTTAGACATTGACTGCTTAGGGTTTACGCTTCTGCACTCTGTAGGACTGAGTGTTTTGGTATTGCTCTGGGTAGTTGGTGATCTAGTGGGAATTTGGAAAAGGTCAATCTTGGAAATCTTTCTTCGACGTGCGCGCGTCTTCAATGGTAACAGCAGGGGGCTGTATATCCCTCCCCATAGGGGCATTGATATTTAACAGCAGGGGGCTGTATATATCCCTCGCCCATAGGGGCATTGATATTAAACAGTGAGGGGCTGTATATCCCCTGTCCTTAGTGGACGTGATAGACAGTGAGGGGCTGTATATCCCCTGTCCTTAGTGGACGTGATAAACAGTGAGGGGCTGTATATCCCCTGTCCTTAGTGGACGTGATTGGTGGTGGGGGCCATCTCTCCCAGTTAAAATTATTCCATTCTTGAGTATATTCTTGTCTATGGGATTCAGCTTTCGAAATGGTGGGGGACATAAACTGTCTACCACGGGTTATGGGTATTCATATCATTCCTAGTCCCTTGTGACTACTTAGTCTTTCTCTTCTTAACCAGAATTGGTTCTAACATCAACAATGGATGCTTACTAACTATGTGGTGTGTCTACTTAAGTGGATGACTTGGTTTGGAAGTTCTCTGTCTCTATCATTGTCTTGTTTTCTTTTCTCTTAACTTGATTGTTTTGAAGTCGCTCTATCTCTGTTTTTACTTTAAGAGTTTGTTTTCATGTTACTGTTTTATTTTGAAGAGTTTATGTTTTATAAGTTGTTTTTGGAGAATTTGTACCAGTTCCATTCCAGGGAACTGACCCGCCCCATTTGGGGTGGGCTGCTGGTTTCATCTTGCAGGTACGAATTGATTTACAGGTGGCCACGAAGAGAATGAGCGTTGGGATGGGACTAGGTTTTGTGGAGAGTTAATGTGTTTAATTTCTATTATGTTTGTGTTAAGTTTTTCTCGTGTTCAGACCGTAGCTTTTGTAGGTTGTAAGTTGTAATTGGTGAGGTTTGGTGCGGGTGTTTTGGAACCCGATGGTCGTAATCGCCTGAGAGTTTTATTTCCGCTGTATTTATGGTTAATAGGGGCGTTACAGAAAGTGGTATCAGAGTAGTTACGCTCTGAACCCGAGAACAAGCCGAGTGAAATACTTAGATTATAGGTGCACTTAAAACTGGGGAACTGATGGGGTAGAATTGGGAAGTGAGGACTCCTAAGGCACGACTCCTAACCCTTTTTGGAATTGTGAACGATTCCTTTACACCTTTTCTTTTGTGAATTTTGTTGAGTGTGATGTGTTGATATATCGTTCCAACAATAAACTACAGAAAATATATATATATAATAAGTTTGGAACACCCTATATTAAGTACGATAAGATTTTTGTTGAGATAAACCAAATATTAAGCTATTTTTCAAAAGCATACTCATGGAGAATACATTGCTAAAAATGCAATCCTTTAAAAGCAGGTACACAAATTCCTAGAATTTTAAAGAATACTTTTGGTTGAAAACAGTATACAAATAAAACTTTACATAACTAAATTAGTATTGATGTTATGTGAAAGTACTTCAACTCCTTTAAAGTTTGAAAATAAATCTCATGAACTACTTGGTATCAATTTATTACCTAAAGATAATGTTTAAGATAAATCTTAAGTCTAGAAAATTATTAAGCTAACAAGAACTAGTAGCGTATTAGAAAAGATCAACATCTGAACTTGTAAAACACATTAAAACTCTATGTTAACTTTAGAAAGAAAACACATAAACCTAACACCCTACGGGAAGTGCCTGGTGCGACGAACTCCTAGGCTGAAAGTAGTGGGGGTGCACACCCACTTCTGGAAGTTTAGGGGCTAGACAAGCCTTGTCATCTAACTGTAAATAATCTTCTACGCATGTGATGGATTGTGTTGAACTTGAGGGGAAGTGGTGGTAAGACGCTACCATCATGAAATCTTGAGCTAGGCATATTTCATTGCTAACCACAATGAACAAATCAAAATTTGTATCTTAAGATCCGGTATTAAAACTCATAAATGTAAAGGGTTTATTGAGTTAAATCTTTGGTGGAAAAATACCTATACATGGAGGAAGGGGATTAAGTTTGGGTACTCCAAGATACAACATCCACCCTGGTTGAATATATAAAAAAATCAATAAAAGAAGTTACTTAAAGGTTGAGTGAAGAGAAGAGTAATACTAGACTAAATATCATTGATCCTAAAATACTTGAGTATTGAGCATCTTAAAAAAAAAAAAATTTGAGAGTTACTTAAAGATTTGGAAATCCTCATGTTTATTTAGAAGTTTAACCTTATACATAGATAAAATCTTAGAAGTCACAGTAAGAGTGATATTTACAAAAGCCACCATTGTCTAAGGGAGTACTAAGATTTAATAATCAGGAGAATACTTACATAGAACAAACCTTAAGAAAAATAATTACCAAGAGTGAGTGAGTTTTCATTAGACTATCTCATTTGCCTTAAAATTTTATATAGAGTCCCTACCTTAAAAAAAAATAATATATAAATTTTAAGATAAAGGAATCAGATTTTGGAAGAACTTCCTAGAATTCTGCCTTGGGTGAAGTTAATAATAAGTAAATTTTATAAGGTAAACACTGAATGAATCGTCTAAAATACGATAGTTAATTATAAAAACAATGGAAACTTGAAAAGTCACAGAAAATATTTATTTTATAGAGTTTTAACATATGGTTGGCTATAAACCCTTGAAGATAATTTTGGAAGATTATTAAATGATCTGAAATATTATTCTAAACTACTCAAGTATGTTACACCTGCTTTATAGCTTGTTAATACAATTGATATGATAAATGATCATATATGGACATATAAATTCGTATCAGACATTAAACGAATGGATAATAATCATAAGATAAAATTTTATAATCACCAAGGAAATACAAATACATAACAATCAAGAGATACAGATATATGTAACGATCATAGATAAAATCAACGGTGCAGTAAAATTTACAACAAAGTTGGTTAATAAGGTGTTGAATTCTTTGATTGTGCCGTTAGTAGCGGTACGAGGGCGTACCTTAGCTCTTTTAAGGGGGATATGCTGGCATACTCCTCCTTCGTTATCTCATCCGGATTATGCCTCGTTGCATTGTTAGTAATGAGAGGTGTATGTATGTACGTAGTTTTACGTTGTGGCACAGTACTTTGTCACGTTTGTGTTGTGTTTTGTTTCAGTTTATATTTTGATTCACTTTGATTTGATTTCGGTACTTTGATTTCGGTACCCTTGAGTGGAATGTTGAAATGGAGATAAAGGATTTGAATGGTATGGAATATCATTGAAGTTATTATTGTCTCAGCACACCCGAAGCGGTGTGAGTGCCTATTAGTTGATTGTTAAACTTCGAGGCGAAGTTTCTTTTAAGGGGGATATGCTGAAATACCCCTAAATTAATTTAAATTAATTTAGGGGATTTTTTTATTAAAAAATTAAAATTATTATATGAATAATGAATATTAAATTATTATATGGAATTGTGAAATTTATTTAGGGGTTTTCTTCTATTTAACCCTAATTATTATACATTATTATATAGTATTATGAATTTAATAATAAGATTTATAAGTCAATAAATCTTGGGAAAATTATTAAACACTCCATATATATTATAAAGATTTTGGGAAGTGTTGGAACATTGTTTTGAAATATAAAAGTCAATATAAAATTCTAGAAACCTTAAAGCTTATTAAGCCTTGCTAGAGTTGACTTTTTGAGAATGGTCAAACCAGGCCATGAAACCTATACCAATAAATAGGTTATGAAAAACCATGAAGATCGATAAAAAGAACGTCAAAAACGGATCATCCTAGCCAAAGTTATGCTAGATTGAAGTTTTGAGTCAAAATTTTAAAATCTGCCACGTGTCAAGCTCACACGCGCCAACACTTTTGCCCTAACTTGTGACCTCCATAACTTTCTCATCTTTTGGAATTTTTGAGTGCCGTCTTTTGCATTCTCTTCTCCTTAATCTCCTCTTTGCAACCATAACTCACACTAACCCTAACTCATCTTAAATCAACCGGAAATTCGATCCAAAGTAGCCACCCTGCAAAACCGTAACTGCAGTTTCCAGTTTTTCCCTTCGAATCAGGTAACTTCGTCTAGCCATAACTTCTTCGTTTCTCTTCCAAATTTCATGTTCTTTAGCTCGTTTTAAAGAGCTCTAATCCCTCTAAAACTTTCATGTTGATGACCAAATCTAATTCTCAATCATATGGAAGATATAGGCGTCTAAAGTTCCGACCCCGATCTGGTCGCGTTTTGCCCAGAATTTTTCCAGAAACGAGAAGGTAAACTCGTAAGTTTCGGGTTCGATTTCTTTCTGTGTGTTGCGAGTTAGGATGAGTTCTTGCTAGCATTGTGTAGAGCTAAGTTTCCTCTTTAGATTAAGCCCAAGAAAATAGTTCTAACTCCCTCTGTACTGTAAATTATAGTGTTGCAAAGTAGGCTACTCAATCGAGTTGTAAAGGGGGCATTTTTCCGGAAACCGAAAACAATTCCTTTCGATTCGAGCAATTCCGGTAAGTTTTCTTTAAATTCCTTCAACCTTGCTAAACTATGTTACATTATCGGTCAAAACCATGATTCAATTGCATCAATTACGCTTTAGATTGAGTGAATTTGGGAGAATCGAATTCGAAAACTCTTAAGAACCCTAACCTCGAAATCGAATTCGAAAACCATTTAATACTGCATTATAATTGGGGAACTTGGTATCATTAGAACCGTAATTGAATTTCGAAACCATAGAAACAAGAATCACTCAATTTGGTTCTGTAGATTGTGAGATATGGTCGATTTAGTACTCGAGTCGATTTGGGGGTGGATGAAGAACTCGAGTTTCAGCAGCCGTCCGATTGTAGTTATAAGAAACGGACGGCCGAGATTAGATCTGGGGAGTTTAAGTTGGTTATGAGTTTTAATATTTCCAGAATTAAACCCTAACTTGTTGAATTAAATTAAATACCTTCCCGAATGTATTTTGACCTGAAATTTAACCATATTCCTTATTTTATCTAGTTTATTTTGATGTAAATTAATGTGGTTTTGGAGTTTTTAAACATAAGTTATGATTTTTACAAGTTACGGGTTTTCTGGAATTATTTGGCTAAATTTAAAAGATATTTTTATGAAATAAAATTTTATAATATGTCTAAAATGTTATAGTTACTGTATATTAAATTTGGGAATTTTTGGGCAATGGTAAAAGGTTTTAAAAATTGTGTTTATGAGTTTTTCATAAGAATAACCTAATATAAGGTTTTTAATGTAATCAAAAATTAAAGTGTGGTTGATTAATGAACTTTATAGGTTGGGGAAAATATAATAAGACTAATTAACATTTAATACAGTATGTTTATAAATATTTTGGGTATTAACTTTAAGTGAAGTAAAAAAATTGTTACATATATATATATATATTTATATGAGAGAAATAAATAGAAACTTATATTAAATCAAGGAATTTAACTAAACTACATTTTATTTATTATATAATAGGAAGCTAATATGTTTAACTAAAACTAAGGGAAATACTTTATTTTATAAACCATAAATCAGTTGTGGATATGTCTAAAAGATATTAAATATAATTAAATACAATAGAATTTCTTAAAGAATGTTCTGGATAAATCTTAATATATGTAGATATTATATTTATATATATAAATACAATAAAAATAGATAAAGGAAATAACATCCCTTGTGAATAGGAAGAGATATATATATATATATATATATATATATATATATATATATATATATATATATATATATATATATACGATAAATTAATAAATAAAAAAAGGAATAAAATACCTTATAGAAAATATAATATGAAGGAATTAATGAGTTAAACTAAACCTCTACATAATACTAATAATAGAATACTATATGAGGTGGTATTATTTTATGGTTATGAATTGAGTTTTTAGTTACCTTTGAATTTCTAGGATTTAATAAACAGTATTAAATACATGTATATATTTAGTCAGTGACCACAATGTAAATCTATAATTGGGTTAAGAAATTAATAAGTTGAAATTTAGGAATATTTGTAATTAGTTTACAAAAGTGTTACACAAATAGATCTTATTATTTAATTGATAATAAAATGAATGAAATACTTTTACATTTAAATGTTCTTATTATATAAACAATAATAAAGTAAATGAGTTACTTTTACATCTAAATGTGAAGAGGATAAATAAGTCTAGATTTAATCATTTCTTAATATTTATAGTATTGAGTAATAACTTAATCTTGTGATAAAATCATTAAAAGGATTATGATATAAAACTAAATTAAACTATGATTGGGGAATTGATCTAAATAATAATCCTTACGTTCTTAGAATTTGATAAGCCATATAAAATACATTTAATACCGATGTTCAGGATGTGAGTTTATAATTAAGTAATGTATTTAGTAGTTAGAATTTATAAGAAGGTTTATAAATAGAAATTAGATACTTAAAATCTTTAAACCTTAATTAGATGAAACTGGGTTACGTAAGAGATTATATTGATTTACCTTTTTGACACTGGAAATATTAATGTGTCATTTGAATATAAGGTATGGGGATTTTCAGAACATAGTATCTTATTACATAATTAACAATTTCACTTATGAATCAGAATTTAGTTCTTAGATAAACTTTACCTTATGTCGAGATATAATGTTTATCCTAAAATACAATAAAGGAAATTAATTTATTAAGTTATTCCTTTGAAACCTTTGGTCTTGTAAGTAATATAAAATGTATTTGAGACATAAGTTTATTAAAATTTAGTACAAAAGGATTATACATACTCTATGGAGAGAATGTGTGTAAAAATTAAATACTTGGGAAAATTAAAATGTAAGTAAGGATACATAAAAAGGGTTATCTTAAAACACCTTATTATATAGGTAATAATTAAGCGAATAACATACTTTGTGGATACTAAGTAAAAGAGTTGGAAGGTTTGAGTTAATTAAAATATAGTTGTTTCAGGATGAAGAGTAATTGAACATCTTAAGACAAGATAATTAAATGGTTATAATATTAAGTCATTCTAAAGTAAAGATAAAATAATTGAGTCTAGTAGTTGTCTCTAAATTCTAAGATCAATGAAGTTGTAATGAAATGCATCTACGACACTATGATTCCGATATACAGGTTGTAGGTCTTAATTAAGTTAAGGGAAAGACTTAATCATAAAGGATTATCTAGTAGATATTGATAAAATACATAATCATTACATTGTGAGATAATAGTATAGTATTATGGGATGAATCCATCATAGGTCATAATACAATGTTTATTCTAAATTAAGAATAAAGGTATTTAGCTTAAGATTAATATTGGAATTCTTAGATTTAATTATATAATGTAAACACATTTGTGTTATATAGGTCTCAAAGTCTTGAATGTGAGGATTGTGGTTAAGTATGAATAAAGTGGATGGAGTGGACAATTAGCAAATGTTAATCAAATACATTCCTTGATCTTACCACCTTGGGCTATACAACGTTCTCAGATAACTCAAAGATTATACATAACATTTAAGTGAGGGCTTAAAAGATAATTGAGACTTTGAAATAAGAGTAGGAGTTTATTTAAGCGTAACATAGGTTACAAGTGATTGATGGTAGATTACCTTTAATATTCTTCAGAGTACTGTTGATTGTTTGCGCAAGTTGATTAGAACTGCTACAGCGTTACCCAGGTACGATTTCTAGTATTCAGATACATTGTTGTACGATTTCTCGTACTCAGCTTGTTATGTTTTGGACCTTATGGAATGTTTTGTACGATTTCTCGTACTCAGCTTGTTGTGTTTTGGACAATATGGAATGTTTGTACGATTTCTCGTACTCCGATCTTTTTGCTGATTGACATGTGGAATGTTTTGGAAAACGCTAACTGACTTAAAGAGGAATTTTAAAAAGGAATTGGTTGTGTGACTAACTCAGCTTGTGTGACTAACTGAGCCTTGGATGTGGAACTCATTTGGGTATTGGTTTCTTCTATTTGGTGTCCCGTTAGACATTGACTGCTTAGGGTTTACGCTTCTGCACTCTGTAGGACTGAGTGTTTTGGTATGCTGGGTAGTTGGTGATCTAGTGGAATTTGGAAAAGGTCAATCTTGGAAATCTTTCTTTCGACGCGTGCGCGCGTCTTCAATGGTAACAGCAGGGGGCTGTATATCCCTCGCCCATAGGGGCATTGATATTTAACAGCAGGGGGCTGTATATCCCTCGCCCAGAGGGCATTGATATTAAACAGTGAGGGCTGTATATCCCCTGTCCTTAGTGGACGTGATAGACAGTGAGGGGCTGTATATCCCCTGTCCTTAGTGGACGTGATAAACAGTGAGGGGCTGTATATCCCCTGTCCTTAGTGGACGTGATTGGTGGTGGGGGCCATCTCTCCCAGTTAAAATTATTCCATTCTTGAGTATATCTGTCTATGGGATTCAGCTTTCTGAAATGGTGGGGACATAAAACTGTCTACCACGGGTTATGGGTATTCATATCTTCCTAGTCCTTGTGACTACTTAAGTCTTTCTCTTCTTAACCAGAATTGGTTCTAACATCAACAATGGATGCTTACTAACTATGTGGTGTGTCTACTTAAGTGGATGACTTGGTTTGGAAGTTCTCTGTCTCTATCATTGTCTTGTTTTCTTTTCTCTTTAACTTGATTGTTTTGAAGTGCTCTATCTCTGTTTTACTTTTAAGAGTTTGTTTTCATGTTACTGTTTATTTTGAAGAGTTATGTTTTATAAGTTTGTTTTTGGAGAATTTGTACCAGTTCCATTCCAGGGAACTGACCCGCCCCTTTTGGGGTGGGCTGCTTGGTTTCATCTTGCAGGTACGAATTGATTTACAGGTGGCCACGAAGAGAATGAGCGTTTGGGATGGGACTAGGTTTTGTGGAGAGTTAATGTGTTTAATTTCTATTATGTTTGTGTTAAGTTTTTCTCGAGTTCAGACCGTAGTTTTGTAGGTTGTAAGTTGTAATTGGTGAGGTTGGTGCGGGTGTTTGGAACCCGATGGTCTGTAATCGCCTGAGAGTTTTATTTCCGCTGTATTTATGGTTAATAGGGGCGTTACAGAAGTGGTATCAGAGCGTAGTACGCTCTGAACCCGAGAAAACAAGCGAGTGAAATACTTAGATTATAGGTGCACTTAAAACTGGGGAACTGGGGTAGAATTGGGAAGTGAGGACTCCAGTAAGGCACGACTCCTAACCCTTTGTTGGAATTGTGAACGATTCCTTTACACACTTTTCTTTTGTGAATGTTTGTTGAGTGTGATGTGTTGATATACCGTTCCAACAATAAACTACAGAAATATATATATATATATATAAGTTTGGAACACCCTATATTAAGTACGATAAGATTTTTGTTGAGATAAACCAAATATTAAGCTATTTTTCAAAAGCATACTCATGGAGAATACATTGCTAAAAATGCAATCCTTTAAAAGCAGGTACACAAATTCCTAGAATTTTAAAGAATACTTTTGGTTGAAAACAGTATACAAATAAAACTTTACATAACTAAATTAGTATTGATGTTATGTGAAAGTACTTCAACTCCTTTAAAGTTTGAAAATAAATCTCATGAACTACTTGGTATCAATTTATTACCTAAAGATAATGTTTAAGATAAATCTTAAGTCTAGAAAATTATTAAGCTAACAAGAACTAGTAGCGTATTAGAAAAGATCAACATCTGAACTTGTAAAACACATTAAAACTCTATGTTAACTTTAGAAAGAAAACACATAAACCTAACACCCTACGGGAAGTGCCTGGTGCGACGAACTCCTAGGCTGAAAGTAGTGGGGGTGCACACCCACTTCTGGAAGTTTAGGGGCTAGACAAGCCTTGTCATCTAACTGTAAATAATCTTCTACGCATGTGATGGATTGTGTTGAACTTGAGGGGAAGTGGTGGTAAGACGCTACCATCATGAAATCTTGAGCTAGGCATATTTCATTGCTAACCACAATGAACAAATCAAAATTTGTATCTTAAGATCCGGTATTAAAACTCATAAATGTAAAGGGTTTATTGAGTTAAATCTTTGGTGGAAAAATACCTATACATGGAGGAAGGGGATTAAGTTTGGGTACTCCAAGATACAACATCCACCCCTGGTTGAATATATATAAAAAAAAATCAATAAAAGAAGTTACTTAAAGGTTGAGTGAAGAGAAGAGTAATACTAGACTAAATATCATTGATCCTAAAATACTTGAGTATTGAGCATCTTAAAAAAAAAAAAATAATTTGAGAGTTACTTAAAGATTTGGAAATCCTCATGTTTATTTAGAAGTTTAACTTATACATAGATAAAATCTTAGAAGTCACAGTAAGAGTGATATTTACAAAAGCCACCATTGTCTAAGAGAGTACTAAGATTTAATAATCAGGAGAATACTTACATAGAACAAACCTTAAGAAAAATAATTACCAAGAGTGAGTGAGTTTTCATTAGACTATCTCATTTGCCTTAAAATTTTATATAGAGTCCCTACCTTAAAAAAATATAATATATAAATTTTAAGATAAAGGAATCAGATTTTGGAAGAACTTCCTAGAATTCTGCCTTGGGTGAAGTATATAATAAGTAAATTTATAAGGTAAACACTGAATGAATCGTCTAAAATACGATAGTTAATTATAAAAACAATGGAAACTTGAAAAGTCACAGAAAATATTTATTTTATAGAGTTTTAACATATGGTTGGCTATAAACCCTTGAAGATAATTTTGGAAGATTATTAAATGATCTGAAATATTATTCTAAACTACTCAAGTATGTTACACCTGCTTTATAGCTTGTTAATACAATTGATATGATAAATGATCATATATGGACATATAAATTCGTATCAGACATTAAACGAATGGATAATAATCATAAGATAAAATTTTATAATCACCAAGGAAATACAAATACATAACAATCAAGAGATACAGATATATGTAACGATCATAGATAAAATCAACGGTGCAGTAAAATTTACAACAAAGTTGGTTAATAAGGTGTTGAATTCTTTGATGTGCCGTTAGTAGCGGTACGAGGGCGTACCTTAGCTCTTTTAAGGGGGATATGTTGGCATACTCCTCCTTCGTTATCTCATCCGGATTATGCCTCGTTGCATTGTTAGTAATGAGAGGTGTATGTATGTACGTAGTTTTACGTTGTGGCACAGTACTTTGTCACGTTTGTGTTGTGTTTTGTTTCAGTTTATATTTTGATTCATTTGATTTGATTTCGGTACTTTGATTTCGGTACCCTTGAGTGGAATGTTGAAATGGAGATAAAGGATTTGAATGGTATGGAATATCATTGAAGTTATTATTGTCTCAGCACACCCGAAGCGGTGTGAGTGCCTATTAGTTGATTGTTAAACTTCGAGGCGAAGTTTCTTTTAAGGGGGATATGCTGAAATACCCCTAAATTAATTTAAATTAATTTAGGGGATTTCTTTTATTAAAAAATTAAATTATTATATGTAATAATGAATATTAAATTATTATATGGAATTGTGAAATTTATTTAGGGGTTTTCTTCTATTTAACCCTAATTATTATACATTATTATATAGTATTATGAATTTAATAATAAGATTTATAAGTCAATAAATCTTGGGAAAATTATTAAACACTCCATATATTATAAAGATTTTGGGAAGTGTTGGAACATTGTTTTGAAATATAAAAGTCAATATAAAATTCTAGAAACCTTAAAGCTTATTAAGCCTTGCTAGAGTTGACTTTTTGAGAATGGTCAAACCAGGCCATGAAACCTATACCAATAAATAGGTTATGAAAAACCATGAAGATCGATAAAAAGAACGTCAAAAACGGATCATCCTAGCCAAAGTTATGCTAGATTGAAGTTTTGAGTCAAAATTTTAAAATCTGCCACGTGTCAAGCTCACACGCGCCAACACTTAGATAGATTTTATCTCCACGATTTTCGGAACCGCCTTGCCCTAACTTGTGACCTCCATAACTTTCTCATCTTTTGGAATTTTTGAGTGCGTCTTTTGCATTCTCTTCTCCTTAATCTCCTCTTTGCAACCATAACTCACACTAACCCTAACTCATCTTAAATCAACCGGAAATTCGATCCAAAGTAGCCACCCTGCAAAACCGTAACTGCAGTTTCCAGTTTTTCCCTTCGAATCAGGTAACTTCGTCTAGCCATAACTTCTTCGTTTCTCATCCAAATTTCATGTTCTTTAGCTCGTTTTAAAGAGCTCTAATCCCTCTAAACTTTCATGTTGATGACCAAATCTAATTCTCAATCATATGGAAGATATAGGCGTCTAAAGTTCCGACCCCGATCTGGTCGCGTTTTGCCCAGAATTTTTCCAGAAACGAGAAGGTAAACTCGTAAGTTTCGGGTTCGATTTCTTTCTGTGTGTTGCGAGTTAGGATGAGTTCTTGCTAGCATTGTGTAGAGCTAAGTTTCCTCTTTAGATTAAGCCCAAGAAAATAGTTCTAACTCCCTCTGTACTGTAAATTATAGTGTTGCAAAGTAGGCTACTCAATCGAGTTGTAAAGGGGGCATTTTTCCGGAAACCGAAAACAATTCCTTTCGATTCGAGCAATTCCGGTAAGTTTTCTTTAAATTCCTTCAACCTTGCTAAACTATGTTACATTATCGGTCAAAACCATGATTCAATTGCATCAATTACGCTTTAGATTGAGTGAATTTGGGAGAATCGAATTCGAAAACTCTTAAGAACCCTAACCTCGAAATCGAATTCGAAAACCATTAATACTGCATTATAATTGGGGAACTTGGTATCATTAGAACCGTAATTGAATTTCGAAACCATAGAAACAGAATCACTCAATTTGGTTCTGTAGATTGTGAGATATGGTCGATTTAGTACTCGAGTCGATTTGGGGGTGGATGAAGAACTCGAGTTTCAGCAGCCGTCCGATTGTAGTTATAAGAAACGGACGGCCGAGATTAGATCTGGGGAGTTTAAGTTGGTTATGAGTTTTAATATTTCCTGAATTAAACCCTAACTTGTTGAATTAAATTAAATACCTTCCCGAATGTATTTTGACTGAAATTTTAACCATATTCCTTATTTTATCTAGTTTATTTTGATGTAAATTAATGGTTTTGGAGTTTTTAAACATAAGTTATGATTTTTACAAGTTACGGGTTTTCTGGAATTATTTGGCTAAATTTAAAAGATATTTTTATGAAATAAAATTTTATAATATGTCTAAAATGTTATAGTTACTGTATATTAAATTTGGGAATTTTTGGGCAATGGTAAAAGGTTTTAAAAATTGTGTTTATGAGTTTTTCATAAGAATAACCTATAATATAAGGTTTTTAATGTAATCAAAAATTAAAGTGTGGTTGATTAATGAACTTTATAGGTTGGGGAAAATATAATAAGACTAATTAACATTTAATACAGTATGTTATAAATATTTTGGGTATTAACTTTAAGTGAAGTAAAAATTGTTACATATATATATATTTATATGAGAGAAATAAAATAGAAACTTATATTAAATCAAGGAATTTAACTAAACTACATTTTATTTATTATATAATATGGAAGCTAATATGTTTAACTAAAACTAAGGGAAATACTTTATTTTATAAACCATAAATCAGTTGTGGATATGTCTAAAAGATATTAAATATAATTAAATACAATAGAATTTCTTAAAGAATGTTCTGGATAAATCTTAATATATGTAGATATATATATTTATATATATATAAATACAATAAAAATAGATAAAGGAAATAACATTCCTTGTGAGAAATATAATAGGAAGGATATATATATATATATACGATAAATTAATAAATAAAAGGAATAAAATACCTTATAGAAAATATAATATGAAGGAATTAATGAGTTAAACTAAACCTCTACATAATACTAATAATAGAATACTATATGAGGTGGTATTATTTTATGGTTATGAATTGAGTTTTTAGTTACCTTTGAATTTCTAGGATTTATATAAACAGTATTAAAATACATGTATATATTTAGTCAGTGACCACAATGTAAATCTATAATTGGGTTAAGAAATTAATAAGTTGAAATTTAGGAATATTTGTAATTAGTTTACATAAAGTGTTACACAAATAGATCTTATTATTTAATTGATAATAAAATGAATGAAATACTTTTACATTTAAATGTTCTTATTATATAAACAATAATAAAGTAAATGAGTTACTTTTACATCTAAATGTGAAGAGGATAAATAAGTCTAGATTTAATCATTTCTTAATATTTATAGTATTGAGTAATAACTTAATCTTGTGATAAAATCATTAAAAGGATTATGATATAAAACTAAATTAAACTATGATTGGGGAATTGATCTAAATAATAATCCTTACGTTCTTAGAATTTGATAAGCCATATAAAATACATTTAATACCGATGTTCAGGATGTGAGTTTATAATTAAGTAATGTATTTAGTAGTTAGAATTTATAAGAAGGTTTATAAATAGAAATTAGATACTTAAAATCTTTAAACCTTTAATTAGATGAAACTGGGTTACGTAAGAGATTATATTGATTTACCTTTTTGACACTGGAAATATTAATGTGTCATTTGAATATAAGGTATGGGGATTTTCAGAACATATTATCTTATTACATAATTAACAATTTCACTTATGAATCAGAATTTAGTTCTTAGATAAACTTTACCTTATGTCGAGATATAATGTTTATCCTAAAATACAATAAAGGAAATTAATTTATTAAGTTATTCCTTTGAAACCTTTGGTCTTGTAAGATATAAAATGTATTTGAGACATAAGTTTATTAAAATTTAGTACAAAAGGATTATACATACTCTATGGAGAGAATGTGTGTAAAAATTAAATACTTGGGAAAATTAAAATGTAAGTAAGGATACATAAAAGGGTTATCTTAAAACACCTTATTATATAGGTAATAATTAAGCGAATAACATACTTTGTGGATACTAAGTAAAAGAGTTGGAAAGGTTTGAGTTAATTAAAATATAGTTGTTTCAGGATGAAGAGTAATTGAACATCTTAAGACAAGATAATTAAATGGTTATAATATTAAGTCATTCTAAAGTAAAGATAAAATAATTGAGTCTAGTAGTTGTCTCTAAATTCTAAGATCAATGAAGTTGTAATGAAATGCATCTACGACACTATGATTCCGATATACAGGTTGTAGGTCTTAATTAAGTTAAGGGAAGACTTAATCATAAAGGATTATCTAGTAGATATTGATAAATACATAATCATTACATTGTGAATAATAGTATAGTATTATGGGATGAATCCATCATAGGTCATAATACAATGTTTTCTAAATTAAGAATAAAGGTATTTAGCTTAAGATTAATATTGGAATTCTTAGATTTAATTATATAATGTAAACACATTTGTTATAGGTCTCAAAGTCTTGAATGTGAGGATTGTGGTTAAGTATGAATAAAGTGGATAGGAGTGGACAATTAGCAAATGTTAATCGAATACATTCCTTGATCTTACCACCTTGGGCTATACACCGTTCTCAGATAACTCAAAGATTATACATAACATTTAAGTGAGGGCTTAAAAGATAATTGAGACTTTGAAATAAGAGTAAGGAGTTTATTTAAGCGTAACATAGGTTACAAGTGATTGATGGTAGATTACCTTTAATATTCTTCAGAGTACTGTTGATTGTTTGCGCAAGTTGATTAGAACTGCTACAGCGTTACCCAGGTACGATTTCTCGTATTCAGATACTATTGTTGTACGATTTCTCGTACTCAGCTTGTTATGTTTTGGACCTTATGGAATGTTTTGTACGATTTCTCGTACTCAGCTTGTTGTGTTTTGGACAATATGGAATGTTTGTACGATTTCTCGTACTCCGATCTTTTTGCTGATTGACATGTGGAATGTTTTGGAAAACGCTAACTGACTTAAAGAGGAATTTTTAAAAAGGAATTGGTTGTGTGACTAACTCAGCTTGTGTGACTAACTGAGCCTTGGATGTGGAACTCATTTGGGTATTGGTTTTCTTCTATGGTGTCCCGTTAGACATTGACTGCTTAGGGTTTACGCTTCTGCACTCTGTAGGACTGAGTGTTTTGGTATTGCTCTGGGTAGTTGGTGATCTAGTGGGAATTTGGAAAAGGTCAATCTTGGAAATCTTTCTTTCGACGTGCGCGCGTCTTCAATGGTAACAGCAGGGGGCTGTATATCCCTCGCCCATAGGGGCATTGATATTTAACAGCAGGGGGCTGTATATCCCTCGCCCATAGGGGCATTGATATTAAACAGTGAGGGGCTGTATATCCCCTGTCCTTAGTGGACGTGATAGACAGTGAGGGGCTGTATATCCCCTGTCCTTAGTGGACGTGATAAAAGTGAGGGGCTGTATATCCCCTGTCCTTAGTGGACGTGATTGGTGGTGGGGGCCATCTCTCCCAGTTAAAATTATTCCATTCTTGAGTATATCTTGTCTATGGGATTCAGCTTTCTGAAATGGTGGGGACATAAACTGTCTACCACGGGTTATGGGTATTCATATCATTCCTAGTCCCTTGTGACTACTTAAGTCTTTCTCTTCTTAACCAGAATTGGTTCTAACATCAACAATGGATGCTTACTAACTATGTGGTGTGTCTACTTAAGTGGATGACTTGGTTTGGAAGTTCTCTGTCTCTATCATTGTCTTGTTTTCTTTTCTCTTTAACTTGATTGTTTTGAAGTGCTCTATCTCTGTTTTACTTTTAAGAGTTTGTTTTCATGTTACTGTTTATTTTGAAGAGTTATGTTTTATAAGTTTGTTTTTGGAGAATTTGTACCAGTTCCATTCCAGGGAACTGACCCGCCCCTTTTGGGGTGGGCTGCTTGGTTTCATCTTGCAGGTACGAATTGATTTACAGGTGGCCACGAAGAGAATGAGCGTTTGGGATGGGACTAGGTTTTTGGAGAGTTAATGTGTTTAATTTCTATTATGTTTGTGTTAAGTTTTTCTCGAGTTCAGACCGTAGCTTTTGTAGGTTGTAAGTTGTAATTGGTGAGGTTTGGTGCTGGGTGTTTGGAACCCGATGGTCTGTAATCGCCTTAGAGTTTTATTTCCGCTGTATTTATGGTTAATAGGGGCGTTACAGAAAGTGGTATCAGAGCGTAGTTACGCTCTGAACCCGAGAAAACAAGCCGAGTGAAATACTTAGATTATAGGTGCACTTAAAACTGGGGAACTGGGGTAGAATTGGGAAGTGAGGACTCCAGTAAGGCACGACTCCTAACCCTTTTTGGAATTGTGAACGATTCCTTTACACACTTTTCTTTTGTGAATGTTTGTTGAGTGTGATGTGTTGATATACCGTTCCAACAATAACTACAGAAATATATATATATATATAAGTTTGGAACACCCTATATTAAGTACGATAAGATTTTTGTTGAGATAAACCAAATATTAAGCTATTTTTCAAAAGCATACTCATGGAGAATACATTGCTAAAAATGCAATCCTTTAAAAGCAGGTACACAAATTCCTAGAATTTTAAAGAATACTTTTGGTTGAAAACAGTATACAAATAAAACTTTACATAACTAAATTAGTATTGATGTTATGTGAAAGTACTTCAACTCCTTTAAAGTTTGAAAATAAATCTCATGAACTACTTGGTATCAATTTATTACCTAAAGATAATGTTTAAGATAAATCTTAAGTCTAGAAAATTATTAAGCTAACAAGAACTAGTAGCGTATTAGAAAAGATCAACATCTGAACTTGTAAAACACATTAAAACTCTATGTTAACTTTAGAAAGAAAACACATAAACCTAACACCCTACGGGAAGTGCCTGGTGCGACGAACTCCTAGGCTGAAAGTAGTGGGGGTGCACACCCACTTCTGGTAGTTTAGGGGCCAGACAAGCCTTGTCATCTAACTGTAAATAATCTTCTACGCATGTGATGGATTGTGTTGAACTTGAGGGGAAGTGGTGGTAAGACGCTACCATCATGAAATCTTGAGCTAGGCATATTTCATTGCTAACCACAATGAACAAATCAAAATTTGTATCTTAAGATCCGGTATTAAAACTCATAAATGTAAAGGGTTTATTGAGTTAAATCTTTGGTGGAAAAATACCTATACATGGAGGAAGGGGATTAAGTTTGGGTACTCCAAGATACAACATCCACCCCTGGTTGAATATATATAAAAAAAATCAATAAAAGAAGTTACTTAAAGGTTGAGTGAAGAGAAGAGTAATACTAGACTAAATATCATTGATCCTAAAATACTTGAGTATTGAGCATCATAAAAAAAAATAAATAAATTTGAGAGTTACTTAAAGATTTGGAAATCCTCATGTTTATTTAGAAGTTTAACCTTATACATAGATAAAATCTTAGAAGTCACAGTAAGAGTGATATTTACAAAAGCCACCATTGTCTAAGGGAGTACTAAGATTTAATAATCAGGAGAATACTTACATAGAACAAACCTTAAGAAAAATAATTACCAAGAGTGAGTGAGTTTTCATTAGACTATCTCATTTGCCTTAAAATTTTATATAGAGTCCCTACCTTAAAAAAAATATAATATATAAATTTTAAGATAAAGGAATCAGATTTTGGAAGAACTTCCTAGAATTCTGCCTTGGGTGAAGTTATATAATAAGTAAATTTTATAAGGTAAACACTGAATGAATCGTCTAAAATACGATAGTTAATTATAAAAACAATGGAAACTTGAAAAGTCACAGAAAATATTTATTTTATAGAGTTTTAACATATGGTTGGCTATAAACCCTTGAAGATAATTTTGGAAGATTATTAAATGATCTGAAATATTATTCTAAACTACTCAAGTATGTTACACCTGCTTTATAGCTTGTTAATACAATTGATATGATAAATGATCATATATGGACATATAAATTCGTATCAGACATTAAACGAATGGATAATAATCATAAGATAAAATTTTATAATCACCAAGGAAATACAAATACATAACAATCAAGAGATACAGATATATGTAACGATCATAGATAAAATCAACGGTGCAGTAAAATTTACAACAAAGTTGGTTAATAAGGTGTTGAATTCTTTGATTGTGCCGTTAGTAGCGGTACGAGGGCGTACCTTAGCTCTTTTAAGGGGGATATGTTGGCATACTCCTCCTTCGTTATCTCATCCGGATTATGCCTCGTTGCATTGTTAGTAATGAGAGGTGTATGTATGTACGTAGTTTTACGTTGTGGCACAGTACTTTGTCACGTTTGTGTTGTGTTTTGTTTCAGTTTATATTTTGATTCACTTTGATTTGATTTCGGTACTTTGATTTCGGTACCCTTGAGTGGAATGTTGAAATGGAGATAAAGGATTTGAATGGTATGGAATATCATTGAAGTTATTATTGTCTCAGCACACCCGAAGCGGTGTGAGTGCCTATTAGTTGATTGTTAAACTTCGAGGCGAAGTTTCTTTTAAGGGGGATATGCTGAAATACCCCTAAATTAATTTAAATTAATTTAGGGGATTTCTTTTATTAAAAAATTAAAATTATTATATGTAATAATGAATATTAAATTATTATATGGAATTGTGAAATTTATTTAGGGGTTTTCTTCTATTTAACCCTAATTATTATACATTATTATATAGTATTATGAATTTAATAATAAGATTTATAAGTCAATAAATCTTGGGAAAATTATTAAACACTCCATATATATTATAAAGATTTTGGGAAGTGTTGGAACATTGTTTTGAAATATAAAAGTCAATATAAAATTCTAGAAACCTTAAAGCTTATTAAGCCTTGCTAGAGTTGACTTTTTGAGAATGGTCAAACCAGGCCATGAAACCTATACCAATAAATAGGTTATGAAAAACCATGAAGATCGATAAAAAGAACGTCAAAAACGGATCATCCTAGCCAAAGTTATGCTAGATTGAAGTTTTGAGTCAAAATTTTAAAATCTGCCACGTGTCAAGCTCACACGCGCCAACACTTAGATAGATTTTATCTCCACGATTTTCGGAACCGACCTTGCCCTAACTTGTGACCTCCATAACTTTCTCATCTTTTGGAATTTGTGAGTGTCGTCTTTTGCATTCTCTTCTCCTTAATCTCCTCTTTGCAACCATAACTCACACTAACCCTAACTCATCTTAAATCAACCGGAAATTCGATCCAAAGTAGCCACCCTGCAAAACCGTAACTGCAGTTTCCAGTTTTTCCCTTCGAATCAGGTAACTTCGTCTAGCCATAACTTCTTCGTTTCTCATCCAAATTTCATGTTCTTTAGCTCGTTTTAAAGAGCTCTAATCCCTCTAAAACTTTCATGTTGATGACCAAATCTAATTCTCAATCATATGGAAGATATAGGCGTCTAAAGTTCCGACCCCGATCTGGTCGCGTTTTGCCCAGAATTTTTCCAGAAACGAGAAGGTAAACTCGTAAGTTTCGGGTTCGATTTCTTTCTGTGTGTTGCGAGTTAGGATGAGTTCTTGCTAGCATTGTGTAGAGCTAAGTTTCCTCTTTAGATTAAGCCCAAGAAATAGTTCTAACTCCCTCTGTACTGTAAATTATAGTGTTGCAAAGTAGGCTACTCAATCGAGTTGTAAAGGGGGCATTTTTCCGGAAACCGAAAACAATTCCTTTCGATTCGAGCAATTCCGGTAAGTTTTCTTTAAATTCCTTCAACCTTGCTAAACTATATTACATTATCGGTCAAAACCATGATTCAATTGCATCAATTACGCTTTAGATTGAGTGAATTTGGGAGAATCGAATTCGAAAACTCTTAAGAACCCTAACCTCGAAATCGAATTCGAAAACCATTTAATACTGCATTATAATTGGGGAACTTGGCTTGGTATCATTAGAACCGTAATTGAATTTCGAAACCATAGAAACACGAATCACTCAATTTGGTTCTGTAGATTGTGAGATATGGTCGATTTAGTACTCGAGTCGATTTGGGGGTGGATGAAGAACTCGAGTTTAAGCAGCCGTCCGATTGTAGTTATAAGAAACGGACGGCCGAGATTAGATCTGGGGAGTTTAAGTTGGTTATGAGTTTTAATATTTCCTGAATTAAACCCTAACTTGTTGAATTAAATTAAATACCTTCCCGAATGTATTTTGACCTGAAATTTTAACCATATATTCCTTATTTTATCTAGTTTATTTTGATGTAAATTAACGTGGTTTTGGAGTTTTTAAACATAAGTTATGATTTTTACAAGTTACGGGTTTTCTGGAATTATTTGGCTAAATTTAAAAGATATTTTTATGAAATAAAAATTTTATAATATGTCTAAAATGTTATAGTTACTGTATATTAAATTGGGAATTTTTGGGCAATGGTAAAAGGTTTTAAAAATTGTGT
This sequence comes from Limonium bicolor, assembly GCA_023374045.1. NCBI lineage: Eukaryota > Viridiplantae > Streptophyta > Magnoliopsida > Caryophyllales > Plumbaginaceae > Limonium > Limonium bicolor. The sequence goes on from CM041782.1 coordinate 193,270,733, forward strand.
TTATGAGTTTTTCATAAGAATAACCTATAATATAAGGTTTTTAATGTAATCAAAAATTAAAGTGTGGTTGATTAATGAACTTTATAGGTTGGGGAAAATATAATAAGACTAATTAACATTTAATACAGTATGTTTATAAATATTTTGGGTATTAACTTTAAGTGAAGTAAAAATTGTTACATATATATATATTTATATGAGAGAAATAAAATAGAAACTTATATTAAATCAAGGAATTTAACTAAACTACATTTTATTTATTATATAATATGGAAGCTAATATGTTTAACTAAAACTAAGGGAAATACTTTATTTTATAAACCATAATCAGTTGTGGATATGTCTAAAAGATATTAAATATAATTAAATACAATAGAATTTCTTAAAGAATGTTCTGGATAAATCTTAATATATGTAGATATATATATTTATATATATATAAATACAATAAAAATAGATAAAGGAAATAACATCCTTGTGAGAAATATAATAGGAAGGATATATATATATATATATATATATATATATATATAATAAAATTAATAAATAAAAGGAATAAAATACCTTATAGAAAATATAATATGAAGGAATTAATGAGTTAAACTAAACCTCTACATAATACTAATAATAGAATACTATGAGGTGGTATTATTTTATGGTTATGAATTGAGTTTTTAGTTACCTTTGAATTTCTAGGATTTATATAAACAGTATTAAATACATGTATATATTTAGTCAGTGACCACAATGTAAATCTATAATTGGGTTAAGAAATTAATAAGTTGAAATTTAGGAATATTTGTAATTAGTTTACATAAAGTGTTACACAAATAGATCTTATTATTTAATTGATAATAAAATGAATGAAATACTTTTACATTTAAATGTTCTTATTATATAAACAATAATAAAGTAAATGAGTTACTTTTACATCTAAATGTGAAGAGGATAAATAAGTCTAGATTTAATCATTTCTTAATATTTATATATTGAGTAATAACTTAATCTTGTGATAAAATCATTAAAAGGATTATGATATAAAACTAAATTAAACTATGATTGGGGAATTGATCTAAATAATAATCCTTACGTTCTTAGAATTTGATAAGCCATATAAAATACATTTAATACCGATGTTCAGGATGTGAGTTTATAATTAAGTAATGTATTTAGTAGTTAGAATTTATAAGAAGGTTTATAAATAGAAATTAGATACTTAAAATCTTTAAACCTTTAATTAGATGAAACTGGGTTACGTAAGAGATTATATTGATTTACCTTTTTGACACTGGAAATATTAATGTGTCATTTGAATATAAGGTATGGGGATTTTCAGAACATATTATCTTATTACATAATTAACAATTTCACTTATGAATCAGAATTTAGTTCTTAGATAAACTTTACCTTATGTCGAGATATAATGTTTATCCTAAAATACAATAAAGGAAATTAATTTATTAAGTTATTCCTTTGAAACCTTTGGTCTTGTAAGTAATATAAAATGTATTTGAGACATAAGTTTATTAAAATTTAGTACAAAAGGATTATACATACTCTATGGAGAGAATGTGTGTAAAAATTAAATACTTGGGAAAATTAAAATGTAAGTAAGGATACATAAAAGGGTTATCTTAAAACACCTTATTATATAGGTAATAATTAAGCGAATAACATACTTTGTGGATACTAAGTAAAAGAGTTGGAAAGGTTTGAGTTAATTAAAATATAGTTGTTTCAGGATGAAGAGTAATTGAACATCTTAAGACAAGATAATTAAATGGTTATAATATTAAGTCATTCTAAAGTAAAGATAAAATAATTGAGTCTAGTAGTTGTCTCTAAATTCTAAGATCAATGAAGTTGTAATGAAATGCATCTACGACACTATGATTCCGATATACAGGTTGTAGGTCTTAATTAAGTAAAGGGAAACTTAATCATAAAGGATTATCTAGTAGATATTGATAAAATACATAATCATTACATTGTGAGATAATAGTATAGTATTATGGGATGAATCCATCATAGGTCATAATACAATGTTTATTCTAAATTAAGAATAAAGGTATTTAGCTTAAGATTAATATTGGAATTCTTAGATTTAATTATATAATGTAAACACATTTGTGTTATATAGGTCTCAAAAGTCTTGAATGTGAGGATTGTGGTTAAGTATGAATAAAGTGGATAGGAGTGGACAATTAGCAAATGTTAATCGAATACATTCCTTGATCTTACCACCTTGGGCTATACAACGTTCTCAGATAACTCAAAGATTATACACATTTAAGTGAGGGCTTAAAAGATAATTGAGACTTTGAAATAAGAGTAAGGAGTTTATTTAAGCGTAACATAGGTTACAAGTGATTGATGGTAGATTACCTTTAATATTCTTCAGAGTACTGTTGATTGTTTGCGCAAGTTGATTAGAACTGCTACAGCGTTACCCAGGTACGATTTCTCGTATTCAGATACTATTGTTGTACGATTTCTCGTACTCAGCTTGTTATGTTTTGGACCTTATGGAATGTTTTGTACGATTTCTCGTACTCAGCTTGTTGTGTTTTAGACAATATGGAATGTTTGTACGATTTCTCGTACTCCGATCTTTTTGCTGATTGACATGTGGAATGTTTTGGAAAACGCTAACTGACTTAAAGAGGAATTTTTAAAAAGGAATTGGTTGTGTGGCTAACTCAGCTTGTGTGACTAACTGAGCCTTGGATGTGGAACTCATTTGGGTATTGGTTTCTTCTATTTGGTGTCCCGTTAGACATTGACTGCTTAGGGTTTACGCTTCTGCACTCTGTAGGACTGAGTGTTTTGGTATTGCTCTGGGTAGTTGGTGATCTAGTGGGAATTTGGAAAAGGTCAATCTTGGAAATCTTTCTTTCGACGTGCGCGCGTCTTCAATGGTAACAGCAGGGGGCTGTATATCCCTCGCCCATAGGGGCATTGATATTTAACAGCAGGGGGCTGTATATCCCTCGCCCATAGGGGCATTGATATTAAACAGTGAGGGGCTGTATATCCCCTGTCCTTAGTGGACGTGATAGACAGTGAGGGGCTGTATATCCCCTGTCCTTAGTGGACGTGATAAAAGTGAGGGGCTGTATATCCCCTGTCCTTAGTGGACGTGATTGGTGGTGGGGGCCATCTCTCCAGTTAAAATTATTCCATTCTTGAGTATATCTTGTCTATGGGATTCAGCTTTCTGAAATGGTGGGGACATAAACTGTCTACCACGGGTTATGGGTATTCATATCATTCCTAGTCCCTTGTGACTACTTAAGTCTTTCTCTTCTTAACCAGAATTGGTTCTAACATCAACAATGGATGCTTACTAACTATGTGGTGTGTCTACTTAAGTGGATGACTTGGTTTGGAAGTTCTCTGTCTCTATCATTGTCTTGTTTTCTTTTCTCTTTAACTTGATTGTTTTGAAGTGCTCTATCTCTGTTTTACTTTTAAGAGTTTGTTTTCATGTTACTGTTTATTTTGAAGAGTTATGTTTTATAAGTTTGTTTTTGGAGAATTTGTACCAGTTCCATTCCAGGGAACTGACCCGCCCCTTTTGGGGTGGGCTGCTTGGTTTCATCTTGCAGGTACGAATTGATTTACAGGTGGCCACAAAGAGAATGAGCGTTTGGGATGGGACTAGGTTTTGTGGAGAGTTAATGTGTTTAATTTCTATTATGTTTGTGTTAAGTTTTTCTCGAGTTCAGACCGTAGCTTTTGTAGGTTGTAAGTTGTAATTGGTGAGGTTTGGTGTCGGGTGTTTGGAACCCGATGGTCTGTAATCGCCTTAGAGTTTTATTTCCGCTGTATTTATGGTTAATAGGGGCGTTACAGAAAGTGGTATCAGAGCGTAGTTACGCTCTGAACCCGAGAAAACAAGCCGAGTGAAATACTTAGATTATAGATGCACTTAAAACTGGGGAACTGGGGTAGAATTGGGAAGTGAGGACTCCAGTAAGGCACGACTCCTAACCCTTTTTGGAATTGTGAACGATTCCTTTACACACTTTTCTTTTGTGAATGTTTGTTGAGTGTGATGTGTTGATATACCGTTCCAACAATAAACTACAGAAATATATATATATATATATATAAGTTTGGAACACCCTATATTAAGTACGATAAGATTTTGGTTGAGATAAACCAAATTAAGCTATTTTTCAAAAGCATACTCATGGAGAATACATTGCTAAAAATGCAATCCTTTAAAAGCAGGTACACAAATTCCTAGAATTTTAAAGAATACTTTTGGTTGAAAACAGTATACAAATAAAACTTTACATAACTAAATTAGTATTGATGTTATGTGAAAGTACTTCAACTCCTTTAAAGTTTGAAAATAAATCTCATGAACTACTTGGTATCAATTTATTACCTAAAGATAATGTTTAAGATAAATCTTAAGTCTAGAAAATTAAGCTAACAAGAACTAGTAGCGTATTAGAAAAGATCAACATCTGAACTTGTAAAACACATTAAAACTCTATGTTAACTTTAGAAAGAAAACACAAACCTAACACCCTACGGGAAGTGCCTGGTGCGACGAACTCCTAGGCTGAAAGTAGTGGGGGTGCACACCCACTTCTGGAAGTTTAGGGGCTAGACAAGCCTTGTCATCTAACTGTAAATAATCTTCTACGCATGGTGATGGATTGTGTTGAACTTGAGGGGAAGTGGTGGTAAGACGCTACCATCATGAAATCTTGAGCTAGGCATATTTCATTGCTAACCACAATGAACAAATCAAAATTTGTATCTTAAGATCCGGTATTAAAACTCATAAATGTAAAGGGTTTATTGAGTTAAATCTTTGGTGGAAAAATACCTATACATGGAGGAAGGGGATTAAGTTTGGGTACTCCAAGATACAACATCCACCCCTGGTTGAATATATAAAAAAAAATCAATAAAAGAAGTTACTTAAAGGTTGAGTGAAGAGAAGAGTAATACTAACTAAATCATTGATCCTAAAATACTTGAGTATTGAGCATCTAAAAAAAAAAATAATTTGAGAGTTACTTAAAGATTTGGAAATCCTCATGTTTATTTAGAAGTTTAACCTTATACATAGATAAAATCTTAGAAGTCACAGTAAGAGTGATATTTACAAAAGCCACCATTGTCTAAGGAGTACTAAGATTTAATAATCAGGAAATACTTACATAGAACAAACCTAAGAAAAATAATTACCAAGAGTGAGTGAGTTTTCATTAGACTATCTCATTTGCCTTAAAATTTTATATAGAGTCCCTACCTTAAAAAAATATAATATATAATTTTAAGATAAAGGAATCAGATTTTGGAAGAACTTCCTAGAATTCTGCCTTGGGTGAAGTTATATAATAAGTAAATTTTATAAGTAAACACTGAATGATCGTCTAAAATACGATAGTTAATTATAAAAACAATGGAAACTTGAAAAGTCACAGAAAATATTTATTTTATAGAGTTTTAACATATGGTTGGCTATAAACCCTTGAAGATAATTTTGGAAGATTATTAAATGATCTGAAATATTATTCTAAACTACTCAAGTATGTTACACCTGCTTTATAGCTTGTTAATACAATTGATATGATAAATGATCATATATGGACATATAAATTCGTATCAGACATTAAACGAATGGATAATAATCATAAGATAAAATTTTATAATCACCAAGGAAATACAAATACATAACAATCAAGAGATACAGATATATGTAACGATCATAGATAAAATCAACGGTGCAGTAAAATTTACAACAAAGTTGGTTAATAAGGTGTTGAATTCTTTGATTGTGCCGTTAGTAGCGGTACGAGGGCGTACCTTAGCTCTTTTAAGGGGATATGCTGGCATACTCCTCCTTCGTTATCTCATCCGGATTATGCCTCGTTGCATTGTTAGTAATGAGAGGTGTATGTATGTACGTAGTTTTACGTTGTGGCACAGTACTTTGTCACGTTTGTGTTGTTTTTGTTCAGTTTATATTTGATTCACTTTGATTTGATTTCGGTACTTTGATTTCGGTACCCTTGAGTGGAATGTTGAAATGGAGATAAAGGATTTGAATGGTATGGAATATCATTGAAGTTATTATTGTCTCAGCACACCCGAAGCGGTGTGAGTGCCTATTAGTTGATTGTTAAACTTCGAGGCGAAGTTTCTTTTAAGGGGGATATGCTGAAATACCCCTAAATTAATTTAAATTAATTTAGGGATTTCTTTTATTAAAAATTAAATTATTATGTAATATGAATATTAAATTATTATATGGAATTGTGAAATTTATTTAGGGGTTTTCTCTATTTAACCCTAATTATTATACATTATTATATAGTATTATGAATTTAATAATAAGATTTATAAGTCAATAAATCTTGGGAAAATTATTAAACACTCCAATATATTATAAAGATTTTGGAAGTGTTGGAACATTGTTTTGAAATATAAAGTCAATATAAAATTCTAGAAACCTTAAAGCTTATTAAGCCTTGCTAGAGTTGACTTTTTGAGAATGGTCAAACCAGGCCATGAAACCTATACCAATAAATAGGTTATGAAAACCATGAAGATCGATAAAAGAACGTCAAAAACGGATCATCCTAGCCAAAGTTATGCTAGATTGAAGTTTTGAGTCAAAATTTTAAAATCTGCCACGTGTCAAGCTCACACGCGCCAACACTTAGATAGATTTTATCTCCACGATTTTCGGAACCGACCTTGCCCTAACTTGTGACCTCCATAACTTTCTCATCTTTTGAATTTTTGAGTGTCGTCTTTTGCATTCTCTTCTCCTTAATCTCCTCTTTGCAACCATAACTCACACACTAACCCTAACTCATCTTAAATCAACCGGAAATTCGATCCAAAGTAGCCACCCTGCAAAACCGTAACTGCAGTTTCCAGTTTTTCCCTTCGAATCAGGTAACTTCGTCTAGCCATAACTTCTTCGTTTCTCATCCAAATTTCATGTTCTTTAGCTCGTTTTAAAGAGCTCTAATCCCTCTAAAACTTTCATGTTGATGACCAAATCTAATTCTCAATCATATGGAAGATATAGGCGTCTAAAGTTCCGACCCCGATCTGGTCGCGTTTTGCCCAGAATTTTTCCAGAAACGAGAAGGTAAACTCGTAAGTTTCGGGTTCGATTTCTTTCTGTGTGTTGCGAGTTAGGATGAGTTCTTGCTAGCATTGTGTAGAGCTAAGTTTCCTCTTTAGATTAAGCCCAAGAAAATAGTTCTAACTCCCTCTGTACTGTAAATTATAGTGTTGCAAAGTAGGCTGCTCAATCGAGTTGTAAAGGGGGCATTTTTCCGGAAACCGAAAACAATTCCTTTCGATTTGAGCAATTCCGGTAAGTTTTCTTTAAATTCCTTCAACCTTGCTAAACTATGTTACATTATCGGTCAAAACCATGATTCAATTGCATCAATTACGCTTTAGATTGAGTGAATTTGGGAGAATCGAATTCGAAAACTCTTAAGAACCCTAACCTCGAAATCGAATTCGAAAACCATTTAATACTGCATTATAATTGGGGAACTTGGTATCATTAGAACCGTAATTGAATTTCGAAACCATAGAAACACGAATCACTCAATTTGGTTCTGTAGATTGTGAGATATGGTCGATTTAGTACTCGAGTCGATTTGGGGGTGGATGAAGAACTCGAGTTTCAGCAGCCGTCCGATTGTAGTTATAAGAAACGGACGGCCGAGATTAGATCTGGGGAGTTTAAGTTGGTTATGAGTTTTAATATTTCCTGAATTAAACCCTAACTTGTTGAATTAAATTAAATACCTTCCCGAATGTATTTTGACCTGAAATTTTAACCATATATTCCTTATTTTATCTAGTTTATTTTGATGTAAATTAATGTGGTTTTGGAGTTTTTAAACATAAGTTATGATTTTTACAAGTTACGGGTTTTCTGGAATTATTTGGCTAAATTTAAAAGATATTTTTATGAAATAAAAATTTTATAATATGTCTAAAATGTTATAGTTACTGTATATTAAATTTGGGAATTTTTGGGCAATGGTAAAAGGTTTTAAAAATTGTGTTTATGAGTTTTTCATAAGAATAACCTATAATATAAGGTTTTTAATGTAATCAAAAATTAAAGTGTGGTTGATTAATGAACTTTATAGGTTGGGGAAAATATAATAAGACTAATTAACATTTAATACAGTATGTTTATAAATATTTTGGGTATTAACTTTAAGTGAAGTAAAAATTGTTACATATATATATATTTATATGAGAGAAATAAAATAGAAACTTATATTAAATCAAGGAATTTAACTAAACTACATTTTATTTATTATATAATATGGAAGCTAATATGTTTAACTAAAACTAAGGGAAATACTTTATTTTATAAACCATAAATCAGTTGTGGATATGTCTAAAGATATTAAATATAATTAAATACAATAGAATTTCTTAAAGAATGTTCTGGATAAATCTTAATATATGTAGATATATATATTTATATATATAAATACAATAAAAATAGATAAAGGAAATAACATCCCTTGTGAGAAATAATAGGAAGGATATATATATATATATATATTATATATAATATACGATAAATTAATAAATAAAAGGAATAAAATACCTTATAGAAAATATAATATGAAGGAATTAATGAGTTAAACTAAACCTCTACATAATACTAATAATAGAATACTATATGAGGTGGTATTATTTTATGGTTATGAATTGAGTTTTTAGTTACCTTTGAATTTCTAGGATTTATATAAACAGTATTAAAATACATGTATATATTTAGTCAGTGACCACAATGTAAATCTATAATTGGGTTAAGAAATTAATAAGTTGAAATTTAGGAATATTTGTAATTAGTTTACATAAAGTGTTACACAAATAGATCTTATTATTTAATTGATAATAAAATGAATGAAATACTTTTACATTTAAATGTTCTTATTATATAAACAATAATAAAGTAAATGAGTTACTTTTACATCTAAATGTGAAGAGGATAAATAAGTCTAGATTTAATCATTTCTTAATATTTATAGTATTGAGTAATAACTTAATCTTGTGATAAAATCATTAAAAGGATTATGATATAAAACTAAATTAAACTATGATTGGGGAATTGATCTAAATAATAATCCTTACGTTCTTAGAATTTGATAAGCCATATAAATACATTTAATACCGATGTTCAGGATGTGAGTTTATAATTAAGTAATGTATTTAGTAGTTAGAATTTATAAGAAGGTTTATAAATAGAAATTAGATACTTAAAATCTTTAAACCTTTAATTAGATGAAACTGGGTTACGTAAGAGATTATATTGATTTACCCTTTTTGACACCCCTCATTTTCTAATTCCTTAAGCCTTTACTTATTCTTCACAAAATCCTAACACTTACAATATTTTCTCCTAGTTTTTCAAGTGGTGTTTCATACCTATCATAACTACTATCCCAAAATGCTTTCTCCTTATTTTAACATCATCTCCCAAGCATCATCTCTCACAACTAACTCCTTATATCCTCTTAACAATTCTTTTCCAAGTTTACACTTTCTCCTTATTACCAAAGTTTGCCTAGTTTTACCTAAGTCCCTAAGTGGCTTTGGTACTTACTAGAACCTCAAGATCATGTCTAAGTCCTTATTACACTCTAGAGTACTTCCTAGTTCATCAAAATTCCTTTAAAACATCTTGAACTCCTTATTCATTTCCTACATTTTCTAACTCACCAAACCTTATGTAACACTTAGAACTTCTTACTTTTACCTAAATTTTGACATGGATTCCCTAGAACATTACTAAGCCTAAACATTTTGTTTTCTCCATCAAGCACACAAAAACATCTAGAACACTTTCTTACACAACTTCACCAAATTCACACTACATCACGATATAGTGCATAACTTAAATTGCATGGCACTTAGGCCCTTAAAATGCATGGCTCTTAGGCCCTTAAAGTACTTAAATCATAAACACTGAATTTCCACAATATATTTGCCTTTAACCTGCAAATACACTCAACAACACATATGCCTTTTACTAAGCTCTTGAGAACACTTTACTAAGTCATTCACCATTTGCTCTTTAGGTAGTTTTAATAAGCATTTATAGGCTCATTTCTCCTAAGGCATTAAACAACATTAAGTTAGTAGATTTACCTCTTTTTCCAAAACACTTCCTTCTTGTTTCCTTACAAAACCGTATGGTATTTTGATTCCTTGTCAAGTTCTAGACAATGTACAAACATTATAATGAGTATTCAAGCTATAGGCTTCATCTCATTGTAAACCCTAATTTTACATTGTTTCAAAAACATTAATGTAGTTGTTTTACCTTGATCTTTGAAGGAGTTTGAATATATAACAAGAGAGGACTCCACCTAGTCCATGAAGAGTTGAAATGAAGCTAGAACAAAGTCACACAAAGAGCTATATCAATGTGTATTTTCGGTCAAGGTAAGATGGAGGAAACATGATTTTTCTTTGAGATTCCTTACCTAGAAGCAAAGGAGATAATATGTCAAAAACAAGCTCAAGCTCCTTCAATGGTGGAACACCTTGGCACCGAAATGGGGCTCTTGGAGTTTTGAGAAGATAGGAATGAAGAGCTTGATGAGAGGAAGAGATGGTGGTGTTTGTTTTTGATTTGGACAAGTGAGCAAGATTTAACAAGATCAAAGTGGGAGTTCTAATGGTGGTAGTGGTATTACCGAGAGAGAGCAAAGAAGAGAGGTAGAAGATGGTGTTTGGAAACCGTGGGAATGAAGGAAAAAATGAGAATGAGATAGGATTTGCTTTTAAGAATATTTATGCTTATAAAGTAAAAAGTAAGTTTACTTAGTTTTCTTTACTTACTTATTTTATCAACTAAAGAGTGGTGAGTCACACACTTAGAAAACCGGCCCCCTTTATTAGTGAGGGTGTTTTAGTCTTTGTTTGTCAATTTAATTACTTAATACAACATATGTTATAAACTAGCTTATAAAAGCACTATTCACCTAAACAAGGCACTTAGAAGTGAAATTTTTGATTTCCCATTAATATGCCACCCAAATGTGATACTATATAGTACACATATATATTAAGAGTAATGATGGACATTTAGCCACTCAAAACTCATTTACAAGACAATTTTTCAAAAATGTGCTTTAAGACTTCTTAAAGCACATTTTGTGTTTTAACTTGTTTTCAAGCTTGGTTTTCTTTGGTAATTGGTTTAATATGTTCATTAGTGTATAAATGAGGTCTTGGTAAGCTCATTAGGTCTTACCCAAGTTTATCCCAAGCTTAGAGCACATTTTGGCTCTTATTGACTTTAAAGCACATTTGTGTTTCCTTTTGTTTAAATTTGTTTACTAAGGTTTCTAAGACTCTTTTTGTCTTATTACACCCTATTTAGGTGTTTAAAAACATAACTAGGTTTGGGGTATTTCAATCTACCCCCCTTAAAAGAACTTTGTCCCCAAAGTTCATACTTCCACATAACTTAAACATTAGAACATGAGAACACATATCAACAACACTTCTATATCACATTAACAACATCTTTACATCATATCGGACACATGGTCCAAACAACAAAACATCACAACATCATTCAGACTCAGCGGTCTGTAATATTAACAACATGACAATACAACACAGACAATGTATTCAATACATGTCATACATAACCGAAACGGCTCTACCCCCCTTAAATAGGGGTACGCCCCGTACCCTATACATACAAACACTAAGAAGTAAACAACGACGGGTACTTCGCCTTCATCTTATCTTCCAGCTCCCAAGTGGCCTCCTCAACGTCCTGGTTAGACCAGAGAACCTTCACCAGTCTCACAGACTTATGGCGAGTGTCTCGAGTCTTAGTGTCCAGAATCCGTACCGGAGTCTCCACTGATCGCATGGTCGGCTCTAAAGTTAGCCTTTCAGGCTGAAGCACATGAGACGGATGAGACATATACTTCTTCAACTGGGACACATGAAATACATCATGTACCTTGCCCAGCTCGGCGGGTAAGTCAAGTCTATAAGCTACCGGGCCGATCCGCTCCGTCACAACATAAGGCCCCACATATTTTGGGCTCAACTTGCCTTTCTGGCCAAAACGAAACACTCCCTTCATGGGGGATACTCTCAAAAATACCTGATCGCCCACGGCGAACTCCAGGTCACGTCGGCGCACATCTGCGTACGACTTCTGTCTATCCTGAGCTGCTTTCATATTATCCCTGATCTGGCGAACTTCTGCCTGAACTTGCTCAAGATACTCTGGTCCTATAATGACCGTCTCACTCGACTCATCCCAACATAATGGCGTGCGGCATGGTCTACCGTACAATGCCTGGAAGGGAGACATCTTGATCGATGCATGATAACTGTTGTTGTAACTAAACTCGATCAGATGTAACTTATCAATCCAGCTGGTCTGAAAGTCAAGTGCACATGCACGTAGCATATCCTCAAGTGTCTGTATGGTGCGCTCACTCTGACCATCGGTCTGTGGGTGAAACGCCGTACTCAATTTCAGTTCAGTACCCAATGCCTCTCGTGTAGACTTCCAATATCTGGATAAGAATCTGGTATCTCTGTCGGATACAATCGTCTTTGGTACACCATGATGTCTTACAATTTCTTTATCGAATAGTTCTGCCAATCTTGCCACTTTCCAGGTGTCCTTCATCGGAATGAATCGGGCCACCTTGGTCAGTCGGTCAACTACCACCCAAATCATATTCAGACCTCCCCTTGTAGGCGGAAGCCCTACCACGAAGTCCATAGATATGTCATGGAACTTCCACTCCGGCACTGGCATTGGCTGCACCATACCACCAGGCCGTCGGTGCTCAAACTTGACCTTCTGACAAGTGAGACACCTCAACACATAGTCATTCACATCCTTTTTCATTCCAGCCCCAGCAAAATATCTTTTCATACCTTTATACATCTTTGAAGCTCCGGGGTGAATCGAAGTAGTAGAACAATGGGATTCACTCAATATGCGCTCCTTCAGCTCAGCGCTACTCCTGGTATACACAACCGGCCATTAAGCCTAATCAGGTCATCATCGTGGAGTCTGAAGTCGTACTTCTGACCCTCGAATGTGCCATCAATAAGCTTCTGTCTAATTTCTAACATGTACTGATCCGTCATCTGAGCACTCCGCACCTCTTCAACCAAGCCAGTATGAGAGACTAGCGAATGGAGAGAGTGTGCTCGGCGACTCAATGCGTCAGCTACCACATTTGCCTTACCCTCCTTGTACTGTAAATTGATGTCATAATCATTCAGAAACTCAACCCACCTTCTTTCATGTTCAACTCCTTCTGAGTGAACAAGTACTTTAAACTCTTGTGGTCAGAATAAATCGTCACACTTACCCCATACAAGTGATGTCGCCATATCTTCAGTGCGAAGACAATGGCCCCCAATTCTAAGTCGTGGGTAGGGTAGTTCTCCTCATGCTTCTTCAGCTGTCGGGAGGCGTAAGCCACGACCTTCCCGTGTTGCATCAACACAACCCATACCCCTGCCTGATGCGTCGCAATAGACCTCAAAACCATCTGGACCGTCTGGTAATGTCAGAACCGGTGCAGATGTCAGAGCATCCTTGAGACTCGTGAAAGCCCTCTCACAGTCGACTGTCCACTCGAATGGTGCATCCTTTTTCATCAAGGAAGTCATCGGCTTCGAGACACTGGAGAAGTCCTTCACAAATCTCCTATAGTAACCTGCCAGACCGAGGAAGCTCCTGATGTCGGTAACTGTCTTCGGCCTAGGCCAGGTGCGCACTGCATCTATCTTTGCCGGATCAACAGCGATCCCGGCCTCAGAAATCACATGTCCAAGGAATGATACTTGGTTCAACCAAAATTCACATTTCGAAAATTTGCATACAGCTGATTCTTCTCAACGTTGTACACATCTCAGGTGGCTTTCATGCTCACCTTTGATTTCGAATACACAAGTATGTCATCGATGAAGACTACCACTGATTTGTCCAACTGATCTTGGAACAAACGGTTCATTAAGTCCATGAACTTTGCTGGTGCATTTGACAAGCCAAACGGCATAACTGTGAACTCATAATGCCCATACCTAGTTCTGAAAGCTGTCTTTTCGATATCACTGTCGGATGGCAATCTGGTGGTATCCGGAACGTAGGTCTATCTTGGAGAATACTGATGCTCCCCTCAGCTGATCAAATAGATCGTCGATGCGTGGTAAGGGGTAACGGTTCTTTACCGTAACAGCATTCAGTTCCCGATAATCAATACATAGGCGGAGGCTACCGTCCTTCTTCTTCACGAAGAGGACCGGCGCTCCCCATGGTGAAACACTGGGGCGGATAAAGCCCTTGTCGAGTAGGTCTCTCAGCTGCTCCTTGAGCTCTGTCATCTCTGCTGGAGCCATACGGTAAGGTGCTTTCGCAATGGGTCCGGTGCCCGGAACTAGATCAATCTCAAACTCAACCTCTCGTGCTGGCGGCATGCCCGGCAGTTCCTTAGGAAATACATCAGGAAACTCCGACACTACCGGCACATCTGGGCTAAACTCAGGGTCTCTCTCTATGTCCTGGACATAGCAGAGGTATACATCACTCCCTCGTCGTAACTCGTGATACATAGCCATGGCGGTGATGATCTGAGTCGAAGGCTCCCTGGGCCTCTGGCGGTAAGATATAGTAACCCCAGATGGACTCCGAAGAAGCAGTCGATGCTCGGCACACAGGATTCTGCCCTTGTACCGCTCCAACCAGTTCATCCCGACAATCACATCAAAGCCCAATCCGTCGAACTCTATCAAGTCGATCGGAAACTCTTCACCCCTGATTTGTACAATAGCATCGGTAGTAGCGGGTACATCTGATCCGCTCTTTCGACGGAAGAGTAACCACGAAGTCTGGCATCTCTTCACCGTCTAACCCCAGCCTCTTCGCAAATGATAGCGAAATAATGTGTGTGAGGCTCCAGAGTCGAACAAGATCGATGCATCCACGCCATTCACTGGAAAGGTACCGGTGAGGATTGTGCCGCTCTTGCCGGCTTCTGCCTTATTGCAGACACTTAGTATACCTCCCGTTCCGAGTGCACAGCCTAATTCATTGGCAAACTAATAAGTATTGGGTAACAACACGGTTTATATGCTTCAAACAACTCCACTTTATTCATTAACACACTCTTTTTACAACATTCATTGGCTTACTGTCGCCATGATTCACACTTACAACATCCTTAATACATACTGGTTTGTCACATAATTATACAAGGCTTAAAACTGTCTGAAGGTCAAATTCAAACGTCCGGGTTTCATGTGTGTGGCATTGATCACTGCCGATGGTGCGGTATTCAGTTTGATCTTTCTGATGCCATGGTAAAGCATCCTTGATTGCCCACCCATGATTAGTACATCTCCCGATTTCAGCAGTAGCTTCTTTGCGAGATCAGCACGCTTCTGCTCGCCATATACAAACTGCGGTATCACCAATGGACCAAGACACCACGGGTACTCCCTTACTTAGAGACTCGGGTGACTCGTCCTTGTCTTGGTGTATACCTAACCGTCCACCTTTCTGGTAGAAGTTCACAATACATAGATCTGCCTTTACACTTGAAATTGATTCCGTTTCAACTTGCTGAGCAATTCCCACGGCGTGGTTAACGACCGCATGGAACTCCTCTGGTATACTTGATACTGTTGCTCCATCTTCAGCTCGCACTTCTTGATATGACTTGGTGTAAGGGTTCCAGTCCTTACCCATGCACATCATCTTCAATTGCATCCTTGCTCCGTTCGGGTATTCGGGTGTGTAAAACCCTCCTGGTTTTGCTCCAAGTTCGTCGCATCGTCTGATGATATGGATTTGTGCTCCGGTGTCAGGTATCCATTTAAAAGTATCATACCTGCTGGATGACCTGACATTGCTCCAATGGAAAGTCGGTGATGTTGATGGTGGTTTCTTCAGGGTTTGGTGTGGGTGGGATTGGATAACATATATTGAAAGTTCCTTTAAGTTTAGAGTATCTAATTAGGTAAATCTCACACTATACTTTATTTATTTACTCACATGGTTGTTTATTTAAACTCACTCACACACATGCATGAAATGCGGTATGCAGACACTTATTTCATTTAACAATTTAGGCGGTACCTGGTCTAGAAGAGGGCCCTGGCGCCTCAGACCGGTCCACCACATTCAGGGTGGCCTTGTTGGACCCCGACCCCTTCCCCTTCTGGGACTCCGTGTACCTCTGATCTGGGGGTGGCTGGTTCGCCGTCTTCTGGCCATCGGTGGTCGCAGTGGCCTTACCCTTCCATTGCCCCTTGGGCCTGTAATTCCTACTGTTCGGGTTCTGCCAGCATTCATGGTCGCGGTGACCCATCTTCTTACAGTATCGGCACTGAACATCGTTACCCTTGCAGTCCTTGCCGGGGTGGTCTCCGTTGCACCACTTGCAGTAATAGTGGCGCTCCGGTCCAGAGCCCGTGCTAGCTGCTATCACAATACACAATCAATACTTGTTCCACAACTTATTAACACATACTCTAATTATCACACAGGATTAGACAATTACCCTTAGGTGGGTAAGAACGTAGGGGCTTGGCCGCATACGCATAGGTGAGCTGCAGAGGCTCCTCAGCAGTGGTGGTCTGGGTCTGGCCCTTGCCACCCTGTTGCTGTCCTTTCTGGGACTGGGGGTATGATTTCTTCTTCTTCCCCCCCACTGCCCTTGCGTGCCTTGGCCCTCGTTCTGAGCCTTGCGCTTGAGCGCACTCTCCTCGTCCCTCAGACGGACGGTGATCTCCACAATAGCAGCGGCATGATAGCACTCCTATATTTAGGGTGTCAGTTATGCCCCGCCAAACTCACAACACATTAACACATTGTACACACTTATTCACATTACACTGTAGTTTCCTTTACCTGCAAAGTGGTAATCCTGTAGGCCCCATGCCGTAGCGTAGGCGATAGTTCAGTCCGTTGTAGAAACGGTTCACAAGGATCCGGTCTGAGTAACCCAGATCCGGCAGCAGGTGGATAAGTCCGATGAAGGCTGAGTAGTACTCATCTACCGTCATCTTATCCCCTTGTCTCAGATTGTCCAACTCCAGGCGCTTGGCCTCTTGCACATGTATAGGGTAGTATTTGGCTCAGCAGAGCCGTGTACTCCCTCCACTGAAAGGTCGGGTCAGCAACTCTGCCCTCTCGCACAAGCTTCCACCAGTTTTGTGCCGAGCCCTTCAAGTAGTAAGCAGCAAGTCGTACCTTGACCTGCTCAGGTGGTGCTAGGGTTTCGAAGGCGGTCTCCATTTCGGAGATGTATGCCTCGAGCTTACGGGGATCGGTCTCCCCACTGAATGAGGGCGGCCTCAGATCAGCCAACGCCTTGACCCAATTGGTCTCTCGTGGCGGTGGTGGTGGTGGCTGAACTCCAGGCTGTCGCCCTTGCTGTATAGCAGCAACCAAATCGGGTACCAGCTGAGCTACGGCGGCTGCAACTGCCTCAGCCATGGTCTGTGTCGTAGTATCATCACCCTGGTCACCCATACCTCCAATACCGCGCCCGCGGCCTCTACCTCGTGGTCTACCTGCCATCTGAATTCATATGAACATCTCATTAGCATTATGCTTGCACACTTATCGGTCCAACGATTGTAACGCTTCCCGATAACAAGGTATCTCCACACTTAGTTAGTGGTCAACCTTTCCAAATCTGTTCACTTAGGTATCTGTAGTTAGGTTTCCTAACTCGGTATATCCCTAAGCTCGGTATTCTAGTCATCAGAGCGATACTTCGCTCTGATACCACTTTTTGTAACACCCCTACTACGCACAACACATTACTTGGAATCGCAGCGGAAAATAAACAACTAAACAGTAACTAAACGAATGGTGCTACAATGCCGTCAACCACCCACGTGGCTAACAAGGCTGAATGAATACAATTGTACCGGTCTGATGATCAGACTCCCGAGCATAGAACTAACAACCATATATATACATCAACATAATACCGAGTGTTTACAAAATCCTTCACTGTACACCGTCACTGTAAACCATCATACTCAAGTATATAACACGCCACGGGAGCACAGGCGCAACCCGGGCAACATCCAAAAGTACTCCAAAAATAACTACACCCTAGGATCTAGAGCCACTCCGCTTCTTCGATCCTCATCCTGCAGTATAAGAAATATGGATCCCCCGAGGGGGTCAGCAACCCTTGGCTGGTATGGTTAACGCGCAGTCCATCGACTACCGGAATGCGCGCAACTATTTGTCATGATGACATGGTATTTATTTTAAAACACACAACACATACATATATAACATAACGTGGGTATTGTACACATCATAACTCACATCACAAACATACAAGTTCCTTTTAGGAAGAGAACCAACAGTTAGTCCCCATTAAGAGCCTAGAGAATGTTGCCACGCTCATACTTAGCTCGTTACATAACTCGTTACCGTCCGGTTAGATTGAACGGTTAACTTAACACAAGGTGCCTCGGATATAGTGATCCAAGCACACCGAAATAACACATAGTATGCCCCTGTGGCCCGACGTGAGTCAGTAAAATAGCCTTGGTTAAGCTAAAGGGAAGGTTAGAAACCAAATTGGAAACTTAACCATAACATACAGAGAGAATCGAACCGGTTATGACATCGACTCCCATACCCACACGCGTGGCCGGAACAGACCGGACTCCTCACTTCCCCCGTTAGCCCTTGTTAGTAATTCATCATTGGACTCAACAAACAATACACGATAATAGGTCAAGTCTTGTTAGACACACACAAGGGAAGAGAGAGTCATACTTATCAACATAATAATATTTAACAACTGTAAACTCTTTACATGGTTTAATCTTACAAAGTCATAAACACACAGAAAAACAAACAACACACAAGCCGGTGTAAACCGGTAGGCAACAGACTGCAAGAAAACCATACCTTGGTCCTTGCCTCGACTGATTTCCACCTTGAGAGAATCCTAAACACATTAGTAACGTCGGTTAATTATTTATTTAACTTCAAACTTACTAAGTATTTAACATGATTGTATGACATGTTTTAATGTCTATCTTACCCTAGGTTACCTTCATTATACACCCTAGGGTTAACTACATAGTCACATTCTTTTCTGTTTTTTTTTTTTTTACAAGTTTTGGTCCGACCGGACTTGCCGACCGGACTTGTCCATGTCCGGTCGATTCCAGAGAGTTTCTCCCCTTCGGAAATTTAGCCCGACCGGACTTGCCAAGTCCGGTCCCATGTCCGGTCGATTCCAGTAACTAAATCCGTACACAATTTACAAGCCCGACCGACCTTGTAAGTCCGGTCCCAAGGTCGGTCCATTCCAGAAGCCAATTCTCGCAGGGTAAACAGGTCCCGACCGGACTTGCAAGTCCGGTCGCAAGTCCGGTCTGCCCCAAATCTTTGTTTTCCTTTTTACATTCAACTCCAAACTTCACCCCATATAGCCTAGTACTCCCTAACCTCTTTTGGGCACTTTAAACACACCTTAAGACATCCTTAAACACTCATAAAACTCATTTTCTAATTCCTTAAGCCTTTACTTATTTCTTCACAAAACTCCTAACACTTACAATATTTTCTCCTAGTTTTTCAAGTGGTGTTTCATACCTATCATAACTACTATCCCAAAATGCTTTCTCCTTATTTTAACATCATCTCCCAAGCATCATCTCTCACAACTAACTCCTTATATCCATCTTAACAATTCTTTTCCAAGTTTACACTTTCTCCTTATTACCAAAGTTTGCCTAGTTATTTACCTAAGTCCCTAAGTGGCTTTGGTACTTACTAGAACCTCAAGATCATGTCTAAGTCCTTATTACACTCTAGAGTACTTCCTCGTTCATCAAAATTCCTTTAAAACATCTTGAACTCCTTATTCATTTCCTAAGTTTTCTAACTCACCAAACCTTATGTAACACTTAGAACTTCTTGCTTTTTACCTAAATTTTGACATGGATTCACCTAGAACATTACTAAGCCTAAACATTTTGTTTTCTCCATCAAGCACACAAAAACATCTAGAACACTTTCTTACACAACTTCACCAAATTCACACTACATCACGATATAGTGCATAACTTAAATTGCATGGCACTTAGGCCCTTAAAATGCATGGCTCTTAGGCCCTTAAAGTACTTAAATCATAAACACTGAATTTCCACAATATATTGCCTTTAACCTGCAAATACACTCAACAACACATATGCCTTTTACTAAGCTCTTGAGAACACTTTACTAAGTCATTCACCATTTGCTCTTTAGGTAGTTTTAATAAGCATTTATAGGCTCATTTCTCCTAAGGCATTAAACAACATTAAGTTAGTAGATTTACCTCTTTTTCCAAAACACTTCCTTCTTGTTTCCTTACAAAACCGTATGGTATTTTGATTCCTTGTCAAGTTCTAGACAATGTACAAACATTATAATGAGTATTCAAGCTATAGGCTTCATCTCATTGTAAACCCTAATTTTACATTGTTTCAAAAACATTAATGTAGTTGTTTTACCTTGATCTTTGAAGGGAGTTTGAATATATAACAAGAGAGGACTCCACCTAGTCCATGAAGAGTTGAAATGAAGCTAGAACAAAGTCACACAAAGAGCTATATCAATGTGTATTTTCGGTCAAGGTAAGAATATGGAGGAAACATGATTTTTCTTTGAGATTCCTTACCTAGAAGCCAAGGAGAGTAATAATATGTAGAAAAACAAGCTCAAGCTCCTTCAATGGTGGAACACCTTGGCACCGAAATGGGGCTCTTGGAGATTTGAGAAGATAGGAATGAAGAGCTTGATGAGAGGAAGAAGATGGTGGTGTTTGTTTTTGATTTGGACAAGTGAGCAAGATTTAACAAGAGATCAAAGTGGGAGTTCTAATGGTGGTAGTGGTATTACCGAGAGAGAGCAAAGAAGAGAGGTAGAAGATGGTGTTTGGAAACCGTGGGAATGAAGGAAAGAAATGAGAATGAGATAGGATTTGCTTTTAAGAAGATATTTATGCTTATAAAGTAAAAAGTAAGTTTACTTAGTTTTCTTTACTTACTTATTTTATCAACTAAAGAGTGGTGAGTCACACACTTAGAAAACCGGCCCCCTTTATTAGTGTGAGGGTGTTTTAGTCTTTGTTTGTCAATTTAATTACTTAATACAACATATGTTATAAACTAGCTTATAAAAAGCACTATTCACCTAAACAAGGCACTTAGAAGTGAAATTTTTGATTTCCCATTAATATGGCCACCCAAATGTGATACTATATAGTACACATATATATTTAAGAGTAATGATGGACATTTAGCCACTCAAAACCCATTTACAAGACAATTTTTCAAAAATGTGCTTTAAGACTTCTTAAAGCACATTTTGTGTTTTAACTTGTTTTCAAGCTTGGTTTTCTTTGGTAATTGGTTTAATATGTTCATTAGTATATAAATGAGGTCTTGGTAAGCTCATTAGGTCTTACCCAAGTTTATCCCAAGCTTAGAGCACATTTTAGCTCTTATTGACTTTAAAGCACATTTGTGTTTCCTTTTGTTTAAATTTGTTTACTAAGGTTTCTAAGACTCTTTTTGGTCTTATTACACCCTATTTAGGTGTTTAAATAACATAACTAGGTTTGGGGTATTTCACCTGTATCCTAATCTGGTTACCCCGATTTGTGTGCTTATTTGACCACCTAATAAGATAAATGCATGAATCGGATTATATTGCACTTACTTGTGCTTGGTTACATTGTTCTCGATGTTTGTTTAGAACAATAGTTTGTATAATTCATGAAACATATGAATGATGATGATATGTATTGTATTTTGTAGTGTACTTGTATATTGTAGTGGATTTCGTATGTATGTGTATATGGGTATGGTATTATTGTGGCTTGGATGTTGACTTGTGCTAATTCCTAACTAACTAACTCCTAACTTAAGTGAGTAAATTGGAATGAGTACAAGTCCGATATAGCTTCGGCCACGCGTGAGGATGAGGAGACACAAGAGGTTGGATCCGATTCCTGGTTCGTAAGCTGGTCCACGGCCCAAATCCCTTAAGTGGGTAGCATCCTGGATTAGTGAACCAAGTAAATCCCGGTGGTGGGACGGAGTAGTCCCCGGGCCGGAGGTCCCGACGACTTAACATGAGTAAGAGTAAGAGTAAGTAAGTATGTATGAGTATGAGAATGAGTATGTATGCGTATGTATGAAGTAATGAGTAAAAGAGTAATCTCCACCCGATTAACCCGGGTGGACCAATGAAGCTAACCCGTATTGTAAATTGTGTATGTATTGGGTATATGTATTCGGAAGAAGGTAAGTATGTATTTAATGGTTATATTGTACTCCTTGTATGTAATGAAGTGTATGTGTGTATGCTTGCGTAAGTATTCATGTATTGTGTATGAGAGCATGTATGCATGTATGTTGCATCAAAATGAACCGCATGTATTCGACCAAGTGGTCGGCGTACCCTCACTAGTACGCGGGGTATGCGGTTATCATGCTCGGCGAAAGCTGACCCCTTCGGGGGACATTTTTTAGTGTGCAGGTACCCGAAGCGAATGCGGTCAAGGCACGAGATCAGTGACTACAATGGACAGTAGTAGTAGAACGTAGCGGTGTATTAACTAGCACACCCTTGTGTTTAGAAAGTAAGGTAGTAGTGAGGAATGGGTAGTAAGTAGTCTCATAGTGAGTATGTATGAACCTGGAAGTGATATTGTAATTGTATAAGGATCCTAGTAAACTCGGTATGTAGATTATATTGTATGGTACTTGGAGTATTGTATTGAATGCAGATTGTAGTAGTATTTGGTAAATGGAGAATGTATTGTAGATTTGTAGTACTCGGGATTCCGGTCCATCAGACCGATGCTGTATGTAGAATCAGTAGCCTTGTTAGTCACGTGGGTGACTAACGGCATTGTATCACCCGTTGTATGTAAGTATATATCCGCTGCGAGTATCTGATGAGTAAGGAGATTGGACGTTAATGACTGTATTAATAGTAGGGGTGTTACACTACTAGTCACTTAACAATAACTGAATTCGTAGCGGAAAAATAACTAAACAATAACTAAACGATTCGGTGCTACAACGCCGTTAACCACCCACGTGGTTAACAAGGCAGAATAAATACAAGATGTACCGGTCTGATGATCAGACTCCCGAGCATTAGGTACTAACATCCACACATATATACATAACCAACATACCGAGTGTTTAATACAAAATGTCACTGTATACTGTACACATGATCTCCACTGTCAACTGTAACACGATCAGTACTAAAATATAACGCCACGGGAGCACAGGTCCATCCCGGGCCCAACATCCAAAATAATCAAAAGTAAATCTGCAGCCTAGAACCTACAGCCATTCCACTTCTTCGATCCTCATCCTGCAGTAAAAATATGGAGCCCCCGAGGGGGTCAGCAACCCTTGGCTGGTATGGTTAACGCGCAGCCCATCGACTACCGGGATACGCGCAACTAATTGTCATGATGACATGGCATTCATTTTAACACATAACATATACATATGGCATAGCAACAATATTGCATAGCACGACATCACATACACAGTGGATTTATTTTCCTCAATAACAAATTAAGAAGGTTAAACAACACAAGAAGCCTAGAGAATGGTTCACTCTCATGTTAAGCTCGTTACACACAGTCATCACCGTTCTGTTATTCGAACGAGTAACTTAAGTCACAGATGGTGCGGATATAGTGACCCGAACACACCACACAAACACATGTTCCCACTAAACCGATCATAAGTCAAAATAGGTAAGCTTTGGAGGAAGCTAGCGGGAGATCGAACGCCAAATAAAGGAGAACAATCTTAACAACATAAGAGTCGAATCTGATTCAGATATCCACTCTTAAACTTACATGCATGACCGGACAATCGGATTCCTTACTTCCCAGTTAGCACTTGTTAGAAGTTCAACAATGGAACTTAACAACGAATCACAAGCAAGTGGTAAGTCATGTTAGACACACACAAGGGAAATAAGTCACGTCATAACATCACAATAGTAAGAACAACTCTAACCTCATTACATGATTAAGTCTTATAACGTCATAAACACAGAGAAAAACAAACAACACACAAGCCGGTGTAAACCGGTAGGCAATAGACTGCAAGAAAACCATACCTTGGTCCTTGCTTCGACTGGTTTCCACCTTTGAAGAATCCTATACACATTTAGTAACGTCAGTTAATTAACGTACTAGTCCGTTGTTAATTTATTACTTCACATATCTAGTTTATTTTATTTTTACACTTGTTATTACTTTTCACCATTTTAATTGTCATTATAACTCACCTAACATATCTTAGATAACCTCATATCATCATTACTAACTAATCACCATTTTTAGACAACTTTTCCTAACCTTAAACAAGATTTTTGGCCAAAACAGTGGCATGTCCGAACTTGTGTCCGAGTTTTCGAAGTTCGGACGCAAGTCGAGGCTCAAAGGGTGAAGCCAGACACATGTCCGAACTTGTGTCCGAGTTTCCAAAGTTCGGACATTGGTCGAGAGAAAATCAGAAGAAAATTTCAAGCGTCCGAACTTGTGTCCGAGTTTCCCGAAGTTCGGACGCAAGTCGAGGATAAATCTGAGAAAAGAGACGGGTGTGTCCGAACATCCATGGTCGGACAGAAGTCCAGACACTGGCCGAGACTCAAAAAATTCTAACACAACAGGGCATGTCCGAATGTCCATGCCCGGACGGAAGTTCGGACGTGCCAAAACACTCATTTTCATAGCCTCAAACACTTACTCAATTCTTACCAAAATCCCTAACACCTATTATGTTTTATCCTTTGGTTTCCAAGTGGTGTTCCATGCCTATTGTAACCACTATACCAAGGTATTTCCTCATTTCTTTTAACACCATCTTCCAAGCATCTTTTCTTACAAACCAATTCCTTATGTCATTCTTGAAATCCCTTTACAAGTTCATACTTTCTCCTTGTTTTACCAAAGTTTGCATAAGTCTCAACACAACTCCCAAAATGTTTTCTCACCACTACAACATCATCTCCCAAACATCTTTCCTTCCTAACCAACTCCTTGGATAACTCTACAAGCTTATAGCCCCTCCATGCAACACATCACTTCTTCTTATTCACCAACATTGCACAAGTCCTAAACACAATCTCACCATGATCTTGAGGTGTCCCAAAACATTCTTTTGCATTCTAAATCCTCTAGAATAATGCTTAAGTCCCTTTTACACCTTAAAACACCATAATGCATGTTCCTTTCACTAGTTGAACACTTAACCATTCTAAACATTTCCTAACTTACCGAACTCATTTTAAACCCTTAGAACTTCTTGTTTATTACCTAAATGTTGACATGAACTCTCCTAGAACATTGCTAAGCCAAAACACATTATTCTCACCATTAAACAATCAAGGACACTGATAAGTGTCCAAATGAGCATGATTCATAGGTGTATTTCATATATAATATTAGCACTTTTCTTGCTCATTTCTCCACTTCGGTTAGTTTTCCTCTAGTTTATGTTTTATTATTATCTCACAAATTTATTGGTTAAACATGAGGAAAACCAAGCTGGGAGCAAAGTAGACGAAGAGACGAACACATAGGCGCAAACGGCTCGAAAAACGGAGTCCAAACGAAGAATCTAGAGCCGGTCAAGTTTGTGTCCGCATTTGTGACGTCGTGAGTGTCCGCATAGAACCACGACGTCACAAGCGAGGACAGCCATGCAGACAGGATATGGAGTCCATTTGTGACGTCGTGAGCTTCCGCATAGAACCACGACGTCACAAGCGAGGACAGCCATGCGGACAGGATATGGAGCGCGGACTCCATTTGTGACGTCGTGAGTGTCCGCATAGAACCACGACGTCACAAGCGAGGACAGCCATGCGGACAAGATATGGAGTGCACCTAACTCTCTTGTCCACCCCATTCAACGCGGACACCTACGCGGACGCGTGTAAATGTCCAGATAATTAACGCGAGCTTATCTTCTTCACCGACTGTCTGCAACTTGATTCTGCCGACAGTATTCACGCGTTCAGCCACCCAATCCATTCCTTAATTCACTCACGCGTTCAGCAACTTATCCATCTACTCCATCAACTGGCACCTCCCTTATCTTGTTCACCCACTAGCACGCGTGATCCAGCCTGTCTCTTCCTTCTCCTTCCTTCCTCTCCTTCTCCTATAAAAACACACGTTCCTTCTGTTTTCAGGGGACACATCCACCACCTCACAACACACGTCCATCCCATTTCTCTTCTCCCATCTTCTCTATTTTATTTATTTTACATTCCACCATATCCACCTCTAGTCCTACGTATACAAAATAGCAGAACGAATGCAGGAGTGACTACAGATGATTTCTACTACTCTTGTCTCTGTTTATCTATTTAATATGTTAGGCTAGAATATTTATACTCGGGGAATGGTTATTATGTGTTTGTATTAATTATGCAATATGTTTTACTGGTTTATTTAAATACAGTTTGTTGCGTTTTAAAGGTTATCTCGCACCTTTTTAATAAATGTCATGAGTTTATTAAATTGCTTTACTAAATCTATTTCTAATCTGATCGGTGACAAATAGATAGGTTAATTAAGCCGTAAATCTGGAGGAAACTTATTTTCATCGTTTAAGTTAGTACTCAGATGCATAAATAATTTCTCATATCTAAACCGTCCGTTTACACGCATTTTGCTTGAGTTTTCATCGGACCTTGCATTTTCAGGTAAACGAGTTCTTATGAGTTTTCATCGGACCTTAAGATAATAAGAGGAATTTTGCCAAACAATTATAATTAAACCAGTAGACATAGCATGAAAGAGCAGATTATATTAACCTGACCCAGAGTCCCGTTTAATTTATCTATTTACTTAGTTTATTTTATCTTTCCTTTTTTATAATACAAGTCAATTAATCCCCCCTCTTGTGACAAGCATAGGTACTATAATATGCACATTAGTCCCACGGTTCGATATCCGGTCGCTTACATTTCACTATACTACCACGACCGGGATTTGTTTACAGCCCGACGTTTATTTTGAGTTTTTAATTTCTTTCCTTTTATTTTTACACCAGTTTAACCACTCAGATATACACGTCTGCAGACACTAAAATCCATCAAACACATTCTTATACACAAACTTCACTCATTTAGCACTACATCACAATATAGTGCATAATTTAAATTGCTTGGCACTTAGGCCCTTAAATAACATGGCTCTTAGGCCCTTAAGATGAATAAATCATAAACACTGAATTTCCACATTATATTTGCCTTTGACCTGCAAATACACCCAACAATACATATGCCTTTTTACTAGTCCCTTGAGGACATCTTACGAAGTCATTCACCATTGGCTCCTTAGATCATTTTAATAAGCAATATAAGCTCATTTCTCCTAAAACTTTAAACCACATTAGGTTAGCACATTTACCTCTTTTCCTCACAACTTCTTTCTTGTTTCCTTGACTAAATCGGCAAGGTTTTTAGTTGCTTGTCAACTTCTAAACATTATACAAATGATAAAATGAGTATACAAGCTTTATGCTTCATCTCATTGTAAACCCTAGATTATACATTGTTTTAAAAACATTAAGATAATTGTCTTACCTTAGAACTTGAAGAGAGTTTGAATATATATCAAGAGAGGACTCCACCTAGTCCATGAAAGGTTGAAATGAAGCTAGAACAAAGCAACATAAGGACACCATTAAGGGTGATTTTCGGACAACACAAAAACATGAGGGAAACATCATTTTTCTCTGAGTTTCCTTACCTTGAAGCAAAGGAGGACAATAATATGTGAAAAGATGAGCTCAAGCTCCTCCCATGGAGATTCCTCTTGGCACCAAAATGGAGCTCTTGAAGTTTTGAAAGGATAGAATTGAAGAGCTTGATGAGAGGAAGAGAGTGGTGGTCTTAGAATTTGATTTGGCAAAGTGAGCTAGGAGATATAAGTGATCAAAGATGGAGAATGATGGTGGTGGTGGTGTGCTGTAGCAAAACCATAGAAGAGAGCAAGGAGAAGGAGAAGTAGAAGACGTGGGAAATGAAGAGAAATGAGAGAATGAAGATTGGTATTGCTTTTAGAAGATATTTATATGTTAAAGTAAATAGTAACTATTAGTCATCATTTGTTTGCTTAATAAACTTACATGAGTGGTGACTTATTACCACAAAAACCGGCCCCCTTTATGTTACTAAGGGCATTTTAGTCTTTGTTGGCCAATTTAATTACTTATACAAACATATGTTACAAACTAGCTTATTTTAGTTACTATTCACTAAAACAAGGCACATAGATGTGAAATTTTTTATTTCCCATTGATATAGACTTCCAAATGTGATACTAAGTAGTACACATATTAATTAAAGAGTAATGATGGACATTTAGCCATTCAAAACTCATTTATAAGACAATTTTTCAAAAATGTGCTTTAAGACTCCATAAAGCACATTTTGTGTTTTAACTTGTTTTCAAGCTTGGTTTTCTTTGGTAATTGGTTTAATATGTTCATTAGTATATAAATAAGGTCTTGGTAAGCTCATTAGGTCTTAACCAAGCTCATCCCAAGCTTAGAGCACATTTTTATCCCTAATTGACTTTAAGGCATTTATTTGTGTTTTCTATCGTTTAAATTGTTTACTAATGTTTCTAAGACTCTTTTTAATCTTAATATACCTTATTTTAATGTTTAAACAACATACTAAGGTTTGGGGTATTTCAATCTACCCGCCTTAAAAGAACTTTGTCCCCAAAGTTCATACTTCCACATATCCTAAATATTAGAACACGGGAATACATATAAATAATACTTCCATAACAACATCGACAACACACTTACATAACATCGGACACAAGGTCCATACGACAACGTCATTCAAATACAACGGTCATACTTACATAACATCGGACACAAGGTCCATACAACAACATCAACATCATTCTGACACAACGGTCTATAACATAACAACATAACATAGACGATGTATTTAAATACACGTCGTACACACATAACCGAAACGGCTCTACCCCCCTTAAAATAGGGGTACGCCCCGTACCCTATACACATAAACACTAAGAAGTAAACAATGACGGGTACTTCGCCCTCATCTTATCTTCCAGCTCCCAAGTGGCCTCCTCGACGTCCTGGTTAGACCAAAGAATCTTCACCAGTCTTACTGACTTATGGCGAGTGTCTCGTGTCTTAGTATCCAGAATCCGTACCGGAGTCTCCACTGATCGCATGGTCGGCTTTAAGGTTAGCCTTTCAGGCTGAAGCACATGAGACGGATGAGACATATATTTCTTCAACTGGGACACATGAAATACATCATGTACCTTGCCCAGCTCGGCGGGTAAATCAAGTCTATAAGCTACCGGGCCGATCCGCTCCGTCACAACATAAGGCCCCACATATTTTGGGCTCACTTTTTCCCTAGGTGGGACGGCGATTGTCTTAAATGTTGTTTCCATCTCCATGATATAAGTCTCCAAGTGTGCAGGGTCAGTCTGTCCCTTGAATGCAGTTGGCCTGAGATCAGCCAAACTCTTCACCCAATCCTTCTCTCTGGGTGGTGGTGGTGGAGGTTGCTGCTGCTGCTGCGCAACTCCCACTTGTGCAAATGCTTGGGCTATCAAAGTAGCAATATCAGCCAGCCTGACAGGCGACTCCTCAGTTGTCTGTCCACGGCGTCCACCTCTTCCTAACATCTGCAGGATGTTGATGTATATTAGATACTGTGGTCACAATCCTGGTCTTGGATAGTAGTCTAAGTAAAAATAACTTAAACTCTTTTCTATACTATCTTTCAACCCGTAACCTAAAGCTTTAGAAATCCTAATCTCGGTGTATTCTTGTATCCAGAGCGTAACTACGCTATGATACCACTTTTTGTAACACCCCAACCCGAAATCTAATAACCTGAACGACGATCGCTCCCAAATAAACTTAACTGCAGCGGAATAAATTACAATAACTGGGCGGTATTACATTGCCGTTAGTCACCCTTGTGACTAACGAGGCTAACTCCAAATACAAATCTCAAAAGTCACGGTCCGAATACGAATACAATCCGAGATACTAGGAATCAAACTCAAAAGTACAATAACCAAGTAAAATAAATAACTAATAATAAACTCCCATAGCTTGATCTACCCCACCTACACTCAGTGTGGTAAACTCTTCAACTTCAGGTACCTGAAAAATGGGGGTGCCCCCAAAGGGGCTCAGCAAACAATGCTGGTATGGAAAACGTGCAGCCCATCGGCTACTGGGCCACACCAACTACTTTGTCGAATACATGCAGTTCATTTTTGTAAAGCTGTAAACAAGCATAACATGATAATAACAAGTATCCATACAAGGACAACAATGTCACATAGAACAAGACTTCAGAGGGTCGAGTTAGATGAACTGTAATCATGTGATAATAGTCGGGTCCACACAATGGGACTGACAGATGTGTAAGAGTATGTCGATATAGAGAAGGTATAGTGACCTTGTTAAAAGAGGTGGGTAATGAGTCCCTCAGAAGATAACGTAGTTAACTCCTGTACTTAAAAGAGGTGGGTATCGAACCCTCGAGAGAAATAAAGTCTTCCTCCCAACTTGAACTATTCCGGTACGCAGCCGGTGAGTGAACATAGAGTGCACCAAAAACTCCCGTCGCAACGTAAATTGAATAGGAGACGACCTGAGACAGGTACAACTCCTGTAGCATGCATGGCCAGATTCAACTGGGCTCCACGTTCTCGTAGTATAGAATTGTTAGGTGTCATACAAGGACGTTAATCAAGAACGCAATGTGTATTGTCAGTTATCACGTTTAGGATAACGACGTCTATTATAAAGTGAAGTTAGTGAGAAGCTTGAGTACAAGTTCTCGGTATAATAAACCGCAGGTATTTAATCCACTGGTAATGTAGTGTCGTATGTGTGGGACATACACGTTGTAGTCAGTATCATTCACGCTATAAAATAACAAACAGTGCACAAGAGTAATACAACATTTTACATTAATTATCTTGGTCGTTATTTCAAACAACAGATAGCACACAAGCCGGTGTAATCCGGTAGCAAACAGGTTGCAAGAATCCCATACCATTCACCGTAGGTTGCAGTTGATTATACCCTGGTCAACGTCTGGTCAAGTATAGTCCTAGAATAGGATTAACTGAGAGTGTTAATTTAGGTACTCTCTTATAATAATTTTATTGGATTCATGAAATGATTTGTATTCGTTATTCCATGTGAGGTTTTTTCCTTTATGCCTAAGTAGTTTTCGTTAATTCTTAACCTTATTAATAATTAAGGTGTTTATATATTTCAATCATATAGTCTTAATCATTAACTCATATTGTGTGGTAATTTCTTTTAATTACTTATGATTTATTGTATAACTCATTCTGTTATTCCCTTTTGATTTATTTACAAATCCTTTGATATATATATGAAAATATTTATTCATGTGCTATTTATGTTACTTGTTTATAATTGTCTAGATGACATAATTACTTTATAATTTCTCAACTATATTTATATGCCATACATGGACATAATATTCTTATAGTTTTTTTTATTATTATTATTCCCCTTTTAACCATAAGTGATATTTATTGGCTATCTTTAAATTCCTTATAACTATATAAGCCATAGTTTTAATTCCATAATCCCTCAAATCAAAATTCTTCTTCCTATTTCTTCCAAATATCCACATAGGACCTATACTTATTTAAATTTAAATACTTAACCATATATTTCGGTCCTTTAAAAAATAACCCTATTAATTCATAAACTTTATATTTAAACTCTAATCTCATTATATTATATAGTTTTAATTCTTTATTTAATTATATTACTAAACCACCTTTAATAATTCGGTTTATAATAGTTGAACCTTATATCTTTTCGAAAATTACAATTTGGCCCCTCAAATTTTCGGCCTTAAAATAATCTTTTCTATAATTACAATTTAACCACAAAATCTTATAACCTTTACATAATATCTTATAAACTATAGTTTTAATAATAATTTCCTTTAATTGCCGAAATGAAACTATATATTTTCTTTAATTACAATTCTAACCCCAAGTATTTCGGCTTTGACATAAACTTTACATTATTTACATTTTCACCCCAAAACTTTATAATAGTTACTTAATAGCTTATAAACTATAGTTTAAATATTTAATTCCTCTAAATTTCGGAAGTGTACTTTATAATTCTACTAATTATGGATTCACCCCATATTAAACTCCAAATTTTCATAATAACTTTTATAAATTAAAAATAGCCCCAAATTTCATAAATTGTTATTTTAACTTCTAAACACCTATTTAATTCACCCAAAATTCATAATATCAATTCCTACCTTATATTATATCATTATTATGTCAATGACACATAATACTTTCGGTTATTTACTATATATTCCCATAACTTCTAAAAATTATATTTTTACCACATAACTTTTTAAACTAGTCATTTAAACACTAGTAATTAATTTCAACTTACCTAAAATTCATAATATAAGTTTATACTTTCTATTATATCAAAATTCACCTAATCTAATATATACCTCACGGCTTTAATTTAATTTGCCCACCAAGTTTTGGTAAATTACATATTTTACCGTTAAACTTATAAACTTAATATCTCATGTATTAAAATACCTAATTAACTTATCCAAATATTTTATAACATCTTAATACATAGTATTAAGCTATAATACACCAAATTAATCCTTATATTCTCGGCAATTATATGTTTAGCCAATTAATTACCTTAAAACTCCTTAAATCAATTTTAAACCTTAATTCCATCTTTAATTTATCAAGACACATAATTAAATCCTCCTTAATTTCGGCTTTAATTTTATAAAATGATAATTAATGGTTTAATGTTATAAAACATAGTTTAAACCATAGATCTACATATATATGCTTGAATAAATTACTTACTCTCTTAGTAATTGATTTTCTCTTGGTTTCTCCTTGGATCTTTGGCCACACAACCTTCATCTTCACTCCTTTATAGGTGCCTTGAATATTAGAACAAGGATACGTTAAGTTAAACCTTGAATTCCCAAATAAACCTTAAGGAATTTACTAAGGTATTATGTATATAATTTAATAAAAGATTAGGATTTACCTTGTGTTGGAGAAATATGTCACTACTTCTACAACTTAGGCAGTGTACCTATCGTTTTACGGAATAGTGGATTTGTGGGTTGTCGTACTCTTGGGGACCTCGCTGTGGATAATTGATAGTGTAGTAAATTGACTGAGATTTCTAGCAAATAGGTTTTATCATTTTTGGAAGAGTAAGATTAAAAGCTAACTCATAAGACAATAATAAAAACAATTAATCAAAACAGAATAGAAATAGAAATTGTAAATCTTTTTGTGTTTTTAAAGAAGCATTCCGGGTTGTTCTGCTCACCTATTTTATTTAATTATATTGATATAAACTTCCCCACTTTAGCAATAAACTCAGGAATCTTAATTAGTTCATTGACCGGTCCTTGTACAATAAACCCTGACTAATTTAAACGACAAGCCGTAATCTTTGCCCAAGTCATTATAAATTAATCGCTTTATTAACAATTCCTATTGGAGACAGGTTAACCTATAGGTGAGCCACGCTTCTAGTCATTAACCCGTTTTGACTTCTTTTGTCTAGAACCTTGTCTCAGCACCGCATTTTAACAAGGAGCTACAAATATCACTTTAATAATTGTACAAGAAGATTAAAGCGCATTAAGAACAAGAATCAAAATACTGCTTAGATAAATTATAGTGGAAAGCTTACATAACACAATTATATAAAATAGGCTTGCTTCCAAAACCGAGAAGCTAAGTTTATTACTCAGACATTAGCAAGGATGAAAATAAAGATAGACATAGCCATTTATTTTGGAGACTGCCGGAGGAGACGACTGCGATTCACTTCTGCTCAAGCTGCTTTTCTTCTCTTCTTTTAATCCTGGTTCTGTCGAGATGGAATGAAGAATGAAAATAAAATGGAGAAGTGGGGGATAAGAGGATGGAGTGGATCGTAGGTGTGGTTCGATTCTATGAGCGATGGATGATGGATGGGATTATTTTTTAGCAGAAGAAGCGTGGGATTTATAGAAGAAAGGAAGAGGAAGAAGGCAGGGAAGAGACAACGCGTGAGGAATTTAAGGAGTGCACCGCGTGAGGAATTTTAGGAGTGTCGGCCGGCGCGTGATATTGCTGATCGGGTAGATGGATGTGTTTGCAGGCGCCACAAATGAAGAAGACAACTGGGTAGACAACACCGATAGAAAACTGTCGCGATAATTTCTCGATCTGGTTGCACTTACACGCGTCCGTGTTTGTGTCCGGCCAAATTTACCCGGACGTCTCACACGCAGCTTTGTCTCTTGTCCGGCCTTAAATCCACGGACAGGCCACGGTCGTGGCTATTCCCGTCCGGCCTTTGTTCCACGGACAGGCCACAGACTCCTCTTCTCTGTCTAGCCTTTTATCCGCGGACACACCATGGACGTGGCTCTTGTCCACCCTTTGTTACCCGGACATGCCACGGACGCATTGTCCTTGTCCGCCCTCTGTCCGGCCTTTGTTCCACGGACAACACACGGACGCAACTTCAGCTTGTCCGGCCTTTTCTCCTCGGACAACACACGGACGTGTATATTTCCTTTACAAATTCGATAAGCTCCAGATTCTTCGTTTTAACTCCATTTCACTCGCCGTTTGTTCCGTTGGAAAGCCTGTGAAATAAACTATGTGATTCCAAGACTTTTTACTGCATTTGACACATAAAATGTATCAGTTCATATCAAGACATTAATCTTAGGAAAAACATACGATAAGTGAGTAATATTATCCTGAAAGTGAGTAAGTATAAGGTAAATTAAACCCTTAAATGTCTATATATTTCTCACTTATCAAACTCCCCCATACTTATCTTTTGCTTGTCCTCAAGTAAATCTTTTTGACATAATGTTTAAACAAGTTAAACTGACAATAATCAAGTAAAGAGAGCACAGAAGATGTAATTGAGAAACTTTTTAGATTTTAAAAGGGTACTAATAACATTAAATTTATTAGATATATTTCTCCATTTCTGAGAATAACCCTGAAGTCCTACAAAAGAAAGAGAAGCAGTACCATAGTAATTCTGCTTTTAACCCTGGGCCAATCCACCATTTTCTTTCACATTTCCTTGAACGACAAGGGGCATGAAGTGAAATCTTATTTCATTATACCATTCAATGCCACATACTCATGATCCATAATGAAGAAGTTTTTATCATTTTGGTACAGAATGCACAGATACTTCAATTTTGAAGTTCATTTCTCTTTTACCTCAGACTTTTCTCTCCACCCTTGTAGCGGTTTTGGGTCTACTATCCGAGATACCGAGTACCTTAGGTAGTCGGGTGATGAAGCACCCCTAAGAACTTAATAACCGAGTGGACGAGGCTTGTTTAGGATTAGAATATGCCTGTCTGGATCAGAGGAGTACCTTGCCTTTGTTCTTTTTCCACCATTTCTTTCCAAATCAAATCCAGGCTCAAAGTCAAAACAAAATTCAAATGATAATTTCCTCAGAATGTTTTTGCATTGAGTAAGGAGCATAGTGTTTTTTTTTAGTATGTACCCTTTAAACCTGTTAACACCGGCATTACTCCCTCTATGGCTCCTTATTTGATTATTAATCACTTAACAAATTTAAACACAGTGTCGAAAAAGAGGCAGACTTAAGAGCAAGCTTTTTGATTATTATATAGGCGATCCACGCTTCTAGTCATTAACCCGTTTCGACTTCTTTTGTCTAGAACCTTGTCTCAGCACCGCATTTTAACAAGGAGATACAAATATCACTTTAATAATTGTACAAGAAGATTAAAGCGCATTAAGAACAAGAATCAAAATACTGCTTAGATAAATTATAGTGGAAAGCTTACATAACACAATTATATAAAATAGGCTCGCTTCCAAAACCGGGAAGCTAAGTTTATTACTCAGACATTAGCAAGGATGAAAATAAAGATAGAAATTGCCATTTATTTTGGAGACTGCCGGAGGAGACGACTGCGATTCGCTTCTGCTCCAGCTGCTTTTCTTCTCTTCTTTTAATCTGGTTCTCTCGAGTGGTGGAATGAAGAATGAAAATAAAATGGAGAAGTGGGGGATAAGAGGATGGAGTGGATCGTAGGTGAAGTTCGATTCTATGAGCGATAGATGATGGATGGGATTATTTTTTAGCAGAAGAAGCGTGGGTTTTATAGAAGAAAGGAAGAGGAAGAAGGCAGGGCAGAGACAACGCGTGAGGAATTTAAGGAGTGCACCGCGTGAGGAATTTAGGAGTGTCGGCCGGCGCCTGATATTGCTGATCGGGTAGATGGATGTGTTTGCAGGCGCCGCAAATGAAGAAGACAACTGGGTAGACAACACCGATAGAAAACTGTCGCGATAATTTCTCGATCTGGTTGCACTTACACGCGTCCGTGTTTGTGTCCGACCAAATTTACCCAGACGTCTCACACGCAGCTTTGTCTCTTGTCCGACCTTAAATCCACGGAAAGGCCACAGTCGTGGCTATTCCCGTCCGGCCTTTGTTCCACGGACAGGCCACGGACTCCTCTTCTCTGTCCAGCCTTTTATCCGCGGACACACCATGGACGTGGCTCTTGTCCACCCTTTGTTACCCGGACATGCCACGGACGCATTGTCCTTGTCCGCCCTCTGTCCGGCCTTTGTTCCACGACAACACACGGACGCAACTTCAGCTTGTCCGGCCTTTTCTCCTCGGACAACACACGAACGTGGATATTTCCTTTACAAATTCGATATCCAGATTCTTCGTTTTAACTCCATTTCACTCGCCGTTTGTTCCGTTGGAAAGCCTGTGAAATAAACTATGTGATTCCAAGACTTTTTACTGCATTTGACACATAAAATGTATCAGTTCATATCAAGACATAATCTTAGGAAAAACATACGATAAGTGAGTAATATTATCCTGAAAGTGAGTAAGTATAAGGTAAATTAAACCCTTAAATGTCTATATATTTCTCACTTATCAAACTCCCCATACTTATCTTTTGCTTGTCCTCAAGTAAATCTTTTTGACATAATGTTTAAACAAGTTAAACAGACAATAATCAAGTAAGAGAGCACAGAAGATGTAATTGAGAAACTTTTTAGATTTTAAAAGGGTACTAATAACATTAAATTTATTAGATATATTTCTCCATTTCTGAGAATATCCCTGAAGTCCTACAAAAGAAAGAGAAGCAGTACCATAGTAATTCTGCTTTTAACCCTGGGCCAATCCACCATTTTCTTTCACATTTCCTTGAACGACAAGGGGCATGAAGTAAAATCTTATTTCATTATACCTTTCAATGCCACATACTCATGATCCATAATGAAGAAATTTTTATCATTTTGGTACAGAATGCACAGATACTTCAATTTTGAAGTTCATTTCTCTTTTACCTCGGACTTTTCTCTCCACCCTTGTAGCGGTTTTGGGTCTACTATCCCAGATACCGAGTACCTTAGGTAGCCGGGTGATGAAGCACCCCTAAGAACTTAATAACCGAGTGGACGAGGCTTGTTTAGGATTAGAATATGCCAGTCTGGATCAGAGGAGTACCTTGCCTTTGTTCTTTTTCCACCATTTCTTTCCAAATCAAATCCAGGCTCAAAGTCAAAACAAAATTCAAATGATAATTTCCTCAGAATGTTTTTGCATTGAGTAAGGAGCATAGTGTTTTTTTTTAGTATGTACCCTTTAAACCTGTTAACACCGGCATTACTCCCTCTATGGCTCCTTCTTTGATTATTAATCACTTAACAAATTTAAACACAGTGTCGAAAAAGAGACAAACTTAAGAGCAAGCTTTTTGATTATTATATAGGCGATCCACGCTTCTAGTCATTAACCCGTTTTGACTTCTTTTGTCTAGAACCTTGTCTCAGCACCGCATTTTAACAAGGAGATACAAATATCACTTTAATAATTGTACAAAAAGATTAAAGCGCATTAAGAACAAGAATCAAAATACTGCTTAGATAAATTATAGTGGAAAGCTTACATAACACAATTATATAAAATAGGCTCGCTTCCAAAACCGGGAAGCTAAGTTTATTACTCAGACATTAGCAAGGATGAAAATAAAGATAGAAATAGCCATTTATTTTGGAGACTGCCGGAGGAGACGACTGCGATTCGCTTCTGCTCCAGCTGCTTTTCTTCTCTTCTTTTAATCCTGGTTCTCTCGAGTGGTGGAATGAAGAATGAAAATAAAATGGAGAAGTGGGGGATAAGAGGATGGAGTGGATCGTAGGTGAAGTTCGATTCTGTGAGCGATGGATGATGGATGGGATTATTTTTTAGCAGAAGAAGCGTGGGTTTTATAGAAGAAAGGAAGAGGAAGAAGGCAGGGCAGAGACAACGCGTGAGGAATTTAAGGAGTGCACCGCGTGAGGAATTTTAGGAGTGTCGGCCGGCGCCTGATGTTGCTGATCGGGTAGATGGATGTGTTTGCAGGCGCCGCAAATGAAGAAGACAACTGGGTAGACAGCACCGATAGAAAACTGTCGCGATAATTTCTCGATCTGGTTGCACTTACACGTGTCCGTGTTTGTGTCCGGCCAAATTTACCCGACGTCTCACACGCAGCTTTGTCTCTTGTCCGGCCTTAAATCCACGGACAGGCCACGGTCGTGGCTATTCCCGTCCGGCCTTTGTTCCACGGACAGGCCACGGACTCCTCTTCTCTGTCCAGCCTTTTATCCGCGGACACACCATGGACGTGGCTCTTGTCCACCCTTTGTTACCCGGACATGCCACGACGCATTGTCCTTGTCCGCCCTCTGTCCGGCCTTTGTTCCACGGACAACACACGCAACTTCAGCTTGTCCGGCCTTTTCTCCTCGGACAACACACGAACGTGTATATTTCCTTTACAAATTCGATATGCTCCAGATTCTTCGTTTTAACTCCATTTCACTCGCCGTTTGTTCCGTTGGAAAGCCTATGAAATAAACTATGTGATAACAAGACTTTTTACTTCATTTGACACATAAAATGTATCAGTTCATATCAAGACATAAATCTTAGGAAAAACATACGATAAGTGAGTAATATTATCCTGAAAGTGAGTAAGTATAAGGTAAATTAAACCCTTAAATGTCTATATATTTCTCACTTATCAAACTCCCCCATACTTATCTTTTGCTTGTCCTCAAGTAAATCTTTTTGACATAATGTTTAAACAAGTTAAACAGACAATAATCAAGTAAAGAGAGCACAGAAGATGTAATTGAGAAACTTTTTAGATTTTAAAAGGGTACTAATAACATTAAATTTATTAGATATATTTCTCCATTTCTGATAACCCTGAAGTCCTACAAAAGAAGAGAAGCAGTACCATGTAATTCTGCTTTTAACCCTGGGCCAATCCACCATTTTCTTTCACATTTCCTTGAACGACAAGGGGCATGAAGTAAAATCTTATTTCATTATACCTTTCAATGCCACATACTCATGATCCATAATGAAGAAATTTTTATCATTTTGGTACAGAATGCACAGATACTTCAATTTTGAAGTTCATTTCTCTTTTACCTCGGACTTTTCTCTCCACCCTTGTAGCGGTTTTGGGTCTACTATCCCAGATACCGAGTACTTAGGTAGCCGGGTGATGAAGCACCCCTAAGAACTTAATAACCGAGTGGACGAGGCTTGTTTAGGATTAGAATATGCCTGTCTGGATCAGAGGAGTACCTTGCCTTTGTTCTTTTTCCACCATTTCTTTCCAAATCAAATCCAGGCTCAAAGTCAAAATAAAATTCAAATGATAATTTCCTCAGAATGTTTTTGCATTGAGTAAGGAGCATAATGTTTTTTTTAGTATGTACCCTTTAAACCTGTTAACACCGGCATTACTCCCTCTATGGCTCCTTCTTTGATTATTAATCACTTAACAAATTTAAACATGTCGAAAAAGAGACAAACTTAAGAGCAAGCTTTTTGATTATTATATAGGCGATCCACGCTTCTAGTCATTAACCCGTTTTGACTTCTTTTGTCTAGAACCTTGTCTCAGCACCGCATTTTAACAAGGAGATACAAATATCACTTTAATAATTGTACAAAAAGATTAAAGCGCATTAAGAACAAGAATCAAAATACTGCTTAGATAAATTATAGTGGAAAGCTTACATAACACAATTATATAAAATAGGCTCGCTTCCAAAACCGGGAAGCTAAGTTTATTACTCAGACATTAGCAAGGATGAAAATAAAGATAGAAATAGCCATTTATTTTGGAGACTGCCGGAGGAGACGACTGCGATTCGCTTCTGCTCCAGCTGCTTTTCTTCTCTTCTTTTAATCTGGTTCTCTCGAGTGGTGGAATGAAGAATGAAAATAAAATGGAGAAGTGGGGGATAAGAGGATGGAGTGGATCGTAGGTGAAGTTCGATTCTGTGAGCGATGGATGATGGATGGGATTATTTTTTAGCAGAAGAAGCGTGGGTTTTATAGAAGAAAGGAAGAGGAAGAAGACAGGGCAGAGACAACGCGTGAGGAATTTAAGGAGTGCACCGCGTGAGGAATTTAGGGAGTGTCGGCCGGCGCCTGATATTGCTGATCGGGTAGATGGATGTGTTTGCAGGCGCCGCAAATGAAGAAGACAACTGGGTAGACAGCACCGATAGAAAACTGTCGCGATAATTTCTGGATCTGGTTGCACTTACACGCGTCCGTGTTTGTGTCCGGCCAAATTTACCCGGACGTCTCACACACAGCTTTGTCTCTTGTCCGGCCTTAAATCCACGGACAGGCCACGGTCGTGGCTATTCCCGTCTGGCCTTTGTTCCACGGACAGGGCACGGACTCCACTTCTCTGTCCGGCCTTTTATCCGCGGACACACCACGGACGTGGCTCTTGTCCGCCCTTTGTTACCCGGACATGCCACAGACGCATTGTCCTTGTCCGCCCTCTGTCCGGCCTTTGTTCCACAGACAACACACGGACGCAACTTCAGCTTGTCCGGCCTTTTCTCCTTGGACAACACACGGACGTGTATATTTCCTTTACAAATTCGATAAGCTCCAGATTCTTCGTTTTAAAACTCCATTTCACTCGCTGTTTGTTCCGTTGGAAGCTTGTGAAATAAACTATGTGATGACCCAGACTTTTTACTCATTTAACACATAAAATGTATCAGTTCATATCAAGACATAAATCTTAGGAAAAACATACGATAAGTGAGTAATATTATCCTGAAAGTGAGTAAGTATAAGGTAAATTAAACCCTTAAATGTCTATATATTTCTCACTTATCAAACTCCCCCATACTTATCTTTTGCTTGTCCTGAAGTAAATCTTTTTTACATAATGTTTAAACAAGTTAAACAGACAATAATCAAGTAAGGAAGCACAGAAGATGTAATTGCCAAACTTTTCAGATTTTAAAAGGGTACTAATAACATTAAATTTATTAGATATATTTCTCCATTTATGAGAATAACCCTGAAGTCCTACAAAAGAAAGAGAAGCAGTACCATGAGAATTCTGCTTTTAACCCTGAGCCAATCCACCATTTTCTTTCACATTTCCTTGAACGACAAGGGGCATGAAGTAAAATATTATTTCATTATACCTTTCAATGCCACATACTCATGATCCATAATGAAGAAGTTTTTATCATTTTGGTTCATAATGCACAGATACTTCAATTTTGAAGTTCATTTCTCATTTACCTCAGACTTTTCTCTCCACCCTTATAGCGGTTTTGGAGCCGGGTGATGAAGCACCCCTAATAACTTAATAACCGAGTGGACGAGGCCTGTTTAGGATTAGAATATGCCTGTCTGGATCAGAGGAGTACCTTGTCTTTGTTCTTTTTCCACCATTTCTTTCCAAATCAAATCCAGGCTCAAAGTCAAAACAAAATTCAAATGATAATTTCCTCAGAAGTTTTTTTGCATTGAGTAAGGAGCAGAGTGTTTTTTTTTAGTATGTACCCTTTAAACCTGTTAACACCAGCATTACTCCTCTATGGCTCCTTCTTTGATTATTAATCACTTAACAAATTTAAACACAGTGTCGAAAAAGAGACAAACTTAAGAGCAAGCTTTTTTTATTATATCTCCCCCACACTTGAACCAAAGCAATGCCCTCATTGCATAGAAAGAATTAAAATAACAGGGCACACAAACTACCTGGGTAATGATCACAAAGCATGGTAATAGGAAATATTGAAAATTTAAAGAGCAGGGTATGGATAGTGTACTCCCCAGAGTTTTGTAGAGTATGTAGTGTAGCTCCCCCACACTTGAGTTCAGCTGCAGAAATGTGCAAGGTGTTCCTGTAATAAATATTCTAAACAGCCAGAAGAACTCAAGTTAATTCTCCTCGTTCTCTCTCTTTTTTTTTTATAAAAACATATATAGGAATAATATGGAAGACAAAACATAAGACAAAAATAGTAGGATAATAAAATGTAACCACTGGGTTGCCTCCTAGTATGCTGCCCGTATTTATAGTCTTTGGCTAGACCCCCGCTTCGTTATCCTGGATCAAAAATAAAAGTAGACAACTTTGAGGAAAACGAAGTTAGCAGTAATTAAAAACAAACCACCTGGATCAAAACAAAACATCACCTCGGCAAATAAACTAGGAAAGTAAATACTCTACAAAACCTGGTGTTTGAGGAGGTACTGCCGGTAACGTAGTTCTAACAGAAGACCAGGTGGTGATGACTTTTCTTCCTCAAATTGGAGGATGTAAACATCCTCCTCTTGTTGTTGAAGCTTATGGAGGCAGGGTGGAAGTTGATGAGAGACTGGTGGTAGCGGTGTTCCTTCCTCAGATTCGGAATATATATATTCTCTTCCGGTTGGTGAGGCTCAATAGGATAATCATCCTCTAGCTCGCAGACTGGCTCATACAAATATCTTTAATTTTTAATTGCTCCTCTTGTGCTGGGGATGGAGATGGAGGAGAATTGTAACTTTCAGACATTTGCTCCAACTCAGCGTCGGAGAAAAATGTCCTGATAAGTTTCTTTATCTCCTCATCAGAACTTGTAGCTTCATGAATATCTGGCTCGAATCGATCTTTGCTCCTTGGAGTCACCACTGGAATTTCTTCTAGCAGCTTGGCCTGACTCGGGAAAAATTCATCTGGCACTTGTGTAGATTGCTATTCATTCTGATTGAAGTAGTCATATCCCAACTGAGCTTCTTTTTACTGTGTATTAGCCTGGTCGACTTCCCACCAATACGGCTCTCGATTTGATTGTTGAGGTGGTTGATAATCCTTGACCATCCTTTGATATGAGGATATCTCCTCTTGCATGTGCGTCCATTCCAGATTGATCAACAATCTTCTTACCTCATCGTAGCCGCTCTCCATAATCAGTAACTATCCTACAAAAACAAAAATAAAAATACCAAGTAGAATATAACTAAAAGTAGAAAATAAACACAAAAACAAAATTAACTAAATAGAAAAACAAACAAGAAATAAAACAGAAAACAAGAAAATTGCTAAAACAAATAAGGTAAGTAAAATTGAATACCATTAAATGAAGCAAAAATAAAATAAAATTGGAAAAAAACTAAACAGAAATCTCAATAAAATTAAAAACCATCAATAACCGTGCCGGAGATCCCCGGCAACGGCGCCAAAAACTTGTTGGAGAAATATGTGACTACTTCTACAACTTAGGCAGTGTACCTATCGTTTTGCGGAATAGTGGATTTGTGGGTTGTTGTACTCTTGGGGACCTCGCTGTGGATAACTGATAGTGTAGTAAATTGACTGAGATTTCTAGCAAACAAGTTTTATCGTTTTGGAAGAGTAAGATTAATAGTAAAAACAATTAATCAAAACAGAATAGAAATAGAAATGTTAATCT
This sequence comes from Limonium bicolor, assembly GCA_023374045.1. Classification (NCBI taxonomy): domain Eukaryota; kingdom Viridiplantae; phylum Streptophyta; class Magnoliopsida; order Caryophyllales; family Plumbaginaceae; genus Limonium; species Limonium bicolor. The sequence continues at coordinate 193,314,760 of CM041782.1, forward strand.
TAAACAGAAATCTCAATAAAATTAAAAACCATCAATTAACCGTGTCGGAGATCCCGGCAACGGCGCCAAAAACTTGTTGGAGAAATATGTGACTACTTCTACAACTTAGGCAGTGTACCTATCGTTTTGCGGAATAGTGGATTTGTGGTTGTCGTACTCTTGGGAACTCGTTGTGGATAACTGATAGTGTAGTAAATTGACTGAGATTTCTAGCAAACAAGTTTTATCATTTTTGGAAGAGTAAGATTAAAAGCTAACTCATAAGACAGTAATAAAAAAAATTAATCAAAACAGAATAGAAATAGAAATTGTAAATCTTTTAGTGTTTTAAAAGAAGCATCAAGGGTTGTTCTGCCCACCTATTTTATTTAATTATATTGATATAAACTTCCCCACTTTAGCAATAAACTCAGGAATCTTAATTAGTTCATTGACCGGGTCCTTGTACAATAAACCCTGACTAATTTAAACGACAAGCCGCAATCCTTGCCCAAGTCATTATAAATTAATCGATTTATTAACTATTCCTATTGGAGACAGGTTAACCTATAGGCGAGCCACGCTTCTAGTCATTAACCCGTTTGACATCTTTTGTCTAGAACCTTGTCTCAAGCACCGCATTTTAACAAGGAGCTACAAATATCACTTTAATAATTGTACAAAAGATTAAAGCCATTAAGAACAAAATCAAAATACTGCTTAGATAAATTATAGTTGAAACAACAATTATATAATATAGGCTCGCTTCCAAAACCGGAAGCTAAGTTTATTTCTCAGACATTAGCAAGGATGAAAATAAAGATAGAAAATAGCCATTTATTTTGGAGACTGCCGGAGGAGACGACTGCGATTCGCTTCTGCTCCAGCTGCTTTTCTTCTATTCTTTTAATCCTGGTTCTGTCGAGTGGTGGAATGAAGAATGAAAATAAAATGGGAGAAGTGGGGGATAAGAGGATGGAGTGGATCATAGGTGTGGTTCGATTCTGTGAGCGATGGATGATGGATGGGATTATTTTTTAGCAGAAGAAGTGTGGGTTTTATAGAAGAAAGGAAGAGGAAGAAGATAGGGCAGAGACAACGCGTGAGGAATTTAAGGAGTGCACCGCGTGAGGAATTTAGGGAGTGTCGGCCGGCACCTAATATTGCTGATCGGGTAGATGGATGTGTTTGCAGGCGCCTCAAATGAAGAAGACAACTGGGTAGACAGCGCCGAAAGAAAACTGTCGCAATAATTTCTGGATCTGGTTGCACTTACACGCGTCCGTGTTTTGTGTCCGGCCAAATTTACCCGGACGTCTCACACGCAGCTTTGTCTCTTGTCCGGCCTTAAATCCATGGACAGGCCACGGTCGTGGCTATTCCCGTCCGGCCTTGTTCCACGGACAGGCACAGACTCCTCTTCTCTGTCTGGCCTTTTATCCGCGGACACACCACGGACGTGGCTCTTGTCAGCCCTTTGTTACCCGGACATGCCACGGACGTATTGTCCTTGTCCGCCCCTTGTCCGGCCTTTGTTCCACGGACGCAACTTCAGCTTGTCCGGCCTTTCTCCTCGGACAACACACGGACGTGTATATTTCCTTTACAAATTCGATAAGCTCCAGATTCTTCGTTTTAACTCCATTTCACTCGTCGTTTGTTCCGTTGGAAAGCTTGTGAAATAAACTATGTGATTCCAAGACTTTTTACTGCATTTGACACATAAAATGTATCAGTTCATATCAAGACATAAATCTTAGGAAAAAATACGATAAGTGAGTAATATTATCCTGAAAGTGAGTAAGTATAAGGTAAATTAAACCCTTAAATGTCTATATATTTCTCACTTATCACCTTGATGACTCAAAATGGAGTTCAAGAACAATGTACTTTCGGCCTTGACAAGGAGAAGAGAAATCAATTAGCTCTTGAAGAGATCTAAGCTTATAACTTAGAAATAACTCTTGTAAACCTTAAAAATCAAAGATTTACCTTAGTGAATTTGGTGTAGGCTCACACCTTGAATGAGTAGGGGTGAATACCTTGTCAAACCATGGAGAAATTTGAAAGTTAATGGAGAGGAGAAGGCAAGGATAAATCGGCCATGTGCTTATCTTGGAAGATGATGATGTTTTAAGGCATTTTTCTTACCTTAAGCCTTCAAGAACCTTTCTTAAGTGTTCCCTTTGATTGGCCACGAAATTCCTAGCTTGAATGATGATTGATTTTGATCTAGATTAATGGGATGAATTATAAGAACTTCCTTGGAGCAAAGAACCGAAAAAAGCTAAAAAATGGTGTTAAAGTATAACTAGAATAACTTAAGGTTTGAGAGCTCTTACCAATGGAAGCTTGAAGGTCTGGAAGGGGAGGGAGCTGGCATGAATGAAGGAAGGGAAATGGGACAGAAATCGCCACTTAGAAGGGGAGAAGAGACAAGCTTCACAAGTTGTCAAGGATTAGGTGAAAAGAAGGCATTTAGTCAAAAGGAGATGTGGAATTGTCTAAGGCCTCAATCTATGGAAATATGGGTTGAAATTGAAGGACCTGCCATCTGCTTCAATCATCCATGACTAGGATAGGATCCAATTTTGTCAAAGTGGAGTTATTAATTGTGAAAGTGACTTAAAGACATAAAAATCATGTCTTTCTAGTAGTCAAAGTCGGCCCCCTTAGAGATGGTGAGTCACCATTTTTATCCCTGATTATTATACTTAACTCATGTCCATTTTAAGTTTCATAACTCGTAGCTCTAATTTGTACAAGTTCAATGTTTAAAACGCGACTTTTCAGTACCGCGGAAAGTGCGTTTTTTGCTCTAAGGACATTTTGGGAAATAATTTGTCTTTATGAGTTCCAAGTGTTTATAAACATTTATTATAGTAAATAATGATATATTAAGGTGTTAAATTGAGTTATATGGGGTTACATCATGAAATACCCCAAACCTTGGTATGTTGATTAAACATTAAAACATGATTTACTAAGACTAAAAAGAGTCTTAGAAACATTAGTAAACAAATTTAAACAAAAGAAAACACAAAATGTGCTTAAAGTCAATAAGAGCTAAAATGTGCTCTAAGCTTGGGATAAGCTTGGTTAAGACCTAATGAACTTTCCAAGACCTCATTTATATACTAATGAACATATTTAATCAATTACCAAAGAAAACCAAGCTTGAAAACAAGTTAAAACACAAAATGTGCTTTAAGAAGCCTTAAAGCACATTTTTGAAAAATTGTCTTGTAAATGAGTTTTGAGTGGCTAAATGTCCATCATTACTCTTAAATATATATGTGTACTATATAGTATCACATTTGGGTGGCTATATTAATGGGAAATCAAAAATTTCACTTCTAAGTGCCTTGTTTTGGTGAATAGTGCTTTTTTATAAGCTAGTTTATAACATATGTTGTATTAAGTAATTAAATTGACAAACAAAGACTAAAGTACCCTCATATTAATAAAGGGGGCCGGTTTCTTAAGTGTGGTGACTCACCCCTCACTTGTTATTTTGTTAAACAAGTAAAGAGAACTAATTAAAACTACTTTTTACTTTATAAGCATAAATATCTCCTTAAAGCAATCTTATCTCATTCTCTCTTTTCCTTCCTTCATTTCCCACGGTTCCAAACACCATCTTCCTCCCTTCTTGCTGTTCTCTCACGGTAATACCACCACCACCATTAAAACTCAAGCTTTGACCACTTGCTAAATCAAGCTCACTTGTCCAAATCAAATTCTAAGACCACCAATCTCTTCCTCTCATCAAGCTCTTCATTTCATCTTCTCAAAGCTTCAAGAGCCCCATTTCGGTGCCATGGAGTTCCACCATTGAAGGAGCTTGAGCTTGTCTTTTTACATATTGTTGATCTCCTTTGCTCCTAGGTAAGGAATCTCAAAGAAAAATCATGTTTCCTCCATGTTTTTACCTTGACCGAAAATACACATTGATATAGCTCTTTGTGTGACTTTGTTCTAGCTTCATTTCAACTCTTCATGGACTAGGTGGAGTCCTCTCTTGATATATATTCAAACTCTCTTCAAAGATCAAGGTAAAACAACTACATTAATGTTTTTGAAACAATGTAAAATTAGGGTTTACAATGAGATGAAGCTTAAAGCTTGAATACTCATTATGGTGTTTGTATATTGTTTAGAACTTGACAAGGAAACAAATTACCTTACCGGTTTTATAAGGAAACAAGAAATAAGTGGTTTGGAAAAGAGGTAAATCTACTACTACTAACTAATGTTGTTTAATGCCTTAGGAGAAATGAGCTTATAATGCTTGTTAAAACTACCTAAAGAGCAAATGGTGAATGACTTAGTAAAGTGTTCTCAAGAGCTTAGTAAAAGGCATATGTGTTGTTGAGTGTATTTGCAGTCAAAGGCATATACTATGGGGAAATTCAGTGTTTAAGAGTTAAGCACCTTAAGGGCCTAAGAGCCATGCATTTTAAGGGCCTAAGTGCCATGCAATTTAAATGATGCACTATATTGTAATGTAGTGTGAATTTGGTGAAGTTGTGTATGAGAGTGTTCTTGGTGATTCTAGATGTTCTTGTGCGTTTAATGGAGAAAACAAAGTGTTTAGGCTTAGTAATGTTCTAGGGGGATCCATGTCAAAATTTAGGTAAGAAGCAAGAAGTTCTAAGTGTTTACATAAGTTTGGTGAGTTAGAGGTGTTAGGAAATGACTAGGTGTTTTACAAGTGAAGATATAATGTCATAAGTGTTCTAGAGTGTAACAAGGACTTAGGCATGAGCTTGAGGTTTTAGTATGTACCAAAGTCATTTTGGACTTAGATAAAGACTTAGGCAAACTTGGTAAAATAAGGAGAGAGTGTACACTTGGAAAAGAATTTCAAGAATGATAAAAGGAGTTGGTTGTGAGAATTAATGCTTAAGAGATGAAGTTAAGAGGAGGAGAAAGCATTTTGGGGTAGTAGTTATCATAGGTGAGAAACACCATTTAGAAACCTAGTGTAAAATGTTATAAGTGTTAAGAAATTTCACAAGGAAATAAGTAAAGGCTTAAGGACTTAGAAAATGAGTTTCATGAATGTTGTAGGTGGATATAAGATTACCAAATGTTGTTAGGAAACATTAAGAGGCTTTAGGAGAAGTTTGGTGATGATTTGACAAAGTTTGGGTAAATTTAGAGGGCGTCCGACCCAGGGGTCCGACCCAAGTTTGGGTCGGACAGCCTCTGTTAGACGTCTGGAAATTGTTCTGGAATGATCCGACCCAGAAGGGTGGGTCGGACATGGGTCGGACGGGCTTTTTTTGTAAGGCGGTAAATGTTCTGTAATGGTCCGACCCAGAAGGGTGGGTCGGACATGGGTCGGACATGGATGTTCTGAGGTCGATGGAATTCTCTGTAATGGTCCGACCCAGTCTAGTGAGTCGGACGTGGTCGGACATGTCTCTGGAATGGTCCGACCCAGAAGGTTGGGTCGGACATGGGTCGGACAAGGTAAGGTTCTTCAGACCCGAAAACCACTGGAAGGTCCGACCCAGTTGTGGGTCGGACGGTGGGTCGGACATACCAAAAATTTAAAAAAAACAGAAAAGAATGTGCTTATGTATGTAGTAAACCCTAGGGAATAGTGAAGGTACCTAGGGTAAGATAGACATTAAAACATGTCATACAATCATGTTAAATACTTAACAAGTTTGATTGAATAAATAATTAACCGACGTTATAATTATGTTAGGAGTGACCTACGGAGGAAACCAATCGAGGCAAGGACCAAGGTATGGTTTTCTTACAGTCTGTTGTCTACCGGTTTACACCGGCTTGGATGTTGTTTGTTTTTCTGTGTGTTACGACCTTATAAGATTAAGGCATGAAAAGAGTTTACAGTTGTTTATACATTAAGATGTTGTAAGTTAACACCCCATCCAACAACCATCACATAATAACAATCCGCAGCGGAAACCCAACTCATCACATTACTCATTCCAATGGTGTTACAACGCCGTTAACCACCTACGTGGCTAACAAGGCTAACATATGTACATTTGTATCGGTCTGATGGACTAGATTCCCGAGCAACTACACAATACAGTCCTCGTTCCATCTTCAACATTTATTATATACATACACTTCCCCTGTACCGAGTATTTACAACTACTGCCGATAACAATTTCGGTCTTACTACGCCTATCATATTCATGCCATTTAAATGGCTACCCATGTATAACATCTGCCCCGTCCTACTCTCGAACGGCTTCCAGCACTTCGTACCTGAAATAGGAAAAGAAGAGAAAGGGGTGGCCCAAGGGGCTCAGCACCTTTGCTGGTATGGTAATCCCGCAGCCCACATGCTACCGGGCCACGCACGACTAATTGTCGTCTTAGCATGCAGTTGATTATTTTAAATCATGCATACAAACCATTAACATATCACACATAATATTTCGCCTCAATGGGCTCAATCATAACCAAAACATCCACACTTAACCAACCATCCAATGATTCCTTAACCCTAGAGTGACTCTCTCTCTAACGGAGCTACTTCCTTAGCGAACGACGTGTACCCATAATCGGGTTATCCTTAAACGCCTCTTGTCACAAGCTGGGATTCATTTCCATGATCCACACATTCCATATCATACATCATAACTCTTTTCACACATAACAAACATAGCAAACCTTTCTTGCTTCCATGTACACATGACCACATTGCATTCATTTAAAACATCCCATATATATATTTATACCAAAGCATAGCAAGGGGAATTTGCATAGCACCATAACATTACATAACACCATATAAATCGGTTCTCACAAGGAACCTTCCACCATAGTTAGTATACCAGTGAGCCTAGAGATTTTTACCAATCCCATGTTAAGCTCGTTACCATCCTCGTTACCGTCCGGTTATATTGAACGGTTAACTTAAACCCAAGGTGTGTCGGATATAGTAATCCCAAGCACACCGTAATAACATAACCATTAGTATGCCCCCGTGGCCCGACGTGAGTCAGTAATATAGCTTTGGTTAAGCTAAGGGGAAAGTTGGAAACCCAATGGGAAGACAACCTTAACATACACAGAGGGTCGAACCTATAATGGCACGAACCCCCATCCTCACACGCGTGGCCGGAACAGACCGGACTCCTCACCCCCCATTAGTATACATACATAATTATTAAGTGGTTAGAGATCCATTATGGAGCCTACCACATCCACAACCATACGGTATCATCACCGAGTTAAGCACACAAGGAAGGTTCACACACTTGCATACAACAACAATATCCAACTAACTCACACATAGCCGTGGTTAGCACGTTCCCAAGGTTTGGGCCGTCAACTCCGAATACCGATCACTCATGTGTTCCTAGTTTTAGTTAGCTAAGGTTTAACACATATTTGAGGTTAAACGGCATCGGATACCAAATTCGCCACATAAATGAATTACTATAACTCATTACATGATTTAATTTACAAGGTGGCAAACACTCAAGAAAACATATTGGCATACAAGCCGGTGTAATCCGTTAGGACACAGGTTGCAAGAAAACCATACCTGTCACCGGGGTCCACTTTACCACGTCCACCTATGTTCCTCGAGCAATTCTCGAACAACTGTTAACATCACATGTGTTTTCATTAACATCGGGGTTTGCTTGATTATTTAATGTCAATGCTTAATTTTCCCCCGTTAACTTGTTATATATCTTAACATTTTTAACTTGTTTTACTTCACATTTTAATACAACTTTTAGCCACTTTATTGTCATTAAAACTCACCTAACATGTCCTTAACATCCTTATATCATCATTACCTACCAATCCCCATCATCTCATTTCATTTCATAACCTTAAACCATGTTTTTGGTCCGACCGACCCACCGACCGACCCACATCTGGGTCGGTCCATACAGACCCCTTTTACTTCCTTATTAACATGCCTCCGACCCACGTCCGACCCACCATTCTGGGTCGGTCCATGTGCGACATTTTCCACCTTTGTAACTTGACCGACCGACCCATGTCCGACCACCCCTTTTGGGTCGGACCATTACCGAACACATTCCAACATTTTACAGAGGCTCGACCGACCCACAAACTGGGTCGGCCCCTGGGTCGGTCGCCTCCTAAGCTTACCCAAACTTTGTCAAATCTTCACCAAACTTCTCCTAAGGCCTCTAATGTGTTCTAACATCATTTGGCACTTCAAACACTCCCTTAAGATATTCTTAAGCACCCACAAAACTATGTTTCCTAATTCCTTAAACCTTAACTTATATCTCCACAAAATTCCTAACACTTACAATGTTTCTCCTTATGATTTCTAGGTGGCATTTCACCTATAATGACCACAATACCAAGGTGTTTCCTCTACACCTTATCATCATCTCTCGACTCCTTTTTTCTTACTAACTAAATCTCTTTTCACACTCTTAAAACTCCTTACTCAAACCTTACCTAAACATCATTTATTCTTGAACACCAACATTACCTAAACCTTAGACAACTCCTCCAAGACTTAAATACATCTTAAGAACACCCTTAGATTTCTAAAACTTCCAAGATAATGCCTAATCCTTGCATCACTCTTAATCACTTTAATACATTTTCCCTCTCAAGTAAACATTCTTTCACCTTTAACCCTTCCTAGTTCACCCAAACTCACTTACAACACTTAGAACTTCTTACACATTTCCTAAATTTGGCCATAGCTTCTCTAGCATATACCCACATCCAAACACTTAGGTTTCTACCTTATTTCATCCAAGAACACCTAAAATCCATCAAACACATTTTATACACAAACTTCACACATTAAGCACTACATCACAATATAGTGCATAACTTAAATTGCTTGGCACTTAGGCCCTTAAATGCATGGCTCTTAGGCCCTTAAATCGCATAATCCTTAAACACTGAATTTCCCACATAATAATGCCTTTGACCTGCAATTACACCCAACAATACATATTCCTTTAATAACCTCCTTGAGAGCATTTTACTAGCTCATTTACCATTTGCTCTTTAGGTAGTTTTTACAAGCATTATAAGCTTATTTCTCCTAAGGCATTAAACCACATTAAATAGGTTGTTTACCTCTTTTCCTCCTCACAAATTTCTTTCTTGTTTCCTTGTAAACCGGTAGGGCATTTCCTTCCTTGTCAACAACTAAACAATATACCAACATTGTAATGAGTATATAAGCTTTAAGCTTCGTCTCATTGTAAACCCTAGTTACATATATTTTTTAACACATCGAGGTAATTGTTTTACCTTGGAATGGAAAGAGAGCTTGAATGATATCAAGAGAGGACTCCTCCTTGCCCTTGGAAGATTCAAATGAAGCTAAAACAAGCAAGATAAATACACCATGTGAGGTGAATTTTCGGACAACATGAAAACATGAGGAAACATGGATTTTCTTTGAGTTTCCTTACCTTGAAGCAAAGTGATCAACAAGGCATAAAAATATTAGCTCAAGCTCCTTCCATGGAAGTTCTCTCCTTGGCACCGAAATGGTGGTTTTGATGATTTGAAAAGATAGGAATGAAGAGCTTGCTCCAACTAAGAGAACGGTAGTCTCGGAATTAATTCGGAGCATGGAGTCTAAAGTTACAAGTAAGAAGGGTGAAGATTGACATGTTCTGTTTGGAACCGTTGGAGAGAGGAGGAAGAAGATGGCCAACGTGGGAAATGAGAGGAAAGAAGAGAATGAAGAGATAAGTTTGCTTTGTTAAGATATTTATCCTTATAAAGCAAATAGTATACTAATTAGTCATTCTTTCTTCTTTGTAAACTAACAAGTGATGAGTCACAACACCATAAAAACCGGCCCAAATAGTACCTAGGGGTACTTTAGACTTTATTATTCAATTGTCTCACTTATAACATTATATGTTACAAACTAGTTATAAAAATCACTATTCATCAATAACAAGGCACATAGAAGTGAAATTTTGATTTCCCACTAATATGGCCACCCAAATGTGATACTATATAGTACACATGTTAATTAAGAGTAATGATGACATTTAGCCATTCAAAACTCATTTACAAGACAATTTTAAAAACGTGCTTTAAGACTCCTTAAAGCACATTTTGTGTTTTAACTTGTTTTCAAGCTTGGTTTTCTTTGGTAATTGATTAATATGTTCATTACATATTATAATAAAGGCTAGGTATGACCATTAGGTCTTATACACATTTATCCCAAGCTTAGAGCACTTTTTGCTCTTATTGACCTTAAGGTATTTATTTGTGTTTTGTTTGGTTTCATTGTCTACCAAAGTTTCCTAAGGACTTAATTAGCCTTATAAAGTCATAATTAAACATTATCAAGTCTTGGTAGGCTCTTGGGTCCTAACCAAGTTCACTCATGGCTTAGAGCATGTTTTTGCTCATACCGTGTCTTAGTGCTTTATTGCACTTTACTATATTTTAAATTGTCCACTGATGTTTCTAAGGCACTTTTTAGCCTTTACATGCCATAGTTTGATATTTAAACAACATACCAAAGTTTGGGGTATTTCAATCTACCCCCCTTAAAGAACTTCGTCCTCGAAGTTCACATTTCCTCGCATCATTGGATTAGGATACGGAATTACTTATAGCACAAGACTTCCATTACCAACCACCCTTTACATCCAACCTCGGACTTAATGGTCCGGGCACATATCCACATTATACACAAAATATCATATTCACATGGTAACCTCGGACTCATGGTCCGGGTACCTTCACCACACTTGCACATACAATATCCCTCAGACTCTTAGGTCTGGGTGACATAACCACGTTTAGACTCATAGGTCTTGATAGCACCACACATTTAGCCTCAAAGTCAAATAACCCTTATCACCCATACCAAACAACATGTCATAGCATGTATATCAAACAGAAATACCTTTTCCATCTCTCCATGGGTTCGAATCCCACTTGAGTACATATACATTGTGATCCCGCGGAACCCGTCGCGATGGACACTTTCTGGTCCCCGTTCCTTTGGGAGATCAAACATTCACTTAATTTTTTAACATATGTACTTCTCATGTCACCGGTCCGAAGACAAAGGCTCATACGTCCTCAGCTCGTGAGCAAGTACTACTAAAATATCTTTACTAGGTTAAGTATATGAAGATCTTTATTCAAAATATTAATCGATTGTTTGAAAACACCAATTGAAATCCTTTTGAAAACACCACACACACTCCAAGTCCATTTATGCTCCTTGTATCTTCTTAACGTGGTTATTTTGTAATCACTTATAGGGAGCTTCAAATCATCCAACACTGATGTGATCAGCATCGGTGTTTTGAACTATCTTTCCACCCCAATTTGTGTTCGGCTTCCCTTGATCTCATGATAATCAAGTTTCACCTCCCACTTCATTTTCACCAACAATTAATTCAAGCATACCCATTTTCTATCTTTGAATCTTTCTAGTCATAATCATTACATCTCCAAAGGATAGAACTCCGTCTATCAATCATCATCCAAATCCAACTTAATTCAAGTTACCTAGAAAATTTAATTCTCACTAGGTTCTATGTCGGTCTCATAACCCTTCATAAATCACAACATTGTATATATATATATATATATTTTTTTATCAAAATACCATACATAGTTTATATTTATGCACCGTCGGGGTTTTAGTTCCCCTGGAGTTTCTTTACTCCCTTCCACTTGTACCATCACACTTCCCACAATGGTATTCGCATCTTCCGTGCGCAATTACCACAATTTAACCACAAATAAATGCGTATGTTTATATAACACGCGCCAACCATCATAACAATCATTTTGTGCTATGCACACCTAGTTCGCGTACACTTGTACGGTAAAACACACTAAGTGGTTTTGCGCTCTCCCCCCTTAAAAGGGATTACGCCCACGTAATCAATCACTAAACCTTGGCTTAAACGTTCTGCCGTCGTGAAGTGTTTTAACTTCCACGCGGTCCAATACACAATGGATTCTGATAGAGGATCTTAACCATATTGGCGTTTTTAGTCCCTAAACCAAGAATTCGCATTGGAGTTGTACTACTCGTAACCGGTTTCGGTCCTGGCCTGTGAGGCTTTTAGGCATAGATAACTAGCCATCCATTCATATTCACAACCCTGATAATTATAGAGCTGGTTTGTCCCATTCGTTACTGTTACTGTATTGTACATCTCCAATGCATTTCCCTTATCTGGGTAACAATGGTTTCTCAACCGACGCATGGTATCTCTTACCCTGAGCGAATTCGGTGATTTTCACGATTTCCATCCAATTCTCCAATAGCTTACCGCGTAAACTACTATGTAATTCACAATGATTGACTTACTTTTACCGACTTACTGTCGGATGAGATTGAGCTACTACCTAATGTGTAGTGCTCTCTCAATTATTTCCCACACCTGGGGTATATCTCATACCGACCTTTGGTATTTAGTGTTACTGTAGTTATTTACTGTTAATCATGTCTCCACTTTGGTTTTGTACATGTATTCTTTCATTGGTGCGGCCTTGCATTTCTATGCAACCGCCATTATACATTATTCCTCCACCATTACCATGCTTCTGATTCCTAGCTATCCCCCTCGATCATTACTGTGCAAGAGCAATACCAAACACTCAGTCATACAGAGTGCAGAGGCGTAAACTCTTGACAGTAAATCTCTCATGCGATTGCGATAGGAATTTTACACTGTGTTTTCCGAAATTCTCACCACATGATACTTGTCACCGCTTACTGCTCGGTTCGTTTGCTATCCTTACTGTTGTACCTTCACTGGGGTTAACTCATAACTCTGCTTACTCACCATTTTATCATCTAACTATCCATCCTCATACAACGGTCGTTTATTGCGCACCGTGTCCTTACTCATTATATAGCATCAACTTATACTGTATCCGCTATTATATCAGCTTCTGCTATTAGCTGGTTTATCTTGCCACTTATTTGGCTGATTTTTTGAATATATTACTATTTTCCCTTGCGTTGTTCGCTACACATTTAGTTTCACACACCTATGGTGATTGCTATCAACTTATCACACTTCCTGCGTAAACAACTGGTACGAGCACTTTTTTCGTGTTATTTTATTCAAATCACCCTGGGGTAATAACAACGTGGTTCATCCTCCACATATTCTTGAACTTGATTCACACAAACTCCCGCTTCTGCGGTCTCACAATATCGAGTGGTATCCCACTCTTAAATGCAGTGGTTCGCTTACCACTTTATGTACTGTACAACATAAACTTCTAACATCAATCGATATCTCGTTTATGGCTATAAGCCTTATTTGCCTTGAGCTGGGCTCATTGTAGGCTGTCCACACACAATGTACTCCTCTGTATCATATTACATGTTTGGAGGTTGTAGTGGGCTTCACGACAAGGTCGTTGCATTCCGTTTCCTTTCATGGAATGCCCCTTTAGGTTTGTCAGTCCGTCTCCTGACAACTTATGTCTAAACTGGGTGTTAGTTTCACCCTTGTGTTTCTGTCATGTATTTCGTTCAACAATTGTTGATGCGCACACCCTTCGAGGATTTCTCCTGGGTGTCGTTACGTTATGCCTTACATATGTTTCACACTTTTTGTACATTCTGTTATTATCTTCTTCTGTAAAGATCAACATTTCCAGATAGTGTAGGTACTGATTCTGGGAGTTTTATCCCGTTCGTTTCACATTAATGTGTCCACATTAGGCATCTGCCTTCCCTGTTTTTCAGCTATCATGTTTATATCCGAGGATCCTTAAGACATATGCTATGTCTTACTTACAGTTTGTGCACTTCGCACTTCCTAAACTCTTAAACGTTTCCTTGACTGAGTTAACTGAGTTCCTTGACTTCAAGCATTCCTTGTATTTTCTAGCTCCTGTTGTTTATACTGCTGACCGTAGATGGAGTCGACTACTTTCCGTGTTTCGGACTCTACTCGTATACATATATGGGGTATCATACTGATACATTACTACTTACCCAACTAACCTATAAGTAGGTCTGTCAGGTCCACATGCTCCTATCGGAGTGCGGTCGTCCCACAACACAGTTGTACACTTGTAGTGTCCGTCACACGCCTAGGTGAAGTATTCTGTTGTCACCTCCCTTATATTGTCCCGTGACAATATTCATTCCTTGCTTCCCGAACTTATCGAGGAAGGTTTATCCACTGTTCATCCTTGTCAGTTGCTCTTGGTTTCACTGGTTTGGTTTAAAGAAGGTTGGAAAGAAGTGTTGGTTTGAAAGAAATCTGGTTTGAAAAGAAAAGGGTTTGTGAAGATTAGGTTTGAAAGAAAAAATTTTCATGGTTTTCACAACATCTTCTTACCTTAGCCAAGTCTAGCTTCTTGCTGACTGGTGTACTTCCAATTACAGAGGTTAGGCTAACAGGCCCTTCCACTGTTATGACAATCTCATTTAACTTTATCACTTCTCCAAGTATTTTGTAGAGTTATAAATTCCTCGAATAGCCCTGTTATAGCAGCACTTGCTATGGCAAGTGCGCCATGTTAACTGGCTATCGGTTCAACACATACCGGTTTGTGGTATTGTTTTGACACATATTGTCATCAGCGCCTTGTTGGCCCTCACTGATCTTACTGTCTGATGGATACTCCTCTAGGTGTCTTCTCACTGTTCCCACAATATTCATTAACTAGGGTGTTTCATTCTGGGAGACCCCGTTCTCATAGTATTGTATTCACTTTGTGGTTCGTTCCACGTATTTGGGCACTACCTTGTAGTTCCCTTGTCTGTTGATATATAACCGTTGGTGTATTATTCATCAATTGTGGTCCCGTCGACACTCGTCCTCGGGTTTTTCTTTAATCCACTTTTTTTTGCCTGTTGCACGATTGGTGCGTTGCAAGCTGGTCATCCTCGACTGCTCGGCATGTCGACCCAGGTTGCTGGAAATTCTATTCTCTTATACACAAAATCCTTCATTCTTCGCTATTAAATGCGGTTAACATCGTTCAGATGGAGACCGTCTCCTGGGATTCCCAGTTTTCGGGATCAACCGTATGACAGATTCTCCGTACCTTAAGGTAGTCAATAGCAGCCAGATCGGGTATTCCCGAGTATGAGAGGACTTCCGTCTCTCTGGCGTTGTTTCCCAAGTTATATAACAGGGATTGTGGAGGGTGGGATGGATATTGTAGGTTTCCAGTATTCACTGGTAGTTCCTTACTAGCGTATCTCTCACGCTATCGCTCAACCCTTAACCCAAAGTACTTAAATCCTAACTCGGTATTTCCTAGCTCGGTAGTTCAGTCATCAGAGCGATACTTCGCTCTGATACCACTTTTTGTAACACCCCATCCAACAAACCATCACATAATAACAATCCGCAGCGGAAACCCAACTCATCCATTACTCATTCCAATGGTGTTACAACGCCGTTAACCACCTACGTGGCTAACAAGGCTAACATATGTACATTTGATCGGTCTGATGGACTAGATTCCCGAGCAACTACACAATACAGTCCTCGTTCCATCTTCAACATTTATTATATACATACACTTCCCCTGTACCGAGTATTTACACTACTGCCGATAACAATTTCGGTCTTACTACGCCTATCATATTCATGCCATTTAAATGGCTACCCATGTATAACATCTGCCCCGTCCTACTCTCGAACGGCTTCCAGCACTTCGTACCTGAAATAGGAAAGAAGAGAAAGGGGTGGCCCCAAGGGGCTCAGCACCTTTGCTGGTATGGTAATCCCGCAGCCCACATGCTACCGGGCCACGCACGACTAATTGTCGTCTTAGCATGCAGTTGATTATTTTTTAAATCATGCATACAAACCATTAACATATCACACATAATATTTCGCCTCAAGGGGCTCAATCCATAACCAAACATCCACACTTAACCAACCATCCAATGATTCCTTAACCCTAGAGTGGCTCTCCTCTAACGGAGCTACTTCCTTAACGAACGACGTGTACCCATCAATCGGGTTATCCTTAAACGCCTCTTGTCACAACTGGGATTCATTTCCATGATCCACACATTCCATATCATACATCATAACTCTTTTCACACATAACAAAACATAGCAAACCTTTCTTGCTTCCATGTACACATGACCACATTGCATTCATTTAAAACATCCATATATATATTTATACCAAAGCATAGCAAGGGAATTTGCATAGCACCATAACATTACATAACACCATATAATCGGTTCTCACAAGGAACCTTCCACCATAGTTAGTATACCAGTGAGCCTAGATTTTTACCAATCCCATGTTAAGCTCGTTACCATCCTCGTTACCGTCCGGTTATATAGAACGGTTAACTTATACCCAAGGTGTGTCGGATATAGTAATCCCAAGCACACCGTAATAACATAACCATTAGTATGCCCCCGTGGCCCGACGTGAGTCAGTAATATAGCTTTGGTTAAGCTAAGGGGAAAGTTGGAAACCCAATGGGAAGACAACCTTAACATACACAGAGGGTCGAACCTATAATGGCACGAACCCCCATCCTCACACGCGTGGCCGGAACAGACCGGACTCCTCACCCCCCATTAGTATACATACATTAATATTAAGTGGTTAGAGATCCATTATGGAGCCTACCACATCCACAACCATACGGTATCATCCGAGTTAAGCACACAAGGGAGGTTCACACACTTGCATACAACAACAATATCCAACTAACTCACACATAGCCGTGGTTAGCACGTTCCCAAGGTTTGGGCCGTCAACTCCGAATACCGATCACTCATGTGTTCCTAGTTTTAGTTAGCTAAGGTTTAACACATATTTGAGGTTAAACGGCATCGGATACCAAATTCGCCACATAAATGAATTACTATAAACTCATTACATGATTTAATCTTACAAGGTGGCAAACACTCAAGAAAACATATTGGCATACAAGCCGGTGTAATCCGTTAGGACACAGGTTGCAAGAAAACCATACCTGTCACCGGGTCCACTTTACCACGTCCACTATGTTCCTCGAGCAATTCTCGAACAACTGTTAACATCACATGTGTTTTCATTAACATCGGGGTTTGCTTGATTTTAATGTCAATGCTTAATTTTCCCCGTTAACTTAGTTATATAACTTAACATTTTTAACTTGTTTTACTTCACATTTAATACAACTTTTAGCCCACTTTATTGTCATTAAAACTCACCTAACATGTCCTTAACATCCTTATATCATCATTACCTACCAATCCCCATCATCTCATTTCATTTCATAACCTTAAACCATGTTTTTGGTCCGACCGACCCACCGACCGACCCACATCTGGGTCGGTCCATTACAGACCCCTTTTACTTCCTTATTAACATGCCCGTCCGACCCACGTCCGACCCACCATTCTGGGTCGGTCCATGTGCGAACATTTTTCCACCTTTGTAACTTGACCGACCGACCCATGTCCGACCCACCCTTTTGGGTCGGACCATTACCGAACACATTCCAAACATTTTACAGAGGCTCGACCGACCCACAAACTGGGTCGGCCCCTGGGTCGGTCGCCTCCTAAGCTTACCCAAACTTTGTCAAATCTTCACCAAACTTCTCCTAAGGCCTCTTAATGTGTTCTAACATCATTTGGCACTTCAAACACTCCCTTAAGATATTCTTAAGCACCCACAAAACTATGTTTCCTAATTCCTTAAACCTTAACTTATATCTCCACAAAATTCCTAACACTTACAATGTTTTCTCCTTATGATTTCTAGGTGGCATTTCACCTATAATGACCACAATACCAAGGTGTTTCCTCTACACCTTATCATCATCTCTCGACTCCTTTTCTTACTAACTAAATCTCTTTTTCACAACTCTTAAAACTCCTTACTCAAAACCTTACCTAAACATCATTTATTCTTTGAACACCAACATTACCTAAACCTTAGACAACTCCTCCAAGACTTAAATACATCTTAAGAACACCCTTAGATTTCTAAAACTTCCAAGATAATGCCTAAATCCTTGCATCACTCTTAATCACTTTAATACATGTTTCCCTCTCAAGTAAACATTCTTTCACACCTTTAACCCTTCCTAGTTCACCAAGACTCACTTACAACACTTAGAACTTCTTACACATTTTCCTAAATTTGGCCATAGCTTCTCTAGCATATACCCACATCCAAACACTTAGGTTTCTACCTTATTTCATCCAAGAACACCTAAAATCCATCAAACACATTTTATACACAAACTTCACACATTAAGCACTACATCACAATATAGTGCATAACTTAAATTGCTTGGCACTTAGGCCCTTAAATGCATGGCTCTTAGGCCCTTAAATCGCATAATCCTTAAACACTGAATTTCCCACATAATAATGCCTTTGACCTGCAATTACACCCAACAATACATATTCCTTTAATAACCTCCTTGAGAGCATTTTACTAGCTCATTTACCATTTGCTCTTTAGGTAGTTTTAACAAGCATTATAAGCTTATTTCTCCTAAGGCATTAAACCACATTAAAATAGGTTGTTTACCTCTTTTCCTCACAAATTTCTTTCTTGTTTCCTTGTAAACCGGTAAGGCATTTCCTTCCTTGCAACAACTAAACAATATACCAACATTGTAATGAGTATATAAGCTTTAAGCTTCGTCTCATTGTAAACCCTAGTTACATATATTGTTTTAACATCGAGGTAATTGTTTTACCTTGAATGGAAAGAGAGCTTGATGATATCAAGAGAGGACTCCTCCTAGCCCTTGGAAGATTCAAATGAAGCTAAACAAGCAAGATAAATACACCATGTGAGGTGAATTTTCGGACAACATGAAAAACATGAGGAAATGGATTTTCTTTGAGTTTCCTTACCTTGAAGCAAAGGTGATCAACAAGGCATAAAAATATTAGCTCAAGCTCCTTCCATGGAAGTTCTCCTTGGCACCGAAATGGTGGTTTTGATGATTTGAAAAGATAGGAATGAAGAGCTTGCTCCAACTAAGAGAACGGTAGTCTCGGAATTAAATTCGGAGCATGGAGTCATAAGTTACAAGTGAAGAAGGGTGAAGATTGACATGGTTCTGTTTGGAACCGTTGGAGAGAGGAGGAAGAAGATGGCCAACGTGGGAAATGAGAGGAAAAAGAGAATGAAGATAAGTTTGCTTTGTTAAGATATTTATCCTTATAAAGCAAATAGTATACTAATTAGTCATTCTTTCTTTTCTTTGTAAGCTAACAAGGGTGATGAGTCACAACACCATAAAAACCGGCCCCAAATAGTACCTAGGGGTACTTTAGACTTTATTATTCAATTGTCTCACTTATAACATTATATGTTACAAACTAGTTATAAAAATCACTATTCATCAATAACAAGGCACATAGAAGTGAAATTTTTGATTTCCCACTAATATGGCCACCCAAATGTGATACTATATAGTACACATGTTAATTAAAGAGTAATGATGGACATTTAGCCATTCAAAACTCATTTACAAGACAATTTTTCAAAAACGTGCTTTAAGACTCCTTAAAGCACATTTTGTGTTTTAACTTGTTTTCAAGCTTGGTTTTCTTTGGTAATTGACTTAATATGTTCATTAGCATATTTATAAAGGTAGGTATGACCATTAGGTCTTATACACATTTATCCCAAGCTTAGAGCACATTTTTGCTCTTATTGACCTTAAGGTATTTATTGTGTTTTGTTTGGTTTCATTGTCTACCAAAGTTTCCTAAGGACTTAATTAGCCTTATAAAGTCATAATTAAACATTATCAAGTCTTGGTAGGCTCTTTGGGTCCTAACCAAGTTCACTCATGGCTTAGAGCATGTTTTTGCTCATACCGTGTCTTAGTGCTTTATTGCACTTTACTATATTTTAAATTGTCCACTGATGTTTCTAAGGCACTTTTTAGCCTTTACATGCCATAGTTTGATATTTAAACAACATACCAAAGTTTGGGGTATTTCAGTAAGGTTGTGACTCCTTTCCCTTGGTTGTCTAACAAGACCTAAATATTTGCTTGTATGTGACTTAACAAAATATTGTGTGATCACTAACAAGTGCTAATCGGGGGAGTGAGGAGTCCGGTTGTTCCGGCCATGCGTGTGATGGACGGGAGTCGATATCATATCCGGTTCGGCTCTCTTGGTGTATGTATAGGTGGTATTCCAATTTGGTTTCTACCTTCCCTTAGCTTATCCAAAGCTAGTTACTGACTCACGTCGGGCCACAGGGGCATACGAATGTTATTTCGGTGTGCTTGGGATTACCATATCCGACACACCTTGGGTATAAGTTAACCGTTCGATATAACTGGACGGTAACGAGGTTGGTAACGAGCTTAACATGGGATTGGCAAAAATCTCTAGGCTCACTATGTATACTAACTATGGTGGAAGGTTCCTTGTGAGAACCGATTTTTATGGTGTTATGTATTGATGTTGTGCTATGCAAATTCCCTTGCTATGCTATGGTATATATATATATATATGTTGGATGTTTTAAAATGAATGCCATGTTATCATGACAATTGGTTACGCGTATCCCGGTAGCCGATGGGCTGCGCGTTAACCATACCAGCAAAGGTTGCTGACCCCCTCGGGGGCTCCATATTTTATTGCAGGATGAGGATCGAAGAAGCGGAGTGGCTCTAGATCCTAGGTCCATGATGTACTTTTGGTTGTTTTGGATTATTGAGCCCGGGATGCGCCTGTGCTCCCGAGGCATTACATTTTGGTACCGTTTGTTAAACAGTGGTGGATGTTTACGGTTGG
This sequence comes from Limonium bicolor, assembly GCA_023374045.1. NCBI lineage: Eukaryota > Viridiplantae > Streptophyta > Magnoliopsida > Caryophyllales > Plumbaginaceae > Limonium > Limonium bicolor. The sequence goes on from CM041782.1 coordinate 193,335,465, forward strand.
TAGGTGTGATGTAAATTAAATACTCGGTATGGTTGGTTATGTTTATATATGGATGTTAAGTTCTATGCTCGGGAGTCTGATCATCAGACCGATACACTTGTATTTATTCTGCCTAGTTAACCACGTGGGTGGTTAACGGCGTTGTAACACCAAAGCGTTTAGTTATTGTTTGGTTGGTTATTTCCGCTGCGATTTCGGTAGTTGGTAGGGGCGTTGTAGGGGTGTTACACATCAACTCATGACATAATTCTCGAGCTATCAGGACACTCCCGGGGTAAAAAGGAGCGTTAAGGAATTCCCCCGAGGGTCTTGTTGAATTTTGAGAAACTATCTCGTGGATTCTCTTTAGAATGATTATTATTGATGTTAGGAACTCTAGGAATGAATTATATAGGAGTTCGTGCCACCTCGGCACCTCTCCGGGCTTTTCATGCTTTTAGGGGCGTGCGTGAGCACTCCCGAGCGTTTTGCGTTTTTGACTAAATATAGCCTAGGGACTATGTTTGTATCATCATATAATGAGGGTATGACCATTTGGTTTGAGTTTTAGAAGGTCATACAAGGTCATGCTTAATCACCTGTTTTTAAGGTGTTTTAGCATTTACGGTGAAACGACTATTTTTACGTTACTTTTTCATGCATGTATTTGCATGTGTACGTGAAATGGTTTATACTTGCATTATTTTTCATTAAATAATGGTTTTATAATTGTAACACCCCATCCAAAGCCTATCGTGGTTATCGCAATCTGAACACTTAATCGAATACGTCGCAGCGGAAATATACAACACCTGGACCTTGCCACGGTCTGATCGTTAGAACATACCGGCTTAAATACTTACAATACTTATCCAAAAACACTTATCCAACTTAAACATCAACATTCATAATACCACAACCAACCGAGTACAAGTATCTTAAACATAATCCCAAACTTACATCAATCTAATATAAACAATCGGGTGCACAGGCGCAACCCGAACTCAAAATAAACAACCCACCCTAAGTCTAACCGCTCCTACTCTCGTAGTGCGTCCTCATGGGTCTCTTACCTGCAAGTGTAAAAATAGCCCCCGAGGGGGTCAGCACGAATGCTGGTACACCCTCTCATGGCCCCCAAGCTAACGGGGCTACGACGACTAATTGTCGATAGCATGGAAATTGATTACATACACAAGCATAATATGAAGTGCAATAACAATAACCACAGATGAACATATATAGTTCACAACCAATGAATGACTCAAGCGTTCCCTTAACAAGTGGGTTAGTAACCCCCTCCTTAGTCCTCATTTCCTTAATCTCAGTTCCTTACCTTACCTTAATCTCAATCTCAATCTTAATCTCAGTATACAAACCTTTCCTGGAAGGGATTGGTTGTAGCTTAATTCGAACCTGGGATTTAGGTGATCCCACCGCACCATCTTAATGCCACCTACTCTGGACGGGAGTCCAGCGTAGCTGAGCCGGCAACCGGCCCTAGGCAACAAGTCCGAAGACAAGTCCTTAAGCGGAGGGCGGATCTGATTCAGATACCGTCCCCCTTTTTCCTTAGCATGCATGACCGGAGATCGGTCCCGGGTTTCCTCACTCAAGTTCCAGTTAGTAGACCTCTTAAACACCATGTGCTAGCTAAGCCTTAACGGGCATTAACCAACAACCATCAAACTTAACTCTTATTCTTAACTCAGTAAGTACTAAACTTGGTTAGTAACAATCTCAAGTCTCGCGGGTTAGTGTAAATATATCACAATCACAACGAGAACAATATAACCGGTTGCATGCTTTATCTTGTTTAGTCATAGCAAATAAACAGATAGCACACAAGCCGAGGGACACCTCGTTAGCAAGCAGGTCACAAGAAGGATTGTACCGTTCACCGTCGATCGTTGTTTGTTTAACCTTCTTCGGGGTCCCAATTCACGAACCTAAAACATTCATTCATTTTTAGGTCATTAGTTATTTGCACCTTACTTAACTCACTTAGTCCCTAGGGATTCCCATTCAATAACCTCTCAAGTCTTTGCCACTTAGCTTACCACTTAATTTTTAAACATTAAAACTTATACTTAATCTTAACTTAATTCCTTAAGTTCTTAGGGTCCTAATCATTACCACCCTACCAAAGGTATACCTCATTACCTATCACCATTCTTAGAATTCAAAATTTCTTTTTTTTTTTCTAAGTGTTAAGGGTCGACCGACCCACCGACCGACCCTACCCCTGGGTCGGTCCATTACAGAAACTCTTCCGTCTCTTGAAACCCATCCGACCGACCCAGAGCTAGACCGACCGACCCAAACCCTCTGGGTCGGTCCCTTACAGAACCCATATTCCTACTTAAACCTTGCCCGACCGACCCAAGGCTAAGCCGACCGACCCAAACCCCCTGGGTCGGTCCAGTCCAGAGGCATTCCGGATGGCTTAACTTGGCCCGACCAACCCAAACTGGGTCGGACCCTGGGTCGGTCCTCTACAGACCTTCCTCTTAAATTGCCTCTTTCAATTCCAAACTCTTCCACAAGTGTCCTAATAGGTCCAACACCATCTTGGCACTTTAAACCCACCTTATAACCTCCACCAAACTCATTAAATCATTCACCAAAATCCATCTTAGTCATTATGCCTTTTCCTTGTGATAATGCTACACTTGTAATGCTTTCCTCTAGGTTTCTAGGTGGTGGTTCATACCTAATGTAACCACTATGCCAAATGTTTCCTTCACCACTATAACATCATCTCCGAAGCATCTCTCACTTTCTAAAACTCTTTTAAGCATTTACTTAATGTTCCTTAACAAGTTAAAACTTCCATCATCATCACATTATTTCCTTCCTAGTTGTGCACCAACATTTCCTAAGTCCTAAATACTCAAATGCACTCTCTTGATTTCTAAATCCTCCATGGTGATACCTAAGTCATTATAAATCATTAAAACACCTTAACTTCACCCTTTTTCATCGAGACAACCTATAGAACATTCCTAGTACTTCCTTAGTCATTAAATTCCCTTAGGATATCTTAAACACTTAAACTCTCCTTTAAATTTTGCCATAGGTTCTCTAGTATATAATACCACCTAACACATGGTTTTTCTCCATCAAACAACCAATATCACCCAAATTCTCACTACACAGCAACTTAACACCCAATTTACACCAAAACCACCACACACATCATCATATAGTGCTTAAACTTAAAATGCTTGGCTCTTAGGCCCTTAAATGACAATAATCTTAACCACTGAATTTCCACATATATATGCCTTCAACCTGCGAATACACTCAACAAGGCTCCCATTGAAATAAAATGCTTCTTGTACTTCACCTTGATATTCTTAAACTATTTCTTTTTCTCATTAGCTCCTTAGTCACAAGTTCACAAGTATAGTCATTGTTTCTCCTAGGTTTTATAGCACCTTCCCAATATACACTCTACACTAAACTCATCATATACCTACATCTCATTCCCTTAAACAACAAAACACCTTAAGGTAAGTAATTTACCTTGTTTTCTCACAAGCTTAAAAGCTTTTCTTCTTAGGTTTTCTTTGTTCAATCTCGGTCACCAATGTGATTCTCCTTGCCAATGTTCTAACCAATATCCAATGACTCCAATGAGTACTAGATAACACATTAACCCTAAGGAACAAACCCTAGGTTTAAAAATATGTTTTAAGGTATTAATGTGATTGTTTTACCTTGGTTTCTCAAGACAAACTTGGATGTGAAGCAAGGAGGACCTCCTCTCTCCTTTGAAGAGTAGAAACAAGCTAGAACAAGGCATAAACATGGAGTCCCATGAGTATATATTTTCGGACATGTGAAGAAAATGGTGGAAACCTAGATTTTCTTACACTTTCTTTACCTTAAGAAATGGAGATGCCAATGGAGTCTCCAAACTTGAATTTCCTCCTCTAATGGTGGTTTGACTTGGCACCAAAATGAAGCTCTTGAAGTTTTGAAAAGATAGAAAGGAGGAGCTTGAGCTAACTAAAGAATATGTATTTTGTTTTGGATTTGGAGCTTAAATGAGCAAGTGGTGTGCAAGAGAAGATGGAGCTTTCATGGAGTTGGAGCTCTATGTGAATGGAGAAGAGAAAGAGAGCAAGAAACCGTGTGAAACAAGGGAGAATGAAGAAGTAGGAGAGAGGTAAGTAAATGTGATATTTATCTTAAAAGGTGAATAGTATTTTTACTTTATAACTTACTTGTTTTTGCTTTCTCTTTACTTAGCTAGATAAGTGTGGTGAGTCACACTTAAAAAAACGGCCCCCTTTAATGAATGAGGGTAGTTTAGTCTTTGTTGACCAAATGTCTCACTTATATAGACTTATGTTATAAACTAGCTTAATTAATTCACTATTCATCAAAAACAAGGCACATTGTTGTGAAATTTTTGATTTCCCATTGATATAGACCTCCAAATGTGATACTATATAGTACACATATTAAGTAAAGAGTAATGATGGACATTTAGCCATTCAAAACTCATTTACAAGACAATTTTTCAAAAACGTGCTTTAAGACTCCTTAAAGCACATTTTGTGTTTTAACTTGTTTTCAAGCTTGGTTTTCTTTGGTAATTGACTTAAAATGACCATTAGGATATTACTAAGGTCTTAGGACAATATTTGGGTACTCTCCCATGTCTCTCCAAGCTTAGAGCACGTTTTTGCTTAAACTGCTCTTTTTGTGTTTCCTTATATTTCTTTGATTAGAAATGTTTCTTAATGTTTTCTAAGGCATTATTTAGCCTCCTTATATCTTAGTTTATCCTTTGAACACCATATCTAAGTTTGGGTATTTCAATAATGTTAATTAGATTTGGGGTATTTCAGTGTTACATTTAGTTATCACGTTACTAACCTTGAACTGAAACAGGAAACCAACCTGTAAGGAAGTACTTCTGCAGGAAGTGCGAGCGGGACCACCCAGGCAAGGAGTGTGACAGAACCCTGGTGACGTGCCACTACTGTGGCAGGAAGGGGCACAGATCCTTCGAGTGCTTCTCGAACCCGGATTCCAGGGACTACAAGCACGCACCGGTCAGCGACTAGAGCCCCAGCTCCTAAGACTAATGGAGGAGGAGGTAGAGGTGGCACAGGAGGTGCTGGACCATCTACCAGCCCCCCTGCCCAAGCCATCCACAGAGGCCGGGACAGAACTACCCCCAGAGGCCGGCCAAGGCACCGATCGTTAACTTGGTGGACTGCTCGAGGGGCAAGTGATGACCCGAGTTCACCTGGTGCGGACTACTTCCCTCACGAAGAGGCTTAGACTTTTACTTTCTTTACATTCCATTGGGTAGTTTTTTCCTTGTCAATGTAAAAGGGATGAACTATAAACCCTTTTTTGTTTTGTTTCAAACCTTTCATTACCAGTTGTGAACCTTGACTATTTATTAATGGCAATTGTTGTTTCCATTCAACTTTCGATATTTGCTTTCCTATTTTGCCATTTTCCACACCCAACATCCCTTTGAAGCCAAACCACACCCACCAGAGAAGTGTGAGGTATTAAGACCCGGGATGATCTTACTACGAGAGTACCTAACCCCAGCAGTCCAGTATGCAATGATCCTCAAGACCAGGGAGTTAGGTGTGAATGAAGGAAATTTCTACACCCCTACCTTCAAGAATGGTTCAACCATGAAGATGAAGATCATGTGGCTAAATAAGAAGTGGAACCACACCACCAAGAGCTATGAAGAGGTGAAGGTGCCACCAATCCCGGAGGAACTGCAGACCATCATTAGAGCTGCAGTTAAGGCAGCACAAGGATTGGAGGATGAGCCCGTCCCAGACCTAACCTCCGACGTGTGCATCATCAACTTCTATGGAAAGGAGGGTAAGCTAGGGATGCACCAAGACAAGGACGAATCGCCAGAGTCCGTCACCAGAGGAGTTCCAGTGGTGTCCATATCACTTGGAGATGACGCGAAGTTCCTATTTGGTGCTCAAAGGAGGATGGACCTTGCTACCAAGATCCTCCTGAAGTCGGGTGATGTACTGATTTTTGGTGGGGCAGCTAAACTCATCTACCATGGGGTGAAGGGAATCAAGCCCAACACAGCCCCCACACCCATCATTAACCAGACCCACATGAAACCGGGCCGTCTAAACCTAACCTATAGACAGACCTAGCCTTGTACTTTACAATTTCAGCGTTGTAAATTTTAAGTTGCTCAGGAAGCTTTCAATAAGAATGGAAATTCTAAGAATTTTATTGTTTCATTGTAGAGGTTGAAAACTCAGGGATCAGGTTGAATGTGTTGAACCAGGCTCAAGCAAAGAGCAATGGAATGTTATCACAGGTATAAACATTAACCCTGAGTAATTACCTTGGAACATTCAGGCACGTTCCTAATTAATGGAGTGGAGGCCACCGTCCTGTTCGATTCTGGAGCCTTCCATTCCTTCATATGACAAGCGTTTCATGCCAAGATCAATGCTCCCACAGAGGATATCCATGACTGCTCAGTCTTGCTGTCATCCAGAGAGCTGATCAAGTGCAGTAAGCAGTGCAAAAATTTGAGCATACACATCAAGGGAACAGACTTCCTTCTTGATGCCATAGTCTTCCCTGGCATGGGATTTGACATAATTGTGGGCATGGACATGCTACAGTGGTACCGAGGCAGACTACACTGTGCAGAGCATCGTCTTCTCCTGAAGTCAGCTACAGCGATCACAGTGTCATACCGAATACAGCCTAAGCAGCCGACTGTGAAGGTTGTATCTGCTTTATCCTTAATGAAGGAGGTGTCCAAAGGCGCTACCGCCTACTACTGTTATGCCCAGGATTTGAGGACGGATCCGAAGTTCTAGAGCGACGTTCCCATTGTGTCGGAGTACCCTCGACGTTTTTCCAGAGGAGCTACCTGGACTACCACCGCTGAGAGAGGTTGAATTTAACATCGACCTCATACCTGGCACGGGACCGATTGCTAAGGCTCCCTACAGGATGGGCCCTGTAGAGATGGTTGAGTTGAAGAAACAGCTGCAGGAGCTACTAGATAAGGGTTTCATCAGACCCAGTGTCTCACCTTGGGGTGCTCCAGTGCTTTTCGTCAAGAAGAAGGACGGGAGCATGAGACTCTGTATCGACTACAGGGAGCTGAACAATGTCACGATCAAGAACAAGTACCCACTGCCCAGGATCGATGACTTGTTCGACCAGCTGAGGGGAGCTAAGGTGTTCTTCAAGATTGACCTGCGTTTCGGATATAATCAGATAGCTATAGCTGAGTCAGATATAGAGAAGACAGCCTTCCGGACTAGATACGGCCACTACGAGTTCACAGTGATGCCGTTTGAACTGACCAATGCACCAGCGAGATTCATGGACCTGATGTAGAGAGTCTTCCAAGCCCAGCTAGATAAGTCAGTGGTCGTATTCATAGACGACATCTTGACCTTCTCCAAGAGCCGGGAACACGAGCAGCATTTGAGGACAGCCTTCGAGACTCTGAGAGAGAAGAAACTATATGCCAAGTTCAGCAAGTGTAAATTCTGGCTGGACAAGGTGTCATTTCTTGGACATGTGATCTCAACTGAGGGAGTTTCAATAGACCCAGCTAAGATTGAGGAAGTGAAGAGCTGGCATAGACCTCGCACTGTGACAGAGATTAGGAGTTTCCTTGGATTGGCTGGCTACTATATACGCTTTATGAAGGACTTCTCCAGGCTAGCCAAGCCCTTGACCTCTCGGATGAAGAAGGACAGCCCGTTTGTATGGACAAAGGCTTATGAGGTCTCCTTTCAGGCGCTGAAGGACGCCCTGACCACAGCTCCAGTATTAGTGATCCCTGAAGGGAACGAGGGATACGAGGTGTATTGTGATGCTTCAGGTAGAGGGATTGGTGGGGTACTGATGTAGAATGGCGGAGTGGTAGCGTATGCTTCTCGACAGCTAAAGAAGCACGAAGAAAATTGCCCCATACACGACCTTGAGCTCCTCGCCATAGTCTTCGCCTTAAAGATCTGGCGACATTACTTGTATGGAGCCACAGTCCGGATTATGACAGACCATAAGAGTCTGAAGTACAACTGGACCCAGAAGGATCTGAACCTGAGACAGCGACGATGGGTCGAGCTACTGGATGATTATGACATCAACCTTCAGTACACTGAAGGTAAAGGGAATGTTGTGGCAGACGCTCTGAGCAGGAGAGCATACTCAATCCTGGCCTTGATAGAGATGACCACGATAGCTGAGGAGATATACACAGCCCAGGACAGTGATGTATACCTACAGGGAGTCAGACAGAAGTTAGTAGACGGTTTGACTGATGGTCTGAAGTATGAGTACGAGCTAGACAGTGAGGGACACCTTCGAGCCAGAGGCAGACTCTGCGTTCCTTAGGATGCGACAGAACTTCATTCCTCTACATTATCAGTACACCCTGGAGCCACCAAGATGTACAAGGATTTGAAGTAGTTATTCTGGTGGAGCGGGATGAAGAGGGATGTAGCAGATTTCGTCTCCCGATGCCTCACCTGTCAGAAGGTGAAGTTTGAGCATCGTCGACCAGGAGGCCAGATTCAGTCATTACCAGTACCGTGTTGGATGTTTGATGACATCAGCATGGACTTTGTGGTTGGTCTCCCACCAGCTAGAGGAGGACTGAATTCTATTTGGGTGATAGTCGATAAGTTGACCAAGACATCCGGATTTATACCTATCAAGGACACATGGAAGGTGCCCAAGCTGGCTGAGGTGTTCACCATAGAGCACATCCGGTACTTTGGGGTACCGAAGACGATCGTTTCCGATTGTGACACACGTTTCCTCAGCAGATTTTGGCGTCAGGTGCAGGAGGCGTTTTGTACTCAGCTACGCCTTAGCACAGCCTTTCACCCTCAGACTGATGGGTAGACTGAGAGGACGATTCAGACGCTAGAGGATATGCTGCGAGCGGTCGCTCTAGACTATCAGGGGAGTTGGGTAGAGCGTCTACACCTGGTGGAGTTCTCTTACAATAACTCCTACCACTTGTCTATCGGCATGACACCGTTCCAGGCTCTGTATGGCAGGTCGTGCCGGACTCCCTTATCATGGAGTGACCCTACCGAGGCAGTCTTGATTGGGCCCGAGTACGTTCAGACACTACAGGATGACGTCAGAGTTATTCAGCCGCACATGAGGGAAGTGCAGTCTAGACAGAAATCCTATGGGGATCAGTGCACCAGAGAGCTCGAGTTTCAGTTGGGAGACATGGTTTCCTTACGGGTGTCTCCGATGAGAGGGATATTCAGATTTGGGATGAGGGGGAAACTAAGCCCTAAGTATGTCGGTCCGTACAGGATTACGGAGTGAGTGGGCCCAGCTGCTTACAGACTAGAGCTACGGGCGGAGTTAGGGGGTACACGACGTGTTTCATGTATCTCAGCTGAAGAAGTATATGCCTGACCCTTCTCACGTATTGCAGCCAGAGAGATTGGAGATTGAGCCTACACTGAGGTATGAGGAGACTCATATTCAGATCTTGGACACGAAGGTCTGAGAAACGAGAGGCAGATTGGTTAAGTTGGTGAAGGTTCTTTGGGAACATCATGGGGTCGAGGAAGCTACATGGGAAACTGAGGACTCCATGAGAGTGAAGTACCCACATTTATTCACATGATAGTCCCTTGTATTCATTCCCATATGGGTTCTCGTTAGTAGAGGTACGGGGGAGTACGTTAGCTCTTTTCAGTGGGGACTAGTGCATACTCTTCCTTCGTCACCTCATCCAGATTATGCCCTGTTGTCTAATTAGTAGAATGATGGAGGTGTGTATGTACTTGATCTACACGTTATGTGATTTTTGATTTCTATCTATGAAATATTTTGGTATATCTTGGTTTAGTTTGATTTGAGTAATCTTGAGTGGAATTTGGAAATGGGAATGGATGGAAAATAAAGGATTGGTATGGAAATTGCTATAAGAATGTTTATATGTTTATTGGAAATCCGGCCACACCCGAAGCGGTGTGAGTAACTATTAGTTAATTTTAAACTTCGGATTGAAGTTTCTTTTAAGGGGGATCTACTGAAATACCCCTAAATTAATCGAAATTAATTTAGGGGATTTCTTTTATTAAAACCCTTAACAATATTATTAAACATCAAATTATATGGTATTATTTAAAAATTATTTAGGGAATTTCTTTTATTGAGTCCTAAATATTAATACCATTTAAATTAATTTATTGTATGGTATTATGAATTAAATAACAAGATTTATAAGTCAATAAATCTTGGGAAAATTCCTAGACACTCCAAGTATATTATAAAGATTTTAGAAATATTGGGAGCATTGATTTGAAGCATAAAAGTCAATATAAAATCCTAGAAACCCTAAAGCTTCTCAAGCCTTGCTAGGGTTGACTTTTTGAGAATGGTCAAACCAGCCCATGAAACCTATACCAATAAATAGGTTATGGAAAACCATGAAGATCGATAAAAAGAACATCAAAAAAGGATCATCCTATCCAAAGTAATGATAGAATGAAGTTTATAGCCAAAATTTTGAAAACTGCCACGTGTCAAGCTCACACGGGTCGCCTGTACTTAGCACAAAAATCGGCCAGAATCCTAACTGCCATCAGCGTTTTTGCCCTAACTTTAGACACTTATATCTCACTCATCTTTACGAATTTTGCAACGCCGTTTTTTTCATTCTCCTCTCCTTAATCTCCTCTTTGCAACCATAGCTCACACTTAACCTAAATCTTCCTAGTTTTCACCGAATTCAGGTAAACTTCGTTTGATCATAACTTCTTCGTTTCTCATCCAAAATTTGAGTTCTATAGCTTGTTGTGTAGATCTCTAATCCCTCTACAACTTTCATGTTTACACCCAAGGCTAATTCCCAACCGTTTGGTAGAACGAGGTGCCTAAAGTTCGTGATCCGACATCACATAAAATCATAGGAAACACGTAAGGTAAACTCGTAACTTTCGGGTCAGATTTCTTTCTATATAATGCAAGTTAGAGTAAGTTCTTGCTATCAATCTGTAGAGCTATGTTTCATCTTTCGTTTGAGCCAAATAACACGTCCTAACTCGATCTGTACTGAAACTTACAGAGCTTCGAAGTTGGCTACCCGAAACTGGTAAAGGTCGAATTTTCCAGAAAATCCGAACTTGAATTCTCCTCGTTTATACAATTCCGGTGAGTTTTGCTTCAAATTCTTCCGATGTTGCTAATTGACATTGCATTACCGGTCAGAACCATATTTCAATTTCATCTATTACGTGTTAGATTAGGAGAATTTGTCAATTCGAAATCGAATCAACCTAAGAACCCTAACTTCGAAACCCAGATTCGTATTTTCGATGTAGCGCACCTCAGATCGTGAAAGTGGTATCAATAGAACCGAAATCAAATTTCGGATTCAATGAAACAAAAATCAGTCGATTTGGTTATGTGAGTTGAGAGAAATCAGAGATTTAGTACTCGCTATTCGTTTCTTAAGCGCTGATGAACTCGAGGATTTTCTGCCGTCCGATCGTAGGTTTTAGAAACGGACGGTCGAGATTAGATCTGGGGAGTTTAAGCTGGTTATGAATTATAATATTTCCATAATTAAACCCTAACTTGTTGAATTTATTTAATGGTCTTCCCGAATGTATTTTGACTTGAAACTTTAACCATAGATTCCTTATACAATCTAGTTTGTTTTGATACAAATTAATATGGGTTTTGAGTTTTTAAACGTAAGTTATAATTTTTGCAAGTTATGAGTATTATGGAATTATTTGGATAATTTGAAAAGATATTTTTATGAAATAAAAATTTTATAATATGTATAAAATGTTGTAGTTACTATATATTAAATTTGGGAATTTTTGGACAATGGTAAATGGGTTTAAAAAATTGTGTTTATGAGTTTTTCATAAGAATAACTTATAATATATGGTTTTTAATGTAACAAAAATTAAAGTAGGGTTTGTTAATAAACTTTTTAAGCTGGGAAAAATAAGGAAAACTAAATTAACATTTTATAATAGTATGTTTATAAATGTTTTAGGTATTAGCTTTTAAGAGAAGTGAAATTATTTACATATGTATATATACTTATATGGGGGAATTAAAATAGAAACTTATGTTAAATCAAGGAATTTAATTATTCTAAATTTTATTTATTATATTATATGTGTAACACCCCAACCGTTAATCTGTCATTACCTCTTAAAATGTTACTAATTACTCCTACTCACGCAGCGGAACTATAATTACAACGAGGGGTGAAACAACGCCGTTAGCCACCCATGTGGCTAACCAGGCCTTCTTACATACCGTAACGGTCTGATGAACTGGAACAACCGAGTACTTCATACAAATACAATACTCAATTCATATCTCTACTATACCGAGTCTACAATATACGGATGCCGATAACATACTCGGACTTACACCTCATTCAAACGCATAAGTAATTACAATCTAACTACCCATGCTCACAGCAGTCCCCGTCCTACTCTCTCGAACGGTGGTCAGCTTCAAGTACCTGCACACTAAAAACGTTCCCCCTAGGGGGTCAGCTTACGCTGCGCATGAAATTCGCATATACCGCGTGCTAACCGCGGTACGCCGACTACTTTGGGTCGGATATACATGGAGTTCATTTTAATCAAACAACATGCATCATGGCAATACAATATATATGTATATCACACAAGGAATCTACATCCAATCACGGAACACGATTCCTAACTAACATAACAATGTTGTTAGTGGTAACTGGTTACTCTTAGGCATTGAGGGTTATTCCTCACTATGCCTTGTTTACTTATTCAATACCTCACCCGCTCTCTCGGGTTACTTATTCGTATACACACCCATTCTCTGGGCTACTCATCTTATACTTACCCATTCTCTCGGGTTACTCATACATATACTCACCCCTTTCTCTCGGGTATTTATATCATTATCTCACCACTTGGGTTATTTATAACTCACCCACACTCTTGGGTCATTCATACTCAAGCTCTTGTAGATTCTCGAGACACTACAGGTCTCCTACGTCACGCTTGTTACTCTTATACATACTTAAGCCAAAACTCATGGCTCTCTAGCATAGTCTTACTTCCCCGGTTTCGACCCTACTCTGGGTCTAGCATGGTGGGAAGGTTCAACTAGCTCACGGAACTCTCTCTTAGTTCCTATCTCTTTTACTTAGGTCCGACTACTCTCGGACTACTCTCGTTCCCGTACACTCCTCTCTCGGAGTTATAATATATCATGTATATTAGTCTAGAAGCATCATTCTCGATGTTTCTAATGACTTTGGGAACTTTACTTAAATTCGGGTAATCTTAGGTTTAAGTGTTACCCTCACAATCATATGCTTGTACATTCGGATATTTCTTATACCGGGTAAAATCCTCATATAAGAGGTCGACCGTATCTCAAGGGAGTCACATAGTCCCTTAGGTCTCTTTACCTTTCTTATATGTTTACATTATTGGACTAACTTCAATCCTCTCGATGGAGGTGTCATTTATCTCTCCACTCATATTTATTTCGTGGATTGTTTCAATAAGGTTCTCTAACCGTTATCGGGTATATACTCAACCCGTACATCTCCTCACATTTTAGGGAGTTCATATGTTTGTGTTATCGTTACTTTAATCGATAGCTTGTGTGTGTTTGCATGTTACCATTGGTTATGTGACTACCGTTCAACGGGTCTAGTCAATCATACTCACTAAGAGTCGGTATGCACTAAGTTAGACCACACCGGCATACAAGTATGTTAGCTCATTCAACATACAACAATGCATGCATAATCAAACAAGGGATTATTTTCATGCTTTAATCTTGATTAAGCCGGCACACAAACACACAAATCAGAGTAACTCGGTTAGCATACGGGGCATGAGAAAATCATACCTTTCACCGGGGTTTTTACTTTTACCGTGTCATCTCAAGCTCGGGTCACGCATGGTTCTCTGATAATGTTTCAACATTATTATTAATAAATATCATACGGAACATAATAAAATGCTACTCCCGTACTTACCCCGTTATCCCGTTATCTCGGTTTTATTCTTGTTAATTTGAGTTCTCACTTCTCAATCACTTCTAACACTTTCTAACACTTCTTAGGGCCTTTACATGTCACCAAACAAGGCCTTAACATCTTATAACATCATTAACATTCAAACCCCCATCATTTACAACCTTTAAAACACTCTCTGTAGGTTTCTGGGGGTGGTCCGGGACTTGGGCCTTACCCTAAGTCCCGGACCAATTGCAAACATAACTCTCGGGTGAAAAACAACACCTGGTCCGGGACCTTGTCCTGGGTATAGTCCCGGACCAAGGCAGGGGGTGTGTTCTCGGCATAATAGGGTGGTCCGGGACTTGTCCAGGAAGTCCCGGACCCTGCTAAAACCTGCCAAACTTATTTTTCACCCCATCAATCCTTAACACACCCAATCTTTCCTAATCTTTCCACAATTTTACATGTTTAATCACCTTAAAACATGCTCCAAAACTCTTCAAATCATAGGCTCAAACCTTACCCAAATTCTTACTCAACATCACTTATATTCCATAACTAGTTTTCTTGTTTTGTTCAACTCTTGTAACAGATTTGGTTGCATCATTATACCATTCAACTTCCCTCACCAATGTCATTCTTAGCACTCAAATGACATTATCTTTACTCCTAATACACCTTTCTCCTTAGCTTGATTTTTGCAAACCATTACTACTCACTAAACCTCTTAAGCACACCTAGTCTCTTCCTCATCATAGAACACTCAAGACTTTCCATTCCTAGGTAAATTTTGACAGCACTTACTTGCTTTACTAAGCATTTTCACCACACTAAAATCAACTCACAACACTTCTTCCCACCTGTTTGGTTTAGACATCAACAATCACATTAAATTCCCACTTGTTCACATATAAACTAGCTTGGTTTCCTAGGTTCATTTTACACACTTAAACCCATTGAAACATTCCCATTCAACAAACAACATTATAGTATCATGACCACCACAATTCAAGGTCTTAATTCAACCTATCATTTAACTCACAAGTCACATAAAAACTAGCTCAAGGTAAGCTTTTTACCTTGCTCCTTTTCGGTTTTCTCCCTCTTCTTCCTCTTTCTCTTGTTCCCTCTTTCTCTTCATGTTTCCACATCAAAACAAAGGGGCATAGATTGCCAACTACAATCATATCCCCATACACATATATCAAACTTATTAATTCAAACCCTCCTTACAAAACTAGTATTTAAGAGCTAGTTTTTAAGGCTTAACTTTGACATTACCTTAGAGTGTCCAAAAGGAGAGCTTGGCAATCAAATAATGGAATTTCCAACACCCCACAAGAGCAAGGTGGAATCGGCTGAAATGGAGGAAATTTTCAACGTGAGGGAAAATTTCCCAAATTACAAGAACAAGCTTGAAATGGCCAAAACTCTTACTTATTATTACCTTAAGACATTAAGGAGGTGGAGGAGAGTTAAAATCAGCTCTTAAAGCTTCAAAAGCTCCAACATCCATGGAAGTGAAGGTGGAGGAATCAAGATTTTGAGGGGTGGAAAACGAAGCTCTCACCGAAGGAGTTCAACGGTACAAATTTCGTGTGATTTGGTGGAGGAATGAGCAAGATAGAGGTGAGACAAGGGAGAGGGTGGTGCTGTTGTTGTCGCGCGTACAGAGAGGAAGAAGAAGGAGTTGCAAGGTCTGGAGCAAATCGTGAATGAAGAAGGAAAGGTGAGAGGATTTTTTTTATTTTACTTTTTACTTTATACTATTTACTTTCTTTATTTATTTATTTGTCTTGTTATTACTTAATAGCTAGCAAGCTATTAATGGGTATACACTTATTAATTAAAACCGGCCCACATTAATTAATAGCCCGGGTCGTTTCGTCTTTTCGAATTAAACGCGTTTCGTCTCCCGGTTTCGTCACTATTCACTTACCGGGTCCGTTTTCCGGAATTTCTCGTTTAATTAATTTTAATGGTTTTAAGCTTCCATTAATACTTTTATAGTTATTTAATCAACTATAATTTTTACGGGTCCGTTTGACCACTTAAAGTCACGTTTTCGGTTTTCTCGAAAAACGTGCTTAAAACTCCGTTAGCGTTTTAATCCATTATTGGATCCGTTTTCTTCGGGAATCATTCCCGTACACTAATTAGGCCTAACTAAGCCTTAGGAATCCATCTCGGACCCTTACGAGATCTATATCTCTTATTTAATTTAATACGCATTTTAGCGTTTTTCGCTTTTCAAGCGTTTTCTCTTTTCTTTTGGTTTTATCTTTTTACCAATACTCTTAGGCCATTAGGCCTTAATAATCATATTAGAGTAATTTAATCGCCATTTTTAGATCCGGGGTATTAAAATCTACCCCCCTTAGGAACTTTGTCCTCAAAGTTGGTGAATCTAGATGGTTACTCTCATGGCACTATGCCAAGGTTATAGTACATGTATAACCTACTGACTCCACAAGTCAGTCTCATTTCATACTACACATACCACCACATATCACAGCATGTATAGCAATCAAAAATACTTTTTTACTCTCTCCATGGAATCGGTCCGAAGACAAGAAGGCACTACAGTCCTCGAATCCATGTTGAGTGATATACTACTGATCCCTCAGGTACCGGTCACGTTGAACACTTACTCTTTCTGGTTCACGGCCGTTTCATGACAAATGGGCACTTACTCTCTCTGGCCCACGGTCCCTTCGGTTCTGATCAAAACGTTACACATATACATATCCTCAGGCACTCTGGTTGACTCACTCAACACAGGAACATCTCAGGGTACTCTCCCCGTCCCGCTGCCTTTGGAAAAATCACACACTGACACCGCCCCAACCGGTCACTTAGGACCGCCGCACGTACGGTGCAATGGTTTCAAAACTAATACACGCCCACCGTTCTACCGGTCATCAAGACTTAAGGCTCAGCCATCGGCGGGTGATAGCGGTTTCAAAACCAGTTTTCATTTCCATCTTCATACTTGAAGAAAATTCTTTTTCAAAATCTGTTTGAAAATTCTTTTTAAAACATCACACAACTCCAAATCAGATTTATGGTAGCTGTATTTTCTTAGCGTGATTACTTGTGACCACTATAGGGAGCTTCAGGAATCATCTAACCCTGATGTGATCAGCATCAGTGTTGAACTATCCTTCCACCCCAATTTGTGTTCGGTTTCCCTTGATCGCTAGCAGATCAAGTTCCACCTCCCACGTCAGTTTCAAACAATCAGATAGTCAAACATTTTGTTTTCTATCTTTTACTCTTTCTAGTCATATTCACGAAACAATTCGTTTCAATTAATCTCTAGTTCCTAGTACTTAGGTCATTTGTCATTCTCATTGCTTCACTACTTACCTAGGTATTCCATACTTATGGCTTTTTTACTCAAATTGTTGCTCAATTTAAAACACATAACATACAACTCCAAAGGATGGAACTCACTCCATCTATCATTCTCAAATAAAATCACCTAGGGAACTCACTCCCTCTTAGGTTACACATCGGTTTCATGCCGATTCATACTCATCAACTCATGTCTAATCTCACTAGACATATACTATAGGGATTCTCATTCCCTAGGAGTCTCTCTACTCCTCTTTTCATAATATTACATTACTCATTACTTGCATCTCTCATGCACATACTCATATTACAATGAATGGGTACATGTTTATGTAACAAGTTCCAATCATCAAAACAATTTCTTTTGTGCTATGCACATAGTAGTTTACGCACCAATACGTAAAACATACTCTAAGCGGTTTCTCGCCCTACCCCCCTTAAAAGGGGTTACGCCCGCGTAACCAACCATATGTTATCACTGAACATTGGTTCATTAATTCGAGTATTATGAAGTGTTTAACTTCAGTACGGTTAATTAACTCATAACCGGGTTCGGTTCTAGCCTCTAAGGCTTCAAGGGGTTTATGACATAGGTATACTTAACCCTGAATCACGGTCCACAAGCTTCTGCTGCGTGACCTGATAACTAGAGCTTAATTCGCTCTTTGGTATTCTCAATGTATTTCAATCGTCGCTTGGTATCTCTTACCGTATGCGAATTCGATGATTTTAGATTGTCTCTCCAGTTCTCTGGGAATCTACTTCGTATAACACTGTATACCTTTGTGATTATTCACTATTTTTCCCGACTTGTTGTCGGTTGAGGTCAAGCTACTACTTAGCATGTAGTGCTTCCTCGTTTAATAGTGGCTCATGGATTATGTTTGTTTCTTGGTTCTGTGCCAGAGTTCTTCATTCATACTACTCTGCATTTTTCCACATATCGATCCTGGGCCCTGTGGGTTACTGCCCACGTTCTTTGTGCATCTTTGGCCAATGGCCGCACGGTTATCTCTCTAGATTCTCACTCAACAGGCTTCGTTGACATTTCTCAATTCCTGGCTCTCCCACTGATCATTACCGCACAAGTGCAATACCAAAACACTCAGTCATACAGAGTGCAGAAGCGTAAACCCTTGACAGTAAATCTCTCATGAGATAGGAATGATCATGTCTCTTTACCACATTTCTTCATCACTTCATATCATGAACTATATACTCTTACAATGGTGCTTGCTGCGTACCATGTTCTTTCTCATTTCTATGGCATCCGCTACTACTTTAGCTTCGCCAGGTGTCTCGCCATTTACATGGCTTGCCATTCACTTGGCTCAAATATACGTTATTTTAAATCTCTCTGCGCGCTTGCGCACTGCTTACTCTGCAGTTCATACTGTACACATACAGTGTTCACTACTCATCCGATTACTCTATCGGTTTCCTTTGTACTGCATCAAGGTTCCTCTTTACACATACTATAGTTCATATACTCATTGGCAATATACACATGCTCAAGTTTTACTACACCGCTCTAGCGGTTTCACATTACATACTTAGGTGGTAGCCTTTCTCTGGAGGATTCACGCAAATGCCGCTCCATAGGCCCCATAATAACAAGTGGTATCCCCACTCTAAGGTAGTGGTTCGTTCTCCACTGTTCCTCTTATGCCTTATGCATAGGTTTAACGTTTAGATCTACAAGTTGCAGTTAGTTTACCGGCTTATAAGCCACATTGCCTCGCCATGCTCCATGCGGGCTGTTTATACAGGTTTCCGCTTCTCCGTATACCATTAAATGGTTTGGAGGTATTACTGGGTTTTGATATGGGTTTCATCACGCTTCCAACATGGAAGGCCCTTAAAGTATTTGACTAAGTCATGCCCTCTAGCATTAGGGTATCCCGTGTTACGAGGGATCCCTTCGGGTTCTACCCGAGTGTTTGCTTAAACACTTGTGTTCTCAACACGATGTTTCGTTCAACTACTGTTGACTCCGGCACCCTTCTCGGATTGCTCCTGGGTGTTACTGAGTAATGCCATTACATCTGGCTTGTACTCATGGTTATGTTCAGTTGTGACTTCGCCTTGCGGCTATGTCCTTGACTATCCCGTTTAGGGTTGTAATGTCTTTATTGGGTAGATCCTTGGTACCTTCTAATACCTTCTAGGTCTGGTCATTATTCTCTTCAGTGAGGTATAAAGTGGGAATTCTATCCCGTTTATCGTACATTAATAAGTTCATTTAGGCATTCGCCGTATTATTTACACTGGTATTCACCCAGTTATTAGGTATTTCCTGAGACATATCCAATGTCTGTGCTTAATACTCTGTGCTTCTCGCACTTCTTAACGTTATGTTCTTAGCTCCATCATCCTACTGGATTCTTGACTCCTTAACTTGGTAAGCTTCCTTGTATTCTTCGATCATTCGAGTGTCCAACTGTCTTGGTTTGAATTGGCTCTTTCGTCCGTAGTATGGAGTGGGCTACTTCCCGTGTACCGTACTCTTGTATACATACATGGAGTATCTTATTGATACGTTACCACTTACCCAACTAACTCATAATTGGTCTGTCAGGCCCGCAAGCTCCTTTGGAGTGCGGTCGTTCCATGTCTCATTTGTGTACACTTGTAGTGTCGGTCACGCCTAAGTGAAGTATTCTGTTGCCAACTCCTCTTGTATCGTCCTATGATAACTTATCGTGGTTCACTGGTTTGGTTTTAAAATTTGGGGGTTTTTGGAAAATTTCATGTTTGAAAGAAAATTGGTTTAAAAGTAAGCTCTTCATGGCATTTCAATGCCGGCTGATTCTTACCAGTCCAGCTCTTGCTGGCCGGTATGTTCTTTATACAGTGGTCAGGCCTTTAGGCCTTTCAAGGTTTCGTTTCAGAATTCTTAGGGTTTGTGTGCTATATTGGCTTCTTCGCCATTCTGGTACTTGCTAAGTACTGTAGCTTGTCAAAGCTCTTTATTGGTCCCGCTATTACTGCACTTGCCGTGGCAAGTGCGCGGTACTGGCGGTTTTTGGGTTAACTCATACCGGTCACGGTATTGTTCACATTGTATTTGGTAGCCTCGTGGCTCTTCCTTGATCCCTAGTTGGATAACTGCTCCTTGGAGCTGATTCTCATTCCTCTTGACATGACTGTCATTCATTTAGGTGCTCTCCACTCTCGGAGTTCCTTAATTACTTTAATTCTATGCTTTACCTCGTTGCTCGTTCCCACGTCTTTACTGTGGTTACCGAGGTTTAACTTATTTAGGTACTACTTTGTAGTCCTATTCGGGTATATCCCGTAGTTATGCTCGTAGCTGTCTAAGCTGTATCAGTTAAGTATTGCAACCTCTTGGGTGTGGCAGGGTGGGTGATCTACCTTTGACTAGATTCAGTCAATATGTATACCATGGATGGTATTAGACTATGGCGGTCCGTAGACATGTGTCCGGTTTTGTTATTATCATGAGTCCGCCTTGTTGCACGGTTGGTGCTTTCTTCTTGCTGTGCTCGGCCAGCTAGGTTCTCGCGACTGCTAAGCATGTCGCCCCAAGTTGCCACAAATTCGGTCTCCTTGGATTAGGATTTCTCGATCTCTCGCCATTATGTGCGGTTATTGTCATTCCAGCGGGATCCGTCTCCGGGCTTTCCGGTTCTCGGGATTACCGCATGACAGGTTCTGGTTCATATTGAATATTATAACTGCCAGATTGGGTTTCCCGTCTCTCTGGCGTTCTTTCCCAAGCTTTTAATGCGGGGGTTGTGGAGGGCGGGTCTGGTATTGTAGGTATCCAGATCATACTGGAAGTTCCTAACTAGCGCATCTCTCACGCTACCACTCAACCCAGCCCTAAGTCTATTCCTAACTCGGTATTTCCTAAGCTCGGTATTTCCAGTCATCAGAGCGATACTTCGCTCTGATACCATTTTTGTAACACCCCAACCGTTAATCTCGTCATTACCTCTTAAACTGTTACTAATTACCTACTCACGCAGCGGAACTCTAATTACAACGAGGGGTGAAACAACGCCGTTAGCCACCCATGTGGCTAACCAGGCCTTCTTACATACCGTAACGGTCTGATGAACTGGAACAACCGAGTACTTCATACAAATACAATACTCAATTCATCTCTACTATACCGAGTCTACAATATACGGATGCCGATAACATACTCGGACTTACACCTCATTCAAACGCATAAGTAATTACAATCTAACTACCCATGCTCACAGCAGTCCCCGTCCTACTCTCTCGAACGGTGGTCAGCTTCAAGTACCTGCACACTAAAAACGTTCCCCCTAGGGGGTCAGCTTACGCTGCGCATGAAATTCGCATATACCGCGTGCTAACCGCGGTACGCCGACTACTTTGGGTCGGATATACATGGAGTTCATTTTAATCAAACAACATGCATCATGGCAATACAATATATATGTATATCACACAAGGAATCTACATCCAATCACGGAACACGATTCCTAACTAACATAACAATGTTGTTAGTGGTAACTGGTTACTCTTAGGCATTGAGGGTTATTCCTCACTATGCCTTGTTTACTTATTCAATACCTCACCCGCTCTCTCGGGTTACTTATTCGTATACACACCCATTCTCTTGGGCTACTCATTCTTATACTTACCCATTCTCTCGGGTTACTCATACATATCTCACCCCTTTCTCTCGGGTTATTATACATTATCTCACACTCTTGGGTTATTATCTCACCCACACTCTTGGGTATTCATACTCAAGCTCTTGTAGATTCTCGAGACACTACAGGTCTCCTACGTCACGCTTGTTACTCTTTACATACTTAAGCCAAAACTCATGGCTCTCTAGCATAGTCTTACTTCCCCGGTTTCGACCCTACTCTGGGTCTAGCATGGTGGGAAGGTTCAACTAGCTCACGGAACTCTCTCTTAGTTCCTATCTCTTTTACTTAGGTCCGACTACTCTCGGACTACTCTCGTTCCCATACACTCCTCTCTCGGAGTTATAATAATATCATGTATATTAGTCTAGAAGCATCATTCTCGATGTTTCTAATGACTTTGGGAACTTTACTTAAATTCGGGTAATCTTAGGTTTAAGTTACCCTCACAATCATATGCTTGTACATTCGGATATTTTCTTATACCGGGTAAAATCCTCATATAAGAGGTCGACCGTATCTCAAGGGAGTCACATAGTCCCTTAGGTCTCTTTACCTTTCTTATATGTTTACATTATTGGACTAACTTCAATCCTCTCGATGGAGGTTTATCTCTCCACTCATATTTATTTCGTGGATTGTTTCAATAAGGTTTCTAACCGTTATCGGGTATATACTCAACCCGTACATCTCCTCACATTTTAGGGAGTTCATATGTTTGTGTTATCGTTATACTTTAATCGATAGCTTGTGTGTGTTTGCATTTACCATTGGTTATGTGACTACCCGTTCAACGGGTTTCTAGTCAATCATACTCACTAGAGTCGGTCTATGCAAGTTAGACCACACCGGCATACAAGTATGTTAGCTCATTCAACATACAACAATGCATGCATAATCAAACAAGGGATTATTTTCATGCTTTAATCTTGATTAAGCCGGCACACAAACACACAAATCAGAGTAACTCGGTTAGCATACGGGGCATGAGAAAATCATACCTTTCACCGGGGTTTTTACTTTTACCGTGTCATCTCACCAAGCTCGGGTCACGCAGTTCTCTGATAATGTTTCAACATTATTATTATACTATCATACGGAACATAATAAAATGTACTCCCGTACTTACCCCGTTATCCCGTTATCTCGGTTTACTTGTTAATTTGAGTTCTCACTTCTCAATCACTTCTAACACTTTCTACACTTCTAGGGCCTTTACATGTCACCAAACAAGGCCTTAACATCTTATAACATCATTAACATTCAAACCCCCATCATTTAAACCTTTAAAACACTCTCTGTAGGTTTCTGGGGGTGGTCCGGGACTTGGTCCTTACCCTAAGTCCCGGACCAATTGCAAACTAACTCTCGGGTGAAAAACAAACCTGGTCCGGGACCTTGTCCTGGAGTATAGTCCCGGACCAAGCATGTGTGCACTCTCGGCCTTAATTTAGGGTGGTCCGGGACTTGTCCAAGGACAAGTCCCGGACCCTGCTAAAACCTGCCAAACTTGATTTTTCACCCAAATCAATCCTTAAACCACCCTTAATCTTTCCATAAACTTTCCACAAGTTTTCACATTTAATCACCTTAAAACATGCTCAAAACTCTTCAAATCATAGGCTCAAACCTTACCCAAATTCTTACTCAACATCACTTATATTCCATAACTAGTTTTCTTGTTTTGTTCAACTCTTGTAACAGATTTTGGTTGCATCATTATACCATTCAACTTCCCTCACCAATGTCATTCTTAGCACTCAAATGACATTATCTTTACTCCTAATACACCTTTCTCCTTAGCTTGATTTTTGCAAACCATTACTACTCACTTAAACCTCTTAAGCACACCTAGTCTCTTCCTCATCATAGAACACTCAAGACTTTCCATTCCTAGGTAAATTTTGACAGCACTTACTTGCTTTACTAAGCATTTTCACCACACTAAAATCAACTCACAACACTTCTTCCCACCTGTTTGGTTTAGACATCAACAATCACATTAAATTCCCACTTGTTCACATATAAACTAGCTTGGTTTCCTAGGTTCATTTTACACACTTAAACCCATTGAAACATTCCCATTCAACAAACAACATTATAGTATCATGACCACCACAATTCAAGGTCCTTAATTCAACCTATCATTTAACTCACAAGTCACATAAAAACTAGCTCAAGGTAAGCTTTTTACCTTGCTCCTTTTCGGTTTTCTCCCTCTTCTTCCTCTTTCTCTTGTTCCCTCTTTCTCTTCATGTTTCCACATCAAAACAAAGGGGCATAGATTGCCAACTACAATCATATCCCCATACACATATATCAAACTTATTAATTCAAACCCTCCTTACAAAACTAGTATTTAAGAGCTAGTTTTTAAGGCTTAACTTTGACATTACCTTAGAGTGTCCAAAAGGAGAGCTTGGCAATCAAATAATGGAATTTCCAACACCCCACAAGAGCAAGGTGAAATCGGCTGAAATGGAGGAAATTTTCAACGTGAGGGAAAATTTCCCAAATTACAAGAACAAGCTTGAAATGGCCAAAACTCTTACTATTATTACCTTAAGACATTAAGGAGGTGGAGGAGAGTTAAAATCAGCTCTTAAAGCTTCAAAAGCTCCAACATCCATGGAAGTGAAGGTGGAGGAATCAAGATTTTGAGGGGTGGAAAACGAAGCTCTCACCGAGAGGAGTTCAACGGTACAAATTTCGTGTGATTTGGTGGAGGAATGAGCAAGATAGAGGTGAGACAAGGGAGAGGGTGGTGCTGTTGTTGTCGCGCGTACAGAGAGGAAGAAGGAGTTGCAAGGTCTGGAGCAATCGTGAATGAAGAAGGAAAGGTGAGAGGTATGTTTTTTTATTTTACTTTTTACTTTATACTATTTACTTTCTTTATTTATTTGTCTTGTTATTACTTAATAGCTAGCAAGCTATTAATGGGTATACACTTATTAATTAAAACCGGCCCACATTAATTAATAGCCCGGGTCATTTTTCGTCTTTTCGAATTAAACGCGTTTCGTCTCCCGGTTTCGTCACTATTCACTTACCGGGTCCGTTTTCCGGAATTTTCTCGTTTAATTAATTTTAATGGTTTTTAAGCTTCCATTAATACTTTTTAATAATTTAATCAACTATAATTTTTACGGGTCCGTTTGACCACTTAAAGTCACGTTTTCGGTTTTCTCGAAAAACGTGCTTAAAAACTCCGTTAGCGTTTTAATCCTTTATCTGGATCCGTTTTCTTCGGGAATCATTCCCGTACACTAATTAGGCCTAACTAAGCCTTAGGAATCCATCTCGGACCCTTACGAGATCTTATATCTCTTATTTAAATTTAATACGCATTTTAGCGTTTTTCGCTTTTCAAGCGTTTTCTCTTTTCTTTTGGTTTTATCCTTTTTACCAATACTCTCTGGGCACATTTAGGCCTTTAATAATCATATTAGAGTAATTTAATCGCCATTTTTAGATCTGGGGTATTAAATCACTCTTTATTTATGTTGTCGCTTTACTTAATGAATTCTGTCCCAGCTCAACCGGTAGAGAGCACAAGAGGAGAATGATGAGGTATCGAGTTCAAAACTCGGTGGAAGTGTTTTCATTTTGAACTCATAGTTTTTTTGCAAATGTTGGACTCGCCCGGCCAGACGCGACCCAGGCCCTGATTGGGTCCATTTCTTATTCCTTAATAAGGCCCACATCTGTCTACTAAAACCTAGTGTGTCATCTGTCTACCCCATTATAAAACTCCCAAAAAAAACCCTACAGTAGACCACGTTGTTTTTACCTGCCGGTGCTAATCCCCATCATTCAGATTGTAGTTTTCAATTCTTGTCGTTCGTGCTCTCCCAGTTCGAACTCGAGAAAGGAAAACCCAGAAACACAAAGAATTCTTTGCCCCTCATCCTTTCCGTTGGAAACCCGAAGCCATCTTGCCACTGGAAATCACCACCGATACCTCTTCATACCATCATTATTCATCAGGAACTTCGTTTTCCTCCTTCCTCGTGCAACTGTGAGCGAACCAGAACCATACACCGAAATCTCAAAATCGCCACCATCCCCCCTCACCCTCTCCGACTGTCACCTTCAAGCATCATCCATCGCAAACATTCAAAGGGTAGGTAAATTTCTACTTCCCCGAGTGGCAAATTGGTGCTCAGCACCTCGATTTTTCCTTTGCTGTTTCGATTCCCATTTCTATGAACTTGCCCGATGAAGTCGAAGAGATGAGGGTCAAATGTCGGTTTCGTCGGAATGGTATTCGATGATAGCACCGATCGAATCTATTTTTCCTATCTCCCTGTCTCTACTTCGCTCCCTTCAATTCGCCATTTTCTAAGTTCTTTCATGACCTGGTATGGGCATTGTAGCCCACGAATAGGTCGGGGAAGTATGTACAATCTTAGACTTCCATGTATGTTTGCGTTTAAGTTACCCTACTGCTAAACTGGTCCACCTCCAGTCATGGTTCCATCTATTTTCTTTCGCAGTCCTATTTCGATTTGTGAACTGGTCCACTTCCAGTAACTATTCCGTCTATTCTCACGCAATTGGGTTCGTGAACTGGTCCCTCTCCAGCCATGAACCTCATTTCCTGCACTCTCAATCTATCTTGCGATTATTACTCTGTGGATCGTCTATGGTATTGTGCTGTACTTGAGCGTTATTCTTTGTAGTTGACAGATACAAGTTCGGAAATTCCCACGAGATGGTTTTATGAAGTTTCCTTTTCTAACTGTTTTGACATCGTTACACTTTCTTCTGATGTTTTACTTCACGAATTGTTTTGTCTGAGTATATTGACTAGTTGCAAGTCGCATTAGAATCACTGGCAGGCAATTACTGGTCGCATGGGAGACTTCCTTTGTATCCATCTCTGGTATTTATCCTTTAACTGAAAAAAAGTTGTGTGCCCTCTGTTCATTGATGCGGTGGTTTGAGCGATATTTATGGTATCTCTGCACATTGTTTTGTTTGTGCTTGATGTTTTGCAAAAAATGAAGTCCGCTTGGTTTCTGATATTTGATCCCCTGTTTGTTTCATAAGCATGTTATGAGTCTGGTTGCTTTCTGTCTCATTTTTTGGGGTTAATATGTTTGTGTGCGGGTATGGATAAAGAGGGGTTCCATTGTCTTAACATATTTTCAGGTTTCTGAAACTAATAATGCAAAGTGAATGATAGATTAACGTCTTGAAGAATGGTCTGAATCGGTGGCAAGTCTAAGATTTAAGCAGTAGAAAGAGTTCATTCCTTTAGTTAACCCTTCTGTTCATTAAAAGAGATTTAAAATAATCAATATGTGGTAATTTTTGCATACCTGTTTAGATTAGAACTTAATTTGCGTTTTGCTAACTTAATAATGGATTAGGATGTGAAAATTATAGATCTAGCTCCTACACTCTAGTTGAAAACCTAGACCTAATCGCTACCAGAAAAGATCGGACCAGGTTTACTGAAAATCAGAACTAGCTTCTGTTGGATATTAGCACCAGTTCGGTCTTGAATTTGGATTTTGTTTTTCTTTGTTTCTGTTGTAGCCTTGTAAACCTTCCGCAAGTTTTTAGTTACTATTTGCTCTGTAATTAGTCTCTAACAATCACATTTCTTTATCTTGCTCATCAGTTGATACATTGTTTATTCTGATTATGGATTAATTCTCTCATCATGTGTATAATGCCTCGTTTGTCGCATTTTTTGTCAATTCTTGTCTATTATTTAAACCCTAGATGGCCCCCTAGGTCACCCCTTTTTCTTTTGATCAAAGTTTTGGAAGGTACCCCACAGCTAGCTTATTTCTGATTTGCTTTGTGGGGGAACACTACCATCCAAAACTTTGAAAGTCTTTTAAGCCTTGAGGGTACCCCATAGCTAGCTTATTTCTGATTTGCTTTGTGGGGAACAATACCTTCCAAACTTTTAAAAGCCTATCCCAAACCACCCCCTAATTTCACTAAAAAACTTTACCAAAAAAATGGAAATAAAAAAGAAAGAACATTGAATTCAGAATTCATTTTCGTTTCAGTTTGCTTAAAGTCTTCTCATTCGTTAATTCATCCAAAATTTCAACCCCTTGGTCTCATTCCAAAATTAGAATTGTCTCTCAAAATGTTACTTCATTTTATTTCTTTCTGTTTTCAATAATTCATCAAAAAAAAGAAGTCATTTCAAAATTCTATTGTTTAGAATTAGGTTTCATGAATGGAGGTCCAAAACCCAGGCCCATCGGCCCAATCCAAACATTAGCCCATACTTGGCCCATCAGCCCAAGACGGCCAGGCCCATCAGCCCAAGCCCAGGCCCAAGTCCAGCCAGGCCTGTTAGCCCAAATTCGCCCAAGCCCAAATTCGGCCAAGCCCAAGCCCAAATCCGGCCCAGGCCCATTAGCCCATATTTGGCCTATTAGTCTAAACCGGCCCAAGCCCACAAAATTGGCCCGTAGCCTAAAATCGGCCCAATATGAAGCCCACCCCAAACTTGGCCCATTAGCCCATATTTGGCCCATTAGCCTAAACCGGCCCGTCAGCCCATACCCACAAAAGTCAAACCAAGCCCACGAAAGTCAAACCAGGTCCACAAAAGTCAAACCAAGTCCACAAATGTCAAACCTTGACCAGAAAGTATTGACCTTGACCAAAAAATGTTGACCTTGACCAGAAAATTTTGACCTTGACCAGAAAATGTTGACCTTGACCAAAAACGTTGACTCAATCATTGACCAACCCCACTTCAACCCGAACGTTGACCCGGCTCATCTTCCAATACAAGTCAAACCAAATCAAATCAAACCCAACTCATTTTCCAAACCCGATTCCTTTCAATTCACTTTCAACTTGTAAATTCCTTTAAAAATCCAAAAAACAAAAAGAATCTCAAACCTCAAGTTTCATCAAGTTTTCAAAGAAACCATTTTATGGAATTTTAAAGAAAAAACTCTTCTCACATCACAGAAAACTCTTCTCCATTGCAGAAAGTTCTTCTCACATATACAGAAAGTTTTCTCCTAAAAACATTTCTCAAAATCAGTGTTTCTTCATCAAGGATTCCGAACAACTTCAAAAATTTTCCAACTCAGTTTTTAACTCAAATAAATCGTTTTCAGGGAGCAAGTAATGTCTAACCCCTTCAAAACATTTCCTCCATGGTTAGAACATCGCTTGTCTCCCTTCCCAAAATAAAAATCCGAGGCGGGGCACTAGGGTCATAACCTCCCTTGTCGCAGTCTGGATCTCTTTAGGCGAGGCATTTGGGTGACAAACCTCCCCTAATTGCAGCCTAGATTTTTACAAGGCGGGGTGCTAGGGAAGTAACGACCTTCCTAGTTGCAGCCGGGATTTTAGAATCGTTTAACTCCCTTCCGCTCGATTTCAATGATTTGGTTTTTAACGTTTTTAAAAACCCTAGAGTTAGAGACGTTATTAGGGTTCGACCGAGAACATCTCATTCATGGTGTTCCTCTCTGAATCCTATTTTTCGACATAAATACATTGCCCCATCCTTCGATCCTCAGCACTTACCATTAGTTAAGTGTCGTGTTCGAGGGGTACATAGGGTAATCCCTCGGGATTATCCGCCCTTTTACAACAAAAAATGATTTCTCGACTTTAAAACTTTGAAGAGAGACATTTCTAAAAAAACCAATCCAATCCTTCCTGTAGAGCCTCATGTCATATAAGCACTCCTCAATCCTTCTCTAAATAAACACCAAGTCACATAGGACCTCCAACTATCAAATACACCCGAACAACCTTAGCCATCTGAAATGCGAAACTTTTTTCAAAATCCGAACACCTGTAAACCAAACATCCTTTTCATACTCAACCACCCTAAAAACCTGAACTCCTTTTTAATACCTTTGGCTTCACAAAACGCCTCAAAAAGCTAACCACTTCGAAATGTGAACCTAACAAACCCGGGAAACTCTTCAACTCCAACAAATGATCCAAACATCTCTTAACTCCACAAGAATGACCAAAATGCCCTTAGCCTCACAAAAGCTGAGACAAATCCAATCCCCTCAAAAATAATCAAAACCTCTCAACCCTTTGACCATTCCCACAAACCGATAGTTCGAGACCTGCCTATTTCCTCAAGTTCTTCAAAATCACCTACTCCTCAATCCATACTCAATCCGATCCTTTGGCTTTAATTGAATCTCTCTAAATAAGGTTTTGAAAGAAGGTAATCCCGACAATTGGAGACCGAGATTTCCTCGGGCACCAATCCATAGTCATGGTCGTTGCCACTTCTAAGGGGTGTAACCCAGTGCGAACCCACACAGATTCTCTGGTATGATCAGATAAGTCCTATCCATAGGCAACAAATCATCAGAGTCAATTAACGGTTCTTAGAACCCTTATCCTCCCTTCCTAGTTCCTTAGGTCAAACTAGGTGGCAACTCTAGTCAATTCTGCCTTATAGAGGCATGAGTCCGTGTGGGGGCCCATTGAGAGCTGGTGTAGTGTTCACTTGCACTCCCCTTTTGCTTTCTGGGAAAGACGGACAATTTAGTAGCTATTTGAGGGATGCCAAGAATAACGGGTTCTCACCCTCCACAGAATGGCATTATTTTAGGATCCAGACTTCTCAGCCAGATCATATTTAGATAGACCCCCCTCATACCGAAAAATCACCCTCCACAGAATGGCGACTCTGCTGGGGAAAACTTGAGTAAGTTTTTCTCATAAACTTGGTCAAGGAAGACTGAACTCCATTCAAGATTGTCGGGACTTCCCCACTTCTTTCAATACCTTCGTGAGATTCTTTTCAAAGCCTCTAGGATTATTCTATTCCACACTTTGAGTGTGTATCTGATGAGGACGGATAAGATTTGTTAGATCCTCAACAAACATCGCAACAATTGGGTTAATAATTAGCTCATGATTAGAAAGAGACACTTAGGATTAAGTGAAGCTAACTTCCCTTTAGGTTAATAAACAACCAATTTGGAATCACTATCCTCAAGATAAAACTCTTAGTGAATAGGTTAGAGCTAACTTTATCTGCTTTATTTACTGCTTTCATATGTTATGTTGTTGTTGCGGGGTGCATGGGGTGGGTAGCTTAGGACATGCATTCCTCTGTGTAACCCGATTTACCCACGATGTCACGGGATCCCCAACCGGTCCACGGTTGATTCCCCATGAGCTAGGGTGACTTTTTGAGTGAACAAACCCACAAGGCGGTATGGTTTCCGACTGACGCCTTGAGCTCATGATCCAAAAATATCCTCCATTATCCGAGTCAAAGCCAGCATATAGTGAACTCTGAGCCTTTAGTGTCCAGCTACCTGGTCCGGTATCTAAGACGGGTTTATGAGAAGTCACCCCCTTGTATGGTGACTGTCCGACCACCCTCTGCCTTACCCTGAAGATTGCGTGGGCTCAGTTCTCCAAATGTCCTCCGCACCACGGGTGTCTCTAAAGCCCGATGTCACGCTACACGTCCATAGAGGATCCCGTATTTACCGGATACCCATACATGGCACAACTTAGTCAGTGAATAATTTGGACTTTAGACACACCTGACCGTGCAGATGACGAGAGACCCGTTCCCATGCAGTACTTCCCCGAGTTTCCCGAAAAGTGAGCATGTTGTCGGATCATCACTGGCCGTGGCGTATGTTTCCTCATCATCTCGGGTGTCCTGACCTTTCGAACTTAAGCACTTCGGACTTTCTTGATAACGTGCCCCATAAAGGCATAGCAGAGAAAAACCCCAAGAGATGATAGTGAAGGGACGACAGTTCCCCGGGTGAGACAGAATCATAATTGACCTGGAAAGTGATTATCCCAACACTAACACTTACAGCTCCACATCAAACACAGCCACGATTTACTTTACGCTATACTTGTGTGCAAACCACTTTGACCAAACCTGTGTTTTCAACATCTTGTTCGGAATCTTTTCTGAAAACCCACTTATGAAAATTCTTCAAAACCGCTTGTAAAATGGCTTTCAAACCTACTGGCAAACTGTTCACGAACATTCTTTAAAACTGAATTTCCAAAAATAAAAACCTTTTTATCAAAACCTTTTTTAAACTCCTCTATTTCACAAAATTTTCTCTTTGTTTTCATTTCCAAAAAGTGTCTCATACTGGTATTACAAGGTTGCACATCCCGAATCTTACGTATCACTTTCTTTCCCATTTTTTTTCTCTTTCTTTACCTCTCTTTTGCAGGATTAGCCATGTTCAACAGATTGGTACCAGTCCCCGGGGAAAGGAAGAGACAAAGGGAAATTGCCGAGCAACAAGAGAAGGAGGCAGCAGCGAAAGAGCAGGGCCCGTATTTCCCTATTTTATCAAGAGCGAGCTCAAGAAGTGGAATTCGCCTCCAACCTGAAAGAGCGATGTGTAGCAATGAAAGACATCGGCGAACCCCTCCCCTTGGGCTTGGCCTATTTGGGCCAACATGTCATTGACTATGAGGCATTATATGAGTCAATTACATATTGGGACCCAGAAGATCATCTATATCGGTTTGCTTTGGAGGAGTTGGTCATGTTGCCAGCAGAGATGGATGCCTTCCTGAAGATCAAACCTCATCAGAAGATGCCTCGGATCCCGACCGATCGATCGAAGACGTCAGCATTCGCAGCCAAATTCTTAGGGGTGCATGTCTCTGAGGTAGAAGATTTTGGGGAATGAGTTTGAGCTTGAGGGATCTCCTTGATCGTTTCTGCAAGCCGTATCGGTCACAGAGAACTCAAAGGCGGGTGTTAAATCTCTGCCTCATGGGTTTACACCTCTTTCGACAAGGGGGCTTAAGAATGAATCCACAGGTCATCTATCTTCTGAAGGCCTATGAAGACGGGCTTAGCGTTGGGACATTCATAGTGGCCGAGGTAGTCAGAGCACTAGATCGATGGTAGGAAGCAGGGGCTCGAGAGACGTTCTTCAAAGGGAGTCTTTTGCTCCTGCAAATATGGCTTTTTGATCACCTGCAACTACCTCACTTCTCGCGGTACCAAACAGTTACCATGTGCACATTTCAAGCTGCAAGAAAAGTGGTAGAGAGACTAGAAGGGGGTTGGAAGGCCTACTTTCGAGATGTTCACCTCCCCTCACATTTTTGGTGGGTACTGAAGGATTGGGATGTCCAAGGAGGAACCGTTAGGTCGGCCGAACACAATGGCTTGGTTCTAATCGGTTTGGACCGTTTTATCACTATCTTCCCGTTAAGGGTAATGCGACAGTTCGGACGCGAGCAGACCATCCCTGGGGCCGAGGTATCGAAATTCAAGAGTCACCGATTCACTGATGCGTTGATAAACTATGTAGCCCAAGCCTACAACACCGGAGTCAAGTGGGCTATCTTCGACGAGCGAGAAACAGACCTTAGCTTAAGTTGTAACACCCCAACCCGAAATCCAATATCCTGAACGATGATAGCTCCCAAAAATAACTAGAAATGCAGCGGAAAATATATACATAACAACGGGTGGTGCTACAACGCCGCTAATCACCCATGTGACTAACAAGGCTACTCCAACTTAATTTACAAATGATGCGGTCTGAGTACTGAATACAAACCTCTTAAAACAACAGAAGATAATAATAAAAGTACAATACTGAATGATGACACCGGTGGTAATAACCCATGTCTTAATTCTACCCCACCTACACTCGGTCGGCAATCTCTTCATTCTTTAGGTACCTGGAATTATTTAGCCATGAAACGGCTCAGCAAAATAATTTGCCGGTATGAAATCGTGCAGCCCACAAGCTACTGGGCCACACCACCTAATTGTCGAATACATGCAGTTCATTTATAAAGCTGTAAATAAGCATAGCACGATAATATCAAGTATCCACACAAGGACAATAATGTCACATAGAACAAGACTTAAGAAGGTCAAGTTAGCTGAACTGAAATTCTTAAATGATAGTCGGTCCACACAATGGGACTGACAGGTATAACTGAATATCTCAAATACTGAAGGTATAGTGACCTCGTTAAGATTGAAAGGTTGGGTATTAAAAACCCCAGAAGATAACGTAGTTAACCTCTGAACTGAGAAATGTGGGAAATAGAACCCTCGAGAGGAATGTAGTCTTCCTCTCCACTGAACTGATGGGCATTAGAATCCCGAGAGGAATAAAGTCTTCCTCTCAACTGAAGTGTTTCATCGCGACGTAAATAGGAGATGACCTGAGACAGGTACAGCTCCTGTAGCATGCATGGCCAGATCCAACTGGGCTCCTCGTTCTCGTAGTATAGAGTTGTTAAGTGTCATATAAAGACGTTAAACAAGAACACGATGTGTATTGTCAATTATCACGTTTAGGATAATGACATTTGTTATAAAGTGAAGTTAGTGAGAGACTTGAGTACAAGTCCTCGGTATACTGAAGCGCAGGTATTTAATCCACTGGTATAGTAGTGTTTGTATGCGTGGGACATACACGTAGTAGTCAGCATCATTCACGCACATAAAATAATACAACAGTGCACAAGAGTAATACAACATTTTACAACAATTATCTTGGTCGTTATTTCAAACAACAGATAGCACACAAGCCGGTGTAATCCGGTAGAAAGCAGACTGCAAGAATTCCATACCGTTCACCGTAGACTGTACTTGTTTAGTTCCCGGTCAACGTCTGGTCAAACAATGTCCTAGAATAGGATTAACTGAGAGTGTTAATTTATGTAACCCTTGTATAATGATTTTATTGATTCATGAAACGATTTCATATTTGTTATTTCATGTGAGGTTTATTCCTTTATACTTAGGTAGTTCTTTTAACCTCTTTCCTTTATTATTAATTAAGGCACTTATATATTTCCAAAACATGTAGTCCTAATTTATAAGACTTATATTGTGTGGCAATTTCTTTTAATTACCTTATGATTGGATGTATAACTTATTTGTCACTCCTTGTGGTTTATTTCTAAATCCTTTAATGTATAAATATATATACATATTTATTCATGCACTATATTTGTTATTTATTTTTAATTGTCTAGGTGACATAACAACTTTATAATTCCTTAACTACATTTATATGTCACACATGGACATTACATTCTTATAATTCTTTGCTATTCTCCTCTTAACCATAAATAATATTTATTGGTTACAATTAAATTCCTTATAACTATATAACCATAGTTTTAATCCCTTAATCACTTATTCTCATTTCCTTTTGATTTACTTGAAAATCTAAAATATATATATTTCACACACACGTATTATTTATGTTAGTTATATATAATTGTCTAAATGACATAACCTCTTAATAAATCTCAATTTATATTTACATGTCATACATGGACATGTTATTCCCATATCTTTTATTAATTACAAACTAACCCCAAATAATATTATTTCTTCTACAAGTAAATTACTTGTGCTTGTGTATCATATAGTTTTAATTTCATAAATCCTTAAATCATAATTTTCGTTTCTAAATATCTTAAATATCCATATAGGACCTACGAATATTTCTAATCTCGTAATTACAACATACTTTTCGGTTAATATATTATAACCTCATTTATTTCTTAACTTTACATTAAACCCCAAAATACATTATAATACATAGTTTTATTTCCTTAAATAATTAATTCACCAAACCACCACTATAATTTAGTAATTATTATTTGAACAATTTAACTTTTATAAATCACCAACTAGCCTCATTAATTTTCGGCTTTGCTTTAGAATTTCTTATAATTACATTTTAACCCCAAAAACTTTACATAATTTACATAATCACTATAAACTATAGTGTTAATATTTAATTTCCTTAAATTTCAATTGATACACAAAATTCCATTAATTAAGTTTCCGCCCCAATTAAAATTCTAAATTTTCTTATAAACTTTTATAATTTACGATTTCACCCCAAAACTTTATAAATTGTTATTTTAATCATCCATTTAGGCTCCAACTTACTGAACAATTTAATATTCTATTTAGTACAGATTAGTAGTCAACCATCCCAGCACAATATTTTGGTTTACTACCAAATCACACGTACATCCTAATTAGCAGATTTGGGTTTTTTTTTTGTTTATATTCACCTCTTTTAACCTGATTTCCTTCTCAGTATCTTCCTCATTAATCTCACAATATCCGTAACCATAAATCTTTAAGACTATACAAAATTCAATTAACTCTAGTTCGGAGGCATGGAAATTGATTAAGAATTTGTTTTACTAATTACATCTCAGAGTATAAACTCAGCCACCTTTATATATTTCTTTGTTATTACTATATATTTTTTTTATTATTTAGCGTATTACTCAAAAGTTAATTTCCTAAATCCCACTTAATTTGACTGATAACTTTTGGTTTGGCAAAACCCACAGATTCACAATTATATTTTCCACTGTTTAATTTTTGTTGTTAAGTTCAAATCCGTAATTTTAGAGGCAACACACTTATTGTTACTTCTAAACCATACGCCCATCAAAACTAAAGAATAAATGCTAGTTACAGTGATGTGGCAGAATAATTCAACGCAGAGGAGAAGAAAGTTCATAGTATATTACCGATTTCAGGAATAAATTTTTTTTTCATTCTCTTAATCTGGTGTGCGAGAATCTCTCTTCTGGTGCGTGATATGCAATAGCTCTTGATGGCACCGATAGTAAAGGAATTCATCTTGCGGTTCTGGAATGAAATGTGTTTTTTTTTTATTTCCCTGCCCTTCTCCAATCTGGTGTGCGTAGGCAGCAGTTCCAGTGATTGATTTATACTACAGTACAGAGGGGCACAACACAAAATGATAAGGAAGTGCAGAGCATGTACACCTCCAGCTCAGTTAATTTGTATGTGAAAAGGGAAGAGAAGCAGCTGGTGCGGAGCTGTATACCCTCTTGTTTGCCAGCAAGGGTAGCAAATTACCGAGAAGAAAAATGGACAGGGGTGCAGACACAAGAGGAAATGAATTTTGCAGTTGAAGTTGTAAAATTACCGATTCTGGAACAGCAAAGAAGAGAGGTCTGTGATGTTTACGTAGCAGAGGAAGAAGAAAGAAAAGGGAAGAAGGGCTTACCCACTCGGTTGAAATGGAGAAGAGGAAATAGACTCAAGCTTCGTATAACTAGGCTAGATTTAGGAAGAATTAAGTGAGAATATTATGGTCCTGACTCAAGGTATTTGTTTATAATTAGCTTTTGTTTTTTTTGGCTAATAATGTGCTCCACAATTGTCTCCCACTCCACAAGGTTTACGGTAGAGATAAGGAGAAATGAGCCACTCAATTTTGATAATTAATGGCATGAGAATTATTGTTGTTCCTTTAATAATTTTTCTTTTTGATAATTGACTCATAAACTAATTGCACTATCCCCCATTTCATTATGGATACGACAATATAGAGAAAAGGAGAGAATGAATGGTTGGAATTATTCCTAGGAGACAATATGATATCTAGCTAGATAATGGTAGGTTAGTTTTGATTTTTCTATATTAACTTTGTTTCCTTTTCTTCTTGCAGGTACACGCTTCCAGGCTGGAAAGGAGCTGCTTAGTTTGACAATTTTATCATCTAGACATAGTATATTAGTATCCTAGATCTAGATTTAGTATTATAGTTAATTTGTGACTTTTTCAAAGCAAAATCTGGCCATAATTTGCTCCAGATTTTCGGTAATGTAGTAGCTGATTTGGTGTGGTATTATCTTGACTATATATTATACAACATGTGGGTCGGTGACTCACCAAATTTCATCACATTTTATGGAGTATACAGCTGCTAAACATTCATGTACTTTACCGGCAACTTTTGGTACCTATGCACCGTATTTCTTTGTTGCTTATCATATATATATGACTAATGATGACTTGATTGTGCTGCAGGTTTTTAATTTATCAGATTAGTGTATGTATATTACCGCAAATGTGGTGTAAGTGGTACAGCCTATATTTGATCATGTGTGCACATGTACACTTGGTGTAAATGTGCCGTTTTTTTTTTTTTGCTTTGCTAATCATGTGTGTGTTATTATAATAAGCATGTTGCAGGTCATTACTTTGTGTAATCCACATAGGTACATTAACGTACCTGGTTGTGGGTAGTTATTTACTTGTGTAATCCATGCATGTATACTACCGTTTTTGATGTATGAATTATGTAAATATATGGCCGGTTTTCCTTGTGAACATATATGTAGGTTTTATCTTGATATAATAAGGTATACATATGTATAGAGAAAGTACATCAGGTAGTTAATTATTTTTCTAAGTGAAAATGTATAAAACAAGTCCCAAAAATGGTACTATAAAACCGGTTTATAGTGTGTTGTTTGGAACTCGTACATTTGTGTTATATAGTGTAGTTATAACATTTGTTATGCATTTATGATATATATTAGGTACTAAGATTATGTACCACAAATTGTTACTTTGTTTAAATGTGTATATCAATTTATTTTAGCATTTATAAATGCTTAGGCAATCGTAAATTATTTACGTTGCTCGCCAGTATTTTTCGTGTATTTACAATGAACGTTATTGTGTACCGGGTCGTATAAACGCTCGTATATTTTTTTTCCTGGATGACGCTCTCTTAATTGAGCTTGTTTCGTAAGGGATTTAATGCCCGTTAATGTTCATACATAAGCATTTATATGCGTGCGTGAAGATGACATTATATTAGCGGTCGTGGATCGAATGTTGTCATTTTATGAGTTGTATAAACGTCCGTATTAATTCCTTGTTGTCGCTCTCTTTATCGAGCTCGTTATGTAAGGATTTTAATCCTTGTTAATAAATGTACATGAGCGTTTTGTACGAGGACGTTAAGACGTCGGTAGAATTACGCCCGTTAGCGTTTATGGTAAAATGACTATTTTTTTGCGTTACGTTTGCGTGTATGAATTTGCATGCGTACGTGTAATATTTATTTACGTACATGTTTGCATGCATGAATTAGCATGCGTATGTGATATGATATATTCTTAGATTAATTCTTCGTTATTTAATAATAAAAAGGTATTAATTAGATTTGGGGTATTTCAATCTACCCCCCTTAAAAAGGACTTCGCCCCGAAGTCTCATATCTAAGTTCAAATGGTTGTGAGGAATCAAGTTCCACTAAGTATTTACAACTCAATTCTACTTTAGGGATCAAGTCCCAAGTTTCACTAATTTTAAGTTCGTAGTATATATTCAACATAGCATACAGTATAATGAACACGAAAGGTCATCACCAAAAATAACTTCAGTGTAGTGCAATGAGTGCACATAATTCATTCATAGTAATGTAGTATAGTTCGAATCATGCAAACACAGAGTAATTCCAATATAGTGTAACGTAGTACACAGAATCTCGTAGTACCATAGTAGCTTCAATGTAGTGTAACGTAGTACACATAATCATGCATAACAGTGTAACGTAGTACACATCAACAGGTAAAGTTCATGCAATCACAGAGTCACACATGTAAACATACAGATCACAGTGCAACGAAAGTGTACATAAGGTGTACATCTATGCTAAACGTAGTAGGCTCTCCCCCCCTTAAAAGAGGGGTACGCCCACGTACCCTAGACTAGTATAGCTAGTCCGTAAATAGTGAAGGAATCTTCACTCTTATTTTGAACTTATGATTAGTTTAAAAGATAGCCTCTCGGCTGTAAGACTTATATTTTTGGTTAAGATATGTGAAATACGTTGTGCATTCCCTTTGAACTCAGTAGATAATTCTGACTGATGGGACCACCACGCTTCTGCTGCGTAACTCTGATTAAATAATGTCGAATCATTCTGGAATAGTTTTAAATGCGCTTGTAGGTGGTATGTTAAAGTTTGTTTATGTACATATGTATGGTCGATGAGTTTTGTTCATCGTTTCCTCCGTTTGGTTATCATTGTTGATCTCGTCTGGACTCTTGTCCGTTTACGGGATATTACCCCTAAATTCTCTGTATTCTCTGACATGCTCTATTTGCATTATTATGCTTTTATATTTGAGTCCCGTATGTATGGGTGAAGGTGATTAATCATCTGATTTGTTGCCGATATTATCCCATGGCTTGTCTAACTGTCGGATCATGCCGTGTTATGCCACTGCTCCCGATTATCTTGTTTCGAGGTAACTGTTAGTTGCAGCATAGTTGGTATCCTTCATTGTATATCTTATTACTGTACGTCAGCTTCCCATAATATTGTAAGGTCTGCCCATCCTGTGATGCTCAAGCACATGTCATGTATCTTCCATTATCCCCTTTGGGTAAATCTACTACGAAGTTCTTCCTCTACGTGGCATATACTGTAATACAGTTCGCCTTCCATTTGATTTTTTTTTCATCGTTGAGTTCTTCACGAGTTTCCCTTGATTATTTGTGCATGTATGCTCATCTCTAATAGCTGCTCATGACGGTGATTCCACTAAGATCCTTCTCGTCAATGTTACTGAGATGTCTTTCTCTTTATTAGAGTTGATTCTTTTCCTGTGTTCCTCCCGCTAGTTGCTGTCTCATATGGGGTATCTTCTTGATATATATTACTACTTACCTGTCCAATTTAGGATTATTCCTTGTCAACTCCATAAGCTCTCGCACGTTTTAGTTGAAGCATTCTTCCTTCCATGGGTCCTTACCCGATTGGTTTGCTATATATATTCTCCATTGATAGTGGTAGCGTCCAGATAGTGGGTTCATCATCTTTGTCGGCGTTGCTGATGCATTCAGTGGTTCAGTTGTTGTAGCTGTAAGGTTGCAGTAATCTTGTTGGTCTAAATTGTGTCTTCTATTCATCGTCTCCTGTAATTGTAATCGTCGGTGTTCGGGTCTTGTATAATACTGGGGCATATTAAAATTCTTCTCTTTGACCTTCAGGTCATCATCCCGTGATTCTGGTATTTTAGCTTACAGTCACCATATTCAGTTTTCACCTTTCAATGTATAGTATGAGCTACGGTCGAGCCGTGCATCTCATATATATAATGTAGAAAGATTCCTGTTATTAATGATTCACAAATTGTCGGTAGTACATACACGATCTTTTATTGCCTGTTCATCAAGTATACCACAGTGGGTTCCCGCTAAGGTTTCTTACAAGGTACAATTTCCTCACAATTCCACATGTTCTTGCCGTTGATAAAACAACTCATGTGAGTGTTAGTATAAAGTTTCTACTCTTTATATTCTACCATACTTATAGGTAGATCCCCATTTAATATACTGCGTTTGCATTCATAAAGAAGGACATGAGAGTCGATCTTTCCCTTCAGATGGCAATATGGCCATAACTTAGAAGGTAGCTTGTAAATACTGTTATTATAGATAAGTGTATCTTGGTCTTATATTCAATTTATTAACATGACTCATGGTATAATGACAATTAGTATTTCCTTCACAGTTGACTATTCTTCCGACAAACACGGAGTTGTTTTAACTATTTGATTCTTTCAGGGTAGCTTGGTTAATTTAACCTTTAACTTACATCCTCAACATCTAATATATTTTCTTAGATAGTCTCTTCATTAGAAATAGGAACAATTTTGACTTATCACAGAGATATTGGTGACCACTTGTAGGGAGTCTCAGGAATCATCCAACCCTGACGGGGTCAGCGTCAGTGTTGAACTATCCCTCATCTCCATTTTGTGTTTGGTTTCCCTTGATCTGACCAGGACCAAGTTCGACCTCCCACGTCAAATATCAAACAACCACATAATTGCAAGTTTCCAAATTTATCTTATCAAGACTTGTGACGTGGTGATTACAACATTCTTTCTTAACTGTTATACAACTAATCTATAACTGTTATAACCTAGACTTGAAACTAGGGTACTCCTTAATTCCTGGAACTAAGTTCCTTTGATCAATCCTTTAGCGTGGAATCTAGTCTTTCTTCTTGGCCTAAAAGATAAAATCTTTATTAAACACCTAGACTCTTACTGTCTAATAATTATTTCATCAGTCATTTGACTCTTAACACATCATGCAAGCAATAAATTCATTTATGGACTTGGATACCTTGAAATATACTCTTCTCTTAAAAAGGCTTTATCTAGTATTTAACTTATAAGGGTTTGATCATTGTCTACACCCTAGTTATCATCACTTGGAACAAAGGCAGTTATAGTTATTACTAAATTGGGATAAGGCTCCAAGGAAAAGTTTTTGAAAATTCGACCAATTACGGTTTCATAAAGTATTATTTTTGTTCCATAAAGCTTGGCTTTTCCTCACTCCATTAAAACTCCATCAGGTGAACCATATGTTCTGTAACACCCCAACCGCTAATCCTTCCATTATCCTCTAATCCTTCCCATATTTACTT
The DNA here is from genome assembly GCA_023374045.1 of Limonium bicolor. Classification (NCBI taxonomy): domain Eukaryota; kingdom Viridiplantae; phylum Streptophyta; class Magnoliopsida; order Caryophyllales; family Plumbaginaceae; genus Limonium; species Limonium bicolor. Next base: position 193,377,722 of record CM041782.1, read on the forward strand.
TACTCGCAGCGGAATACTTACCTACTCCCGGCGGGTGATACTATGCCGTTAACCATCCAAGGTTAACAAGGCTACTACTACTTACCATATCGGTCTGACGATTAGAATGAATACTTACATACTACTTACTTTACAATACCAATTACTTAATTACATTTGATTACCGAGTATACCGAATATATGAATTACACTCCATGTCTACTTCCCAAAAATAATGAGTTTATACAACCACTCCTTCCTATCCAATCAAGAATACAATATCCCAAAAAGGTGTACCACATGGTACACCGGCTACCCAAAAGCTCTAGCCGTGTACAACTCGGTACACTATTCCAATTCCTACTAACTACTCCAAAAAGAATTACATGCTGCCCTTACTCTACCTTCACGCCTCGCGGGTACCTGTGGAGTAAAAACATTCCCCCTAGGGGGTCAGCTTACGCTGCATATGATAACCGCATACCCCGCGTACTAGCGAGGGTACGCCAACTATTTGGTCGAGTACATGCGGTTCGTTTCATTCATACATACATACATGCTTATTACAATACAATACAATACATTCATTTTACCAAGCATACATACATACAATGCATACAAGGAATACAATACAAGTCATTCATTCATACTTACCATACTCACCGCATCACGGAGATACAGTTCTCCAATACATACAAGGTCTTGTTAGCCTTATTACACACCCGGGTTAATCGGGTGTTCAATACCTTTACTCCGGGTCAATGACTTACAATAGTCAAGACCAATACAAATACAATACATACTTCTTACATACTTTACTTCCAGTTAAGTCGGTATGACCTCCGGGCAGGGAATACTACTTCCCACCACCGGGCTTTAGGGTGGCCCACTAATCCAGGATGCTACCCATACAAAGGGAATTGGTCCAAGGAAAAGATCATAGCCAGGATTCGGTTCCAACCTCGTGGTTCCTTATCCTCACGCGTGGCCGAAACTATATCGGGCTTCTACTCATTCCATTTTCAATACTCATGTTAGGAGTTAGGTTGTTAGGAATTAGTAGAAGTCCATAATCACTTCCATACATACTTCATACACAAGTACTCATACTTACACATACACTTCATTTCCATTCATACATTTCATGAATTATACAAACTAATGTTCAAGAGCATAAACAAGAACAATATAGTTTCAAACACATATAAGTGCAATATAAATCCGATTCATGCATTATCTTGTTGGTGATCACATAAGCACACAATCGGGTAACCAAGTTAGGATACAGGGCATGAGGAAATCATACCGTTCACCGTCGATACGTTCTATCTACCGGTTCCTTTGGGCTCAACTATGGGATTCCTATACATACATGAAGTAGTATGATCAATGATCTATTATTGATCTACTTACTCCTTCATTGATACTTTCAATGTATACCTACTACTTCTTTACATTCATACTTGGTTATAAAACCATTCTTTTCCTTACTACTACTTAAACTTGTTTCCTTACACATTTACTTACTTTCTTACCATTATTACTTCATTAATGACATACTACTACTTACATATGCATATCTGTGTATAAGCATATATATACATACTATGATTACTATAATCATATCTTAAAAATTTTTTTTTTGTTTGACCCGACCGACCCACCATGGGTCGGTCCCCTGGGTCGGTCGGTGCAGAGACTCGATTACAGAAAATTTCAGACCGACCGACCCAGCCAGGGTCGTCCACTGGGTCGGTCGGTTACAGAAAGAATCCGACTCAAAATTTCTTCTCGACCGACCCAGGCAGGGTCGGTCCCCTGGGTCGGTCGACTGCAGAGACATTTCCAACCAAAAATTCCACTCGACCGACCCAGACAGAGTCGGTCCTCTGGGTCGGTTCGGATGCAAACTTTCGAGATTACAGATTTTCGGGTCGACCGACCCTGCTAGGATCGGTCCTAGGGTCGGTCCAGCCCAATACTCATTTTAATTACTTATTTTGAATCCCAAACTCTACTCAATTCACACCCAATCCTTTCCTACTCATTTCCACATGTTTCCTACATGTTTAAACACCATTTAAATCCTCTAATTCACCTTCGTTCATCCATCAAACTCATTGCTAAATCCATCAATCCACTTACACCATTTTCCTCCCTTCATTCCAGCACTTATACCAATTTTCTTTCTTCATTGCTACAGATTTTCATTCAAACTTCTAACCTTCATTACTCTCTCAACTAATGCTACTCTTGGCATCTCAAATTCATTACTCACATCCTAGTTCCATTCCCTTAACCTACTCTTTTCCCAATCTGTTTCAAAATACAAAACCACTCCTCTTAGACTCTCCAAATACTTCCTCATCTTAAACAACTTAAGTCCTCTCATTCCTACACAAAATTTGACATAGTCTCCCCTATATTTTTAACATTCTCCACACCATATTTCAGCTCACATAATCTCATTCTCACACCAAACCTGTTTATACCACACATTATATACACAATTCAACACTACTACAACAACATAATTTCCTGCACACATACCCATTCAATACCCAATGTTGTCCCAAGTCTTACACATCATTTAAAACTTCAGAAACTGTTACATTCTCTTCTCCAATACACTACTACATTACCACTACTCATTACTCAAATACATTACTCACTTTACTACTTAAAATCTGTTACACTACTACATACAAAACTAGTTCAAGGTGAGAGCAATTACCTTGTCTTGCTAGTTTTTCTTTCCTTCTTTTCCTTTTCTTTTCTTTCTTCTCCTTGTTCTTGGTTCCAATGAGATTCACACACACACACAAGTGCTACAGCACATAACCCATACACAATACCATTTAGCATTTCATCTTTATACTAACCCTAGAATTCAAGTTTTAGGGTTTAGAAAAGGGTGTTACCTTCAAATGAGTAGATGAAGTTCTTGACTAGTGGAAGAACAATATTTCTAGCCCAAGAGGGAGCCATAATCGGCTGAAGCAACAAAGAGCCAAGAGTTCAAAAACATGGAAATTCTTATAATGCTAATGAGGGCTAGAAACGATGGATTTTCGAACTTCTTTTTACCTCAAGATGACAAGGAGGTGAAGGTGCTTCTAATGGTGGCTTCAAATCTCCAAATGGTGAACACCCATAAAAATGAAAGTGGAGGTTTCGGATTTTTGAAAGGAGGGAAATGTTCTCCTTTGCGAGGGGATTCCAATGGTGCTGTTTTTATAATTTTTGGACAAGTATTGAGCTAGAACAAGAAGAGAGAAGGAGGGAGTTTTGTGGTTTCTTTCATTTCCCATGGCTGTCGTGAGGTAGAAGAAAATAGAGAAGGAGAGAATAGAGAGGAGGGCCACGTGAGTGAAGAGGGAAAAGTGAGGTTTAGGAGAGAGAGTGTGTTAGTTTTACTTATTTCTTTCTTTGTCTTCTAGCTAATAAGAAAGAAATAAAGAGAGTGGGAGAGAGTGCTGTCCGCCCCCACACCCACACACATCAGATTTTTACATTTTTATTTGTAAAGTGGACACACTAAGTTTGTTTATTTGCATTCTTACCCCACAACTTACCGGTTGTTACAGTTTTCACTAACCGGTACCCGTTTTCCGGAATTTTCTCGTTTAATTAATTTTATTGGTTCTAAAGCTTCACTAATATTTATTAGTGACTATTTAGTTGACCAAAATTGTTACGAGTCTGTTTGACCCGCTTAAAGTCACGTTTTCCCGGATTCCTCGAAAAACGCGCTTTAAGGTCCGTTTATGCTCTTAACCCATTTTAAAGGTCCGTTTTCTTCGGGATTTGTTCCCTCATATTTATTTTAGTGTAATTAAGCCTTTAAAAATATAATTAGCCTAATTAATCACTGTTTTTAATTACGGGGTATTTCAGGGATGGAGAGTCTTCTTCCGGGATATTACTAGTGATAAACAGATCAAGTGGGTCATCAAAGATTGGGATGTCCAAGGAGGGGCCGTCCAATCAGCAGGTAACAATGGTTTGATCCTCATAGGCCTTGATAGATTCATCACTATCTATCCATAGAGGGGGATGCGGCAATTTGGGCGTGAACAGACCATCCCAGGAGCAAGCATAGAGGGATTCAGAAACCACCGATACACAGATCCTGCAGCCAGATATCTTGCCCAAGCCTATGGCCCCGGGATGAATTGGGCTGTCCTCGATATTGATCCATATTACATGAGCTTAGGTCCCGAATATTCAGCATGGTTGGAACGCAGAATTGATAGATTGATACCCCACGCCTATTCCTTGGAGCATTCGATGATCAAGCATGATCCCCGCCTTCCGATTGTTGAAAGTCTACAACTTTCGGAATTTGACGTCTTGCAGAAGAAGAAAGAGAAGAAACGACAGAGGGAAGGAGAAGCGGCAGGAAAAGGAAAATAAAGATGAAGCGTCAGCAAGCCATAAGTTGACCTTCTAGATGGACATGGTGCCTCTTTCACTTTAGACCATGGTGTAGTAACTAGATGAATGCAATTGGCTATGTAATCAAAGTCTAACTATTCGGATGTAGTTTTCCCCTCTTTTGAATTTTGATGTAACTCCCCTTCCCCCTGATTATGGAGCTCGGCTATGTAATCAAAATTTGACTATTAGGAGGTAGTCTTCCCCTTTTTCTGAATTCGGATGTAACTCCCCTTCCCCCTTATTATGGAGTTCGGCTATGTAATATTATCTAACGCATGATTAACTAATTTTATGTTTCCCCCTATGAACTCGGATGTAACCCCCATTTTCCCCAATGTATGCAATGAAATAGTACGGCGTTTGTTCTTGGAAATGGAAACCGGCTTTGCTCCTTTTCCGTTTTATCATTTTACAAAAGAATTTAATCGATGGAATACGTCGTTTCATAAAGATCGAGGACGCCCTCTATTTTTGCTTTATCATTTTATGAAAAGGATTTACGCTCATCACTGACGTCTTCCATGTATTCCATATTCCCCGGTATCATAGAAACCAACCAGAACAGAGCAGAGTGTCAGGAGCTTTCTTTCAGTTTCACCAACATTACTCGATTGTGGAAAAGAGATTCCCGGGGCAGGCTGGCCAGTCACACCGCGACCGAAACCTCATCAGAAACCATGGACCCAAACCTGATCAATCCCACCGCCCTAGAAGGTGCCCCGGCCACCTCAGCTATTGATGCAAGTGCGAGTGCAGCTGTAGGAGCTAGCAGCAGTGGCTTACGTCTTTCGGATCCAAGTGTTCTCTACCGTATGCTGGAACAGTCTACGAGGAATAAGAACATGCTGAAACAGACTGTTGAAAGGCTAGAAGAGAAATTGCGCCAAGAGAGGGCAGCCAAAGGAAAGGACCCATACCTTACTGATGACCCTGACGATGATTATATTGGGGACACCCCACACCACAATCGATGCTGGAGCAGCCAAAACCCTATGTTCAATGCCACCACACCACAACCGATCGTAGTGACAACCATATCCCAAACAGCTGACCTACTTTCTGGAGCACCTATGCCACCTCCAATCATGACCACGGTTCCTACAATACCAACCATCTTCCCCAGACTACCACCGCTCCCTCCTACTGGAGTCACTGCCCCCGACGACCAATCTATATCAAGTCAAACAATCCGAGCCCTTCATCACAACTCACCACACCCTGACCCATCCAACTCAATCCATATCAGTACACCGCCCCCCGGACACGCTATCCGTCTTCGAGGAAGTAATTCCCCATACCCAACTACTACACAGCCGTCTAACCAATTGATTCATGGACTATAGTCAAGCCCCACCCGCTGAGCACCTTCCAATTGACTTCGGTCAAATGAAAAAGTCCATGAAGGAAGAGTTACTGGCAGAATGCAGCTCGGAGAGCGACAAAAGATGCGGGTTTCCGTCATTTCCGATTGAAGCCAAGTCAAGTTACTGAGAATCTAAAACTGCTAGAAATCTCCAAGTACGCTGGGAAAGGAGAGATCTAGACACCATCTTGCCCATATTCGACAGAGTCATGATATGCATGGCCTTGACGATGACATGAAGATCATTTGTTTTCCCAGCTATCTTGAAGGAGCTGCCAGACATGGGTGCCGAGACTAGATTTCTCCGGAAAGAAACTAGAGGATGTTTATCAAGCGTTTGTGGAGCAGTACAGTTACAACACCCATCTAGGAATCACTCGTAGAGACCTTGAGACAATGAGACATAGAAGTGATGAAACTGTTATGGAATTTATCACACGATGGAAGGAGGTAGCGGTCAGATGATCGACCGTCCCACTGAAGACGAGCAGATTAGAATAATCACCTGATGTCTGGAAAAACCCTATGCAGATCATCTCAAGTCCCTTAGGATTTGTGACTTCAAACATCGAAAACTGCTGCTTCGGCTGCCGAAGAGTTAGCACTGGCAGGAAGATTAAAAAGGGTTGAACCTCCCTGGATCAGGACCCAGAACTTCGTACCATCAGAACCGTCAGAACCGTGATAACAACAACAATCACAACAACACACGACAATAGTAGCAATAACAACAAGACTGTCCCAACACCACCGGTGTGAACTAAGTACAACCCGAGTTCTCACCGATTACCCACCTCCTACCTCTCCTCGCGGTAGGTATTTACCAGGCACAGTCCTAAGGATCAGGCCAGAGTTATAGGGGCAACACCTCCCCCTGTGATACCAGACTCAAGCCCAACGTCAGTACTCGGCCTTTGGAATGCCCCTGAGTAAAGCATACAAGAAGTTAAAAGAAAATGCTTTCTCTTGAAGCATCCAAACCCTAAGCCTGGGGTCACCCCAACTCGGGTCTGATTTTAAACAAGCTTCTGGGACTATCACCAGATGAAGGGTCACAATGTAGATAATTGTAGAGCATTGCGTCATGCGGTACAAGATCTGATTGATGTAGGAGAAGTTCAATTCCCTAAGACCACTCCCAACATCACGAATAACTCAATCCCAACACATTGAAACATGGTAAGTCTGGTGAGGGAAAAAAGGAGAATCAGACCTAGGAAGGATTGTTGAAAATAAATGCCATCGGAAGTTTCTATGACCGGCCACCCAAAGCACGCCTCCACCAATCATGTTGTCATTGCGTACTCGATGCATTCCGAACCCCCGTCAGCGATCGTTACGACATTCAACCCATGATGCGGAGAGTATCTAGCTATGACGCATGAAATGCGAAACAGTTGAATGTCTGGTAGGGCAAGGAAGGGCGTCTATAGTCACTCTACTGATAGTGAGTCGAATATGGAAAAGAATCTCGAGATACTGGTGGGGCTAAACTTTGAAGCCCTGGAGCTGCATAAAGCCATAGAAAGCGTTGGAGGTGGTAGATAGAAGCATGGTGTCGGCAGAAGATTGTCGGAAAGCGTGGAAGGAGAAGCTCTGAGTGCAATGTCATCATGATTAGATAAGAAGAAGAAGATCCACCGGGCTGTAACCCTTGTTAATGGCACCATTTCTGATAGCAGGCGAGGAAAAACAGGATGATGACTTTGAGAAAATCAGTCACTTAACCCGCTCAGGAAGGATTTCAAGCCCGCTGAGCTCGAAGAAGAGCCAGAAATGCTGCAGCCAGAAAGTCCATGACCTTACTCTGAATGAAGAGCGGGAGAACAAGTTGGTGGGAGAAGAAGAATTGTTGAGAAAACTGAAGACTACCAGCATACCATCACAACTCTGGGTCCCTGCTGACAATTTCAGAAGAGCACAAAGATGCGGTTGGCTCGACATTGGGGATGGACAAGAAGCGGCGCGACGTCAGTCGAAAACATCATAGCTCATCTATCCCGGACTCCGGACCTCTCCATAACGTTCACCAATGACGAGATCCCTCGCAGGCAGGAAAGGCCCTCTACATAACTGTGAAGGCTGGAGGGTTCCAGGTCCCCAAGACTTTGATTGATGATGGGGCTGAGGTGAATGTTTGCCCGCTCCGAGTAGCCCGTCACATGGGAGTCAACGACTTCAAGCCGGTAGACATGACGTTGAGTGCCTTATGACAACTACCATAGAAAGGTTTTGGGAACCCTCTCACTTCCAATCTTGATTAAGGACGTCTCCCTGACCATCAAGGCAATGGTCATAGACATATCCTCCACCTTCAACCTTCTGTTGGGGCGAGATTTCATCAATCAGATTAGAGAGTCCCCTCAGTAGTCCATCAGAAGCTAAAATTCAAACCGGAGAAGAAGAATCGTGGAGGTTTTAGGAGAGGCCAGAGCTGAGTCCCCACTATTTGAGATTAATATACGGGGGGGGTCGAGAGTTAGTGACGCTTGGGGGCTTCACAGTGGCGAGGCCACATTCACAGGTAAGTCAAACTTCTTCCATCATCCTCTCTACTTCGACCCTAGTGTCTATAGCCCCGCATCGCAACACATGATGTCTCGGATGGGATACAAACAGGGGAGTGGGCTAGGCAAGGAGCTGCAGGGCATGACTAACAGCATATATGGGGGTCGAGGAGCTGGATTAGGATTTACGGAATTGCCAGGTATGACGTTGACAGATTCACATGTAAGAATTCCACAGATTCTTTCTTATCAGTTAACCTTGAACCATATGTATCTGTGAGTTGTGATAAGCAGAAAGCAGTTCAAGCTCAGGGAAATCAGGAGACAATGGAGTGGGAGAACTAGTGGACCACTTTATTCTCCCTCAACTCATGCCTTGAAGACCATGACGATGAGGGATGCGACCAAGGAATGAGGAGAGATTGCAGCGGAGAGCAGTGTCACGACCAAACCAGTCATCAAGGACCCCGTACCCTCGGTAGATGGCCATGGAGCGTGTCTTGTCGTCTATCATAAGAGAGTGGAGCTGATTTCCCGGGAGCCATATTCAATCAGTCTAGTTGATAGTGATAGCAGTAGCAGTAGTGATAGCAGTAGTTCTCGTAGTGCTGATGACGAGAGTGATATCTGTCTTAATGTTGATGAAGGAGAAAGAGAGGGGGAGCCACCATTTATTTTCCACTGTAAAAATGGTGGCAATTTTCTAACAATTACGGAGTTACCCAGCTCTTCGAATATTAATGAAAGTTCAGTTCATTCAGAAAATTCATCTCTTTTATCACTTGATTCGATGCAAAACTATGAGGCTGAAGAAGAGGAATATGACGAAGAGAATATGCCTCCCACAGAACAATATTCCACCCACACTCAGATTGTAGAGGACATTGTAGCAATAAATATTGGAACACCTGATAACCCCAAAACTTTGCAAGTCGGTTAGGGTCTGAGTGAAACAGAGAAATGTGACTTGACTTCTCTACTAACTGAATATGTCGATGTTTTTGCTTGGAGTTACGCAGACATGCCTGGGATCGATCCGGACATTGTCCAACATCGAATACCGTTGTACCCAAATGCCAAACCTAAGAAACAACATTTGAGAAGAATGAAACCTGAGCACCAATTGAAAGTGAAAGAAGAAGTTAAGAAATTGTTACGTGTTGGCTTTATTCGGGTCGTCAATTACCCCGACTGGCTAGCAAACATGGTAGCAGTCCCTAAGAAAATTGGGAAAGTGCGTGTGTGCATCGATTTTTGGGACCTAAATGAGGCTAGTCCCAAAGACAGTTTTCCCTTACCCCACATTGACATCCTTGTTGATAACATCGCCCAACATGCACTACTGCCATTCATGGATGGATTTTCAGGATACAATCAAATCCAAATGGTTGTAGAAGACCAGGAAAAGACGTCTTTCATTACACAGTGGGGAACCTTTTGTTATGTAAACATGCCCTTTGGTTTGAAGAATGCCGGAGCTACGTATCAAAGGGCTACCACTACACTATTGCATGATATGATTCACGAGGAAGTGGAGGTATACGTAGATGACATGATCGTCAAAGCCACCCAACGAGAGGACCACTTGACAAACTTGAGAAAGTTCTTCAATCGGATGCGAAGATACAAAATGAAGCTGAACCCCGAAAAATGCACATTCGGTGTAACCGGGGGAAAACTTCTAGGATTCATGATTACAACCCGAGGGAACGAGGTAGACCCGGATAAGATAAAGGCCATTCAAGAAATGCCTCCTCCAAAGACTGAAAAAGAAATCAGAGGTTTTTTAGGCAGAATTTAGTACATTAGAAGATTCATCATGCAGCTAACCAAGACCTGTGAGCCTATCTTCCGTCTGTTGAAGAAGATGTGTCTAAGGTCTGGAATGAGCAGTGTCAGGAAGCCTTTGAAAAGATAAAAACCTATTTACAAAACCCGCCGGTTTTGGTACCGCCCCAGGAGGGTAGGCCAATGATCCTTTGCTTGATAGCTCGGGAAACAACCATGGGCGCCATGCTAGCCCAAGAGCAAGGATCCCCACCGTGTGAAAAGTTGATTTACCATATCAGTAAGAAATGGGTTGATGCAGAAACACGATACTCTGACATCCACAAATTCTATGCTGCTTTGGTTTGGGCTACGAAGAAGCTGAGGCACTACTTGTTACGGCAAGAGGTTCATCTTATCGCACGCATGAACCCTATAAAGTACCTGCTGGAAAAGCCAATTCTTGACGGTCGCTTATCCAGATGGTTCCTATTGTTATCTAAGTTTGATATCAGTTTCAAAATTCAGAAGTCAATCAAAGGGAGTGCCATAGCCAAGCATCTAGTAGAATGCCTTGTAGCATCCGAGTTCTTCGAAAATAACGATTTCCCAGATGAACAAATCATGACATTACGGAAAACTTGCTTCCAGCTGCGGTAAAAATCAATTACCTGGTCACTAATAACATGGCGGAATACGAAGCCTGCATCCTGGGACTTGAAATGGCGTTAGAACTGCAAGTGGAGGAGTTAGAGGTCTTTAGCGATTCTAATCTCGTTATCTCACAAGTCAACCAGACTTGGGAGATCAGAGAAGAAAGATTGATCCCCTACCATAACTACCTTTCACACCTAATCACCTGCTTTTGGAACGTAACTTTCAGCATGTGAACGGAGCCAGAACATCTTTGCAGACTTTTAGCCTCCCTAGCTTCAGTAGTCCAGGTGCCAAGCGGCTCATTATACTTCCCTTGTGGATAACGATGACCAATGTACCTCGTTCGAAATTGGAGCCATCGAAGTGAAGGAAACCAAAGATGAGTGGTTCGTGGACATTGAAAATTTCCTCATAAAAGGAGAGTACCCGCCAGAAGTCACTAAGCAGGACCACATTGCTCTGAGAAGAATGTCAAGTCAGTATGTGATCTGCGGAACTAGAGTCTACAAGAGAATGCCGAACGGAATTCAACACTTATGTGTGACCTGAAAAGAGGCTAATAAGATCGTTGAGGATGTCCATGAGGGAGTGTGTGGGACCCATGCTGGAGGACATTCCCTATCCCGGAAAATCCTCAGACTAGGGTACTACTGGACAACAATGGAAGCCGACTGTCATGCATTTGTGAAAAAGTGCACCAAATGTCAGACACATGCTAACTTGCAACACCTACCTCCCTTACCCCTGACAGCCCCTTGGCCGTTCTCTATATGGGGAATCGACATCATTGGAGAAATTCACCCTAAAGCTTCAAATGGACACCGCTACATCCTTGTGGCGATATACTATTTTAGCAAATGGGTAGAGGCACGTCATTCGCGAACATCGGATCAAAGCAAGTTGCCCAGTTCATCGAGCGAGATATCATATGCCGATACAGAGTTCCCTCATAGTTTGTATCAGACAATGGTCCTTAATTCGACGGAGACACTACCCGGGTCATGGAAAGATACAACATCCGTTACCATAGATCATCCCCCTACCGACCTCAGACCAACGGAGCAGTTGAGGCTGCCAACAAAGCCATGAAGAGCGCACTGTCAAAAATGGTCGAAACATACAGGGATTGGCCAGAAAAGCTACACTACGCGATCTGGGATTACTGAACTACTGTCAGAACTGCAACTGGAGCCACCCCGTATTCCTTGGTGTATGGGTCAGAATGTGTTTTGCCAATCGAGCTTGAAATTCCAACTCTTCGGGTCACTAATGAGCTGAAAATTGCTGAAAGTGACTGGTTGCAACAACGCCATGACAGTTTAGCTCTTCTTGATGAAAAACACCTACAGGCATTATATCACATCTAGGGTTACCTGAAGAGAATGGCTAGAGCGTTCAACAAAAGGGTCAAAGAATGAAACATCCAAGTGGGTGATCTCGTCCTAAAAGAGCTGAGAAAATATTTACCAGACCCACGAGGGAAGTTCAGACCGAACTGGGTGGCCCCTTATCTAGTCAAAGAGATAACCCCTCATGGTGCCGTATTACTGACAGATTTGGATGGGAAAGAATTTCAAAGCCTTGTCAATCTCGACCGGTTGAAACGATATTATGTCTGAACCGCCACAAAAGTAAAAAAAACACACTCATTCAAAAAATCCAAAAAATGCATCCACAAAAAAGTGCATCCACAAAAAATGCATCCACACAAAAGTTATCATTATCATTTGCATTAGGTTTAGCTTAATTGCATTTGCATTGCATATCCTCAGTCTCGAGGTGTATCTCGATCTTTAATTCTAGGAAAGTCACATAAGTCATCAAAGGCCGCCGAACTCTTGTATCATTTTCCCCGAAGAGGTCTTGAAAGGATTTCAAACCCCCCGTGAGAGTCGAGTGCATGAGAGAAACACAGAGCGTGCAAAACCAGAGCGCTTGATGCATTTAAATTTCAAAGCACCATGTGAGGATCTCCCTTCACGGAACTAGATATTGATGAGAAAAGTGCGTTACCATTCATGTCAAAATTTGGGAATAGTAGAGGAAACAATTATCTGTCAATAGGGATGATGAGGCACCTAGGATCGAAGAAAACCTCCACAAGGCCAAAAGCCTTATTAACACTGAAGATGATCCCTTAGTGAACCCCACTGAGCCTTTCATTGAAAATCTTTTTGAAAACAGCTCCACGATATACCACCCCACATCACGCAACCATTCACCCCCTGCAAAAGAGAGATAAAGAGCTGAAGCCATGGTTCCTTCCCTACCATTTAAAGCATGGAAGAAAGCTTGAAAGAGATACCCAAAGAGGATGAAAACGAGAGAAGCGGAGCACAAAACGCTCAAAATAGTGAAGAGAGGAAATGAAAGTCTCACATCACTCGATACCTCCACACCGGATAAATAGATAAGACCAGCAATGTCAAACACGAAGAAATGCAGATAGACTACTCAAAGAGAATAGCAAACCAAAAACGAGAGCACATAATAATCCACACAAATGCGAAAGAAGTTCAAAAATAACTCCACCCATGGCAAAGGTGAAGCATATCCTCCGTTGCACAAAAGCTCCACAATCCTCAAACAAATCCTCCAGTCTCATGTGACATACCCTGCAGCCCCGTTATAACCCATCGAAAGACCTCCGACTTAGAGATGGTATTTGCTTGATTTGAAAAGTACCAAATTTGAAACATGAAAGGCCATGACACGTCCTATCTTGTTAGTACAATCGTGCACAAACGAGCGTCAAAGAAATCAGGAAGGTAGAGAAACCCTAGTGGTAATACCCTGAATTTTTGTAACCCTAATGGAAACCATAGTTCCATAGGAATTATTAGAGAACACGAGGAAACCCTAGTGGTCGGGAATCAACCAAGAAACCCTGGAGAAACCCTAATTCAGAAAGTTCCGAAAAACACTGAAATTTCAGGGAGTTATTTAGAGGTCAAAAAGCCCTGGTCAACTATGGTCAAACCTTGGTCAACCTTGGTCTGACCTCGGTCAAACATTGGACATTGGTTAAACCTTGGTCAATGGTCAACTTTGACCATGATGATGTAGTGATGATGTAGTGGTGATGCATTGATGATGCAGTGATGATTCAGCGATGATGTCGGCATGACATAATGATGATGTAAGCGTCGAGGTGTCAAGAGATGAGAAGTTACACATGGTCCAATCAAGAGAAGCCTTGTGTCATCTTCATTAATGACTAAACTCCCTTAGGTGTCACTTTATCATTCGACAACAGTTGGAACCAATGAGGGTGAAACACGTGTCCTAACCTTATTAATTATTCTTGTCCTTATATAATCATGAAGATGATAAGGATTATCATATTAATAATGAGGGGCGGCCACACATGGAGGGTGGAGATTAATCCAAGCAAAATATCTATGATCCAAGGGCTGTAAGTGAAGACATCTTTCTTAACCTCATCAATATTCACTATTCTTGTCTTATTCTCATTATTAGCCATGCCACTTGTCTCCTTCATTTAATATGGCCGGTTACACATGGATGGATGGGATTAGAGCTTGGATAGGTGTCTCGCATCTAAGGGCTCCTTAAGGATAAGGCTTATCTCTTTAATTATTACACTTGATTAATGAAGTAAAATGAACTCTTTTTGGTGTCCACTCACGCCATCTATAAGAGGGAGCTGGGTTCTGTTTCCTTGCCTTTTCACACAACCTCACGCCATTATAATACCATAGAAGCTCATAGAACACAACACCATCATTAGAGAAGAGAATCAAGCTAGAAATCAAGGAAAAACAAGATTTCAAGGAGGGAGAAGCAGCTGGTGACCTTGGGCGAATTGGTTGGTGGAAGAAATTGATTCAATTAGCTAAGGAACTTTTAAGGTCGTGGCTAAAATGGCAAGGAGATTCCAGGTAACACTTATGCTCACCATTTCTTTCTTTAAACCCTGATTTTGAGCTTTAACTCTTGTTGATGGTAACTTCCAAACCCTAGCTTCTCTTGAGCTTAAATTTTTACAGTGTTCTTATATAGTTATTACTAGACTAAGCTCAAAAATTCAGGCTAAAATACCTTTGGGAAGTAGGCTAATTTCTAGGAAACGTTTAGGAAGGAAAAATGTGTTTTAAGACTCCATGAGTGATTTCGATGGGATTTTGTTGAGTTTGGTGTGTTATTATACCTATATTAACTCATAATAATGGATTATAGGTGGTGGGAACTCATGGTTAGACATAAAAATGCTAGGTTAAGGTGGGAGGGCTTAAATGGTGCTTTAAGCCTTGAGACTTAGTTAAATAGGTTTCCGAATTCATCTTGCCTTGAAATTTTGAGGGTATTCTTATATTTCAAATTTAGATCCATGGTAAAAAAAATTCAGGTCGAAACTCATTTGGGAAGTCATTCGAATTATTAGGAAGTGATTTGGGTTAAAGGTGTGCTTTAAGCTTGTATAAGTGTAATTGTGTGTTGGTTATTGGATTTAATGGTTTATCTGGTCATTATAGTCCTAATATGACTTGTGGTTGAATTTTTAAGAGATGGTGAAGTGTAAAATATATAAGGAAGCCCTGTACGGTTATATGTGTGCTAAAACTTGGAAATAAGGAAAATTGTGTTTAAGTATGGTTTGGGGTGTTTTGTTGCTTGGTTTAGCCTTGAAAGGTTTGGAATGATATTGGTTTGACTATTTATCAGAAAATATGATGTGGATATCTTAACCCCTTTTCTAAGGATGATTGTGTGTAATATTCTTCTGGATGGTTTTGGAAATGATTTTTGAGCTATCCTTGTGTTGAATGTTGATTTATGACTGATAAGAGATTGAGCTGGTTCTGGTGAGTGGATGGTATATTCATGGGAGGATCTTATTATTACATGAATTGTGAAGAATCTATTTAAGAGTTTTACAAATTATGTTGGTCATGATTATGAATGTTGGATTGGAAATTGTATTGTGTGTGATACTATGTGATGGTGGACTTGTTGGTTGGTTGGATGGTGATATTGAGAAAGGCTATGGTTAGCCTCATTGAGAAAAGCTATTTGAGCAACTGAATATTAAGTCATTTTATGGCTTGCCGTATTGGCGGCTGATTATTAGACTCCTAGCAATGAATTGGGGTCGTCCTATGATCTACTCTTTGAGCTATGGTAGCCTTAGGGGGTGTGCACACTTAAGGACATAGGGCCAGAGAATTGAGATTTGTGGATTTCACTTTGTGATTCCAGTGGGGGTGTTGAGATTTAACCGATTGATGAGGTACGAATGTGATGGTATTCCAAGGGCAGGAAACTCTTCTGTGTGATATACTCTTATTGCATTCCTCTGCTTGTGTGATGATGTTGGATGCTTATTTGTTATGCAAAGAGTTTTAAAGAGAAAATGAATTTTACAGGGTGAGGTAATTGTTACTCAGTTTCGCTGATTTTGTGCAACCCCTTCGTGTGTTTGTTTGGATTTATGGTTGCAGGTGAAGTTAAATCTTTGTGTGATATTGTTCTTGAGCTTGGGACAAGGGAACACACCGACATAGCTAGGAATTTCATTTATTAGTAAGTGGCAAACTCCTTGGAGCATGTTCCGGGAGTTAGGTTGTAGGTGGATTAGCCTTAGCATCCACACTAGTTGGTGTGGGTGTGGCGGTAGCACTCCGGTCTGGCTTATGTGTTATTTAGTATTCCACTGTAAAATATTGTAGAAAGTTGTACAAGTAAAAATAAATAAATTAGGGTGTAAAAACCGGGGTGTTACATACGTAATGTCTGATCTCAACAGGGAGTTGAGTACGTAGGCAACCCTCTCAGGGTGCGACCCCGTCCCAAATAAAAACCCTCCCCCCTCGAACCACAAGGCCATTGCCATCACTCTATGGAGGAACCCGCCCCAATCGAGAGGATCATCTCGAGGCTACACCGGAGCCATCTCAGAGTCGTGCCGGAGCCACCCGACCGCAGTGGAGCCATCCGATCATACCGGAGCCCTCAGATCATATCGAAGCCAGATCCATCAACCATCCCAGAGTCGTTGCTTATAAGGGAGTCACATGTCAAACCGGGGCCATCTGACCGCACCGGAGCCACCCGACCATAAAATCTCAAAACCAAAACAAAAACTCAGGAGCCATGCCGGAGCCATCTCGAAACTCTGGAGTCAAGAGTCCTACAGGATCCCGAAACTACAGTGCACATTGGGCGAGACTGTCAAAACAAAACTGAAGCATAAGTCCCACACTGACAAAGTCAAGGGCCACATCAACAAAAACATTGGACTATCATATCCCTCACGAGAGCAATCGAAAAGCCTCTAATCCCGGATCAACCCACAACCAAAGTCATCCTCAAATCGACCACTCAAAACAACGAGATTCGTACAATTCAATCAAAGTATTATAGGCCCGTAATAAGTCCTATAGCTAGATGTCAAGAGGTCTAGTTGAGGCCCGTCATAAGTCCTCGTACTTTCAATTGCATTCTAGGCTCGTCATAAGTCCTAGAGCTAGACACCGAGTTCTAGTTGAGGCCCGTCATTAGTCCTCATGCATAACCCTTATTTCGATTGTATTCTAGGCCCGTCATTAGTCCTAGAGCTAGACACCGAGATCTAGTTGAGGCCCGTCATTAGTCCTCATACATTTCGAAGTTGCATTCTAGGCCCATCATTAGTCCTAGAGCTAGACACTGAGTTCTAGTTGAGGCCCGTCATTAGTCCTCATGCATAACCAGTATACCGATTGTATTCTAGGCCCGTCATTAGTCCTAGAACTAGACGCCGAGATCTAGTTGAGGCCCTTCATAAGTCCTCATACATTTCGAAGATGCATTCTAGGCCCGTCATTAGTCCTAGAGCTAGACGCCGAGTTCTAGTTGAGGCCCGTCATTAGTCCTCATGCATAACCAGTATACCGATTGTATTCTAGGCCCGTCATCAGTCCTAGAGCTAGACACCGAGATCTAGTTGAGGCCCGTCATTAGTACTCATACATTTTGAAGATGCATTCTAGGCCCGTCATTAGTCCTAGAGCTAGACACCGAGATCTAGTTGAGGCCCGTCATTAGTCCTCATGCATAGGTCGATCAATCGTATTCTAGGCCCGTCATTAGTCCTAGAGCTAGACGCCGAGATCTAGTTGAGGCTCGTCATTAGTCCCCATACCATCAATCACCGCAATCTGGGGCCCGTCATAAGTCCCCGTGCGCCCACGCTCATAAGAGCAAATCATAAGCCACAGTGAGAATTTTTGGGCGTCCCGTCAACCTTGATCCAATTCTGCAAGCCTTCTATTGCATAATTGAATCAAGGGGATCCATCTGTAGACACCAAAAATTCTCACCCGTTTTATAGTAAAACAAAAATGCAAAAATAAACGTGACTTTAGAAATAAGGCGGTCGTCCCTGTTTTCAATCAAGGAGGAATTTCTTTCTCCCGACATTTAAATTTCACAATTCCTAGGGAAAAGGAGCACGAGCTTTTTGTTATAATCCGTTTTAACCTACTTCATTTTGCATACTCATTTTGTTGCTTTTGTTTTAAAATATTTCACTGTTTTGTTTTTTATTATTTTATGTACTCGATTGATTCACACTTATTTATTTATTTATTTATTATTTCCTTTTGACTTTCTCGTTGTTTTATCATCACCATTTCTATCATTTGCTGTGACTTTTACTACTATTATTTTCCATCTATTTTAAGTGTTTTATCTGCATACGAGCAGTAATTTTCATTATTTCATGTACATATGCTATTCTTTTATTTTATATCTCGTTACGTTTTTGAATCTTATTTTTAATTGTATTCCATACTTTTATGCCATTAGATTAATCTCCTCATATTTAGTCGCATACTTTCCTTTGGGATTCATAGCTTTTTATGAGAGTTATCCAGTCGAATTTAGAGCTCTTGTATTATTTCCCCCATGAATATACTGAAATTTGATTAGCGAAACTGGTCAAGATGCTCGTCATGCAACCCGTTGGCTGCGGGTTTGATTCCTGGTAATGGATCGGGATGTTGTTATTTTCATTTTAGCTCGCGGGAGCTTTTGATTTTGTTATCGCTGTCTTCTACTGAATGCTGTTGTAGCTCACTCGGTTAATGCATAGGAGGAGATACCCAGGGGTCTCGAGTTCGATCCCAGCTAAGGGTGGAATCGTTTTTTGTTTTGTTTGTTATGGTGTCTGGTCCCAACATGGTCCAGTCCTGGCCAGCCCACTTGTTTTTTTAGTTGGTCCAAATAAAAGTCAATAGCAAGCCCATAACCACTCAAATAAACCCTAGTTTGACATCTGTCTTACTTGTCTACATTATAAAACTCTCTAAAAACCCTACAGTAGAGGCACGGTTTTTCCCATCCATCAATCCCCAGTTTTATTCCAGTATTTTGAAAAACCCAGACGATCAAATAAACTTCCTGGACCTTCCTCGACGAACTCGAACCAGAGAAAGAAATTCCCGATACCTTCGAAGCATTCTTCCACCTCCGACTCGCCACCATTGTCACTTACCTTCTCCATCCTCTCCAAAGGAAACGTCGTCACACGATCCACGTTATCTACCCGCTTCTCTTCCACTCGAAAACCCGTCAAACTCCTCTACTCCGAAAACAAAAACCACCCTCTGATTCGTCGATCAGTCGTATCCCCTTGACCACGAAACCGATTAAGGTAAAACTTGGTCTTCTGACAAAGATGTTTCTTCACATCCCCGCCCTCATTCTCTTCGTCTTTAACGGCTTCTTCTGACATGCCTCTCTTTTCTTTCTCTCTCTTAAAAAAAATCTCTCCAGAATCTGGGCTGTGAACCTTCGTTTCGCATATCCCTGGGTTTGGAGAAGGATGTGGAACTTTACTTACGTTTTGCATTTATGTTTCTCCTGTTGCATTTGTTCGATCGACAGGAAGTGGATACCGCTTCGGTAACCATTCCGAACATAAGCGTTCATCCCTCCCGCTCTGTTTTCTCTTGTTTCGTTTCCAGTTGTTTCCCGTACAAATCGATCGTTAAATCTTAGCCTGGTATGAACCTTGAAGTTCACGAACATGGCAAGGACTGAGACAAGCGTCCAAAACCTTGTTTCTCATCTGCTCTTCAAACTTCTTTTATTTTGCAATCATCTGTTCGCTTTACGTTTGCTGTTCAATTTTGATCTTACCGATATTCTCGCTTTGCTCTTTCTTTGTTGTCCCTTCGAATGCATGCCCGAATACCGAACCCACCATGGGTCTTCGGGTTCGAGTGATGGCGCTAAGAAGTTGGAGGTCCTGGGTTTATATGTATGTCTGAAGTTGATTCGGTTTACCAGCATTGGATATTTGAGAAGTTTTCCCTTCTGTTTATGGGGATTCTTCTTGCGAATGTCGTTTACTTGGCTTGATTTGCTCTCAGTTTTGCTCATATTTCTGAAGTGGATTTCGTTTCCGTTTGAGGTTTGATTGTGTTCTGCTTGGAGCCGTAAACTCCAGAAGAGTGTGTGTTATTCAGGATACCACCCATGAGTCCTCGCCTGAGATGAGTTCACGACCCCTATGATATACCCACCCTGTTCGAGTTCATATAATCTTTAGTATTCCCATTTTCTCTTTCCTTTCGTTTTGCCCGACTGTATGCAATATGTGAGCTAACGGAATTTGTCTGTCTGTTTGTGTTGTTGAATTAATATCCTTACAGGGGAACTCATGATTATCTCCTTTTTGGTATTTCTATCCACTAACCCTTTTGATTCTAACTAACCCTTATGTTGCCAAATTCATGAGGATGCCTATATTCAGTGCACATCGTGTTCCTGGCTTGTAAAACTGACTCAGCAGGGTTCTTCTTTGTCCATTAGACATTTTTGGTGAGATCCGTAGCAGACATGAGATAAACCGATCTCTGTCTAATTGTATCACTTACCAGACCCTGCCTATTTGCTCTATATTCTCGGAATTAATACTGTTGTACATCTGACCTGTTTGCTGTGAGTTTCATTGTGTTGTTTGTAGGGAATTCTATACCCTCTCCCGGTACTAAACTCTAACCCTTGTTATCTGTTGAACTCACCAGTACAACATTGCCTGTCTCATGCCTGCTTCTTGATGCTTATGCCAAGTTTAAGATATTTGTTTGCCTCTGGGAATGATTGGTCTTTTGTTTAACTGCTGATGATTGTTCCTTCGGTATGTGATGGCACCTCAGAAACCTTTTGCACCTCCTGTTTCCTTTAGCAATTCGGTTAATAGACTATAGTGTATCAATGACAAACAGAAAATGATCCAGGGTGTGTTTTGGCTGTTTTTTTCTCACTGTTAGTGGTTAAATCATTAAGAAACTAAGGCTCTGCTATGGTATACAGTTAGTTTGGGATATTCTCTGTGCTGTCATAAAGCTTGTTTGTTAATCTCAACTGAAATCTGAATTAGGCTTTAAGCTAGTTTAGACTGCTCAACTTTTTCACATAGTCTAGTAGGTTCTTGGACAACTCAACATTAGCTTTTAATGGGCACTGAGCAAGAATGAAAGTAAAAACTGACCCGATTGATTTAGGCCTCTGTCTGTCTTGTTTAAAATGATCAATGAACTTCTCTGCACTCAAGTCTCGATTTGTTTTACTTATCTGTAATTCATGTACATAACCTACTTACGGGTTTTCTGTTTTGATCCATATTCCTAACCCTGCGCTTTATTTGTACACGTTCTACCCTTTAAGTTACTGTAGTATTTAATCCTTGTATATATTAACCTACTTACTAAGCCATAGTTATTAGACCTTTAGAACCAAGCCTTAGAATAGAGGGTGAACCCTAAGATTTAGGTGAGCCATGGTCCCACCTAATAAGCTAGGTGATCCCTAAACCCAAACCACATCTTATAATAATTTGTATGTATATATATACATAAAAAAATGCCTTCTCAACAATTCATCATAGCTCAATTTGTTGGTCTATTTCCATACTTTCCAAGCCCCAAACCAAATCTCATTTGTCTCTCGAAAGTTTTTTTTTTACATTTTGGTTTTTTGAAACTCATTTCGAATATCTTTTCATCATTTCTCTTTCTTCAAAAAAAAAAACAACACAAAAGCCAACCTTCAAAACCAATTCCAAAAATCAAATTCAAAATCACTGCAAGTTCAAATGTGGCCCAATCCCTAAAAGTCTGTCAGCACAATATCTAAACAGGCCCAAAAACCCACAGTCCGGCCCATTTAATTTGATTGGACCCATAAATTCGATCTGACCCATCACCAAATTCAACCCGGCCCAACACTCGCGGCCCAAAGCCCACTCAAACTCGAAGCCCAAAGCCTCAAACCCGAAACCCAAACTCGAAACCCGAAGCCTAAAGCCCACAAAACTCACGGCCCAACTCCACTATATCCGGCCCAATTGTCTTGACCCGGCCCAATATCCACCATGGCCTAATTTGACTTAAAACATGGTCCATACCCAAAGCCCTTTTCTGTCCACTTGCCAAACCCAAATCCAGCCCAACAAACCCACAACCGGCCCAAAACCCAAGGCCTAGGCCCTCAAAGCCCGAAGCCCGAGTCCATGAAACCCGACCTCAAACTTGGAGCCCAAATCCACTCAAATCCGGCCCAATTCAGTAGCTTAGCCCAAAACTCCCTCAAGTTCAGCCCAAACACTCAGCCCCGCCCAAAAGCCCACAAAATAGTCCAAGCCCAAAAATTAAATCATGAGCCCACAGCCCCAGCCTAACAACCCGTGAATCCGGCCCACACCATCAATCTGGCCCAAGCTCATCAGCCCGGCCCAAAAACCAATCTTGGGCCAAGCCCAGTCTCAACCCAAAATCAACCTCGGCCCGTGTCCAACCTCGGCCCATGTCCAACTCGGCCCAAGTCCAACCTCGGCCCAAAAACCAATCTTGGGCCAAGCCCAGTCTCAGCCCAAAACCAACCTCGGCCCATGTCCAACCTCGGCCCATGTCCAACCTCGGCCCAAGTCCAACCTCGACCCAAGTCCAATCTCAGTCCAATGTCCAATCAAGCCCAATACTTAGCCTAGCCCAATACCTGGTCAAGCCCAAAATTGACCAAAGTCCACAAGAATCAAACCAAGTCCACAAGAATCAAACCAAGTCCATAAGAATCAAACTTTGACCCAAATGTTGACTTTGACCCAAATGTTGACCTTGACCCAAAATTGACCAAAGTCCACAAGAATCAAACTTTGACCCAAATGTTGGCCTTGACCCAAAATTGACCAAAGTCCACAAGAATCAAACTTTGACTTTGACCCAAATGTTGACCTTGACCCAAAATTGACCAAAGTCCACAAGAATCAAACCAAGTCCACAAGAATCAAACTTTGACCCAAATGTTGACCTTGACCCAAAATTGACCAAAGTCCACAAGAATCAAACCAAGTCCATAAGAATCAAACTTTGACCCAAATGTTGACCTTGACCTAAGCTTTGAACATGACCCAAACTTTGACCTTGACCCAAGCTTTGACCTTGACTCGAGCTTTGACCAGCCCAAGTTTGACCTTGACCCAACTTTGACTCGATCCCACTCTGACCAGGTCTAACTTTGACCCGCTTCGTTTTCTAACCCCAACCAAAATTCAATTCAAACCCAATTCATTCGGCCCAATCCAATGCAAACTTAATGCATTCGATTCAAACTCATTGTAAATCCCATTCAAACTCCAAAAATCCAGAAAAATCTCTTTTCTCAAGTTTCAAACAATCTTTTCATTCAAATTTTCGAAGAAACCATTTTGTGGAATTTTAAAGGAAAAACTCTTCTCACATCACAGGAAACTCTTCTCAAATGTAGAAAGTTCTTCTCACATATACAAAAAGTTTTCTCCTAAAACATTTCTCAAAATCAGTGTTTCTCTACCGAGAATTCCGAACAACTTCAAAAAGTTTTCCAACTCAAGTTTTCAACTCAAATAAACCCCTTCAAAACATTTCCTTCATGGTTAGAACATCACTTGTCTCCCTTCCCAAATAAAAATCCGAGGCGGGGCATTGGGGTCATAACCTCCCTTGTTGCAGTCTGGATCTCTTTAGGCGGGGCATTAGGGTGACAAACCTCCCCTAATTGCAGCCTAGATTTTTACAAGGCGGGGTGCTAGGGAAGTAACGACCTTCCTAGTTGCAGCCGGGATTTTAGAGTCGTCTAACTCTCTTCCGCTCAATTTCAATGTTTTGGTTTTTAACGTTTTAAAACCCGGGAGTTAGAGATGTTATTAGGGTTCGACCGAGAACATCCTATTCATGGTGTTTCTCTCTGAATCCTATTTTTCGACATAAATTCCTTGCCCCATCTTTCGAGCCTCGGCACTTACCATTAATTAAGTGTCGTGTTCGAGGGGGTACATAGGGTAATCCCTCGGGATTATCCGCCCTTTTGCAACCAAAAATGATTTTTCGGTTTTAAAAACTTTAAGAGACAATTTCCAACCCAACCCTCTCATTAGAACTTCGAGTCACACATTCCTTAATCCCTCTCTGAACAAACCCTAAGTCACATAGGACCTCTAATTCTCGAATAATCCCGAACAACCTTAGCCATCTTAAACTCAAAACATCTTCAAAACCCGAACACCTTCAAACCAAATGTCCTCTCCTATACTCAATTGCTTGAAAAACCGAGCCCCTCTTCAACAACCTCGACTTCCTAAAACACCTCAAA
The DNA here is from genome assembly GCA_023374045.1 of Limonium bicolor. Lineage (NCBI taxonomy): Eukaryota > Viridiplantae > Streptophyta > Magnoliopsida > Caryophyllales > Plumbaginaceae > Limonium > Limonium bicolor. The sequence goes on from CM041782.1 coordinate 193,402,073, forward strand.
ATATGACCATTCCTAACCCGAACTTCACAAACCCAGAATACCTCTCAAAGCAATCCGAATCCTCTTTAACTTCATCAAATAACTCAATGTCCTGAAAAGCTCCTCAACTCCTGCAAATGATCCAGTCACCCCTCAACTTCACAAAAATAACCAAAATGCCCTTTTACTCCCTAAAACTTCCAGCATCCTCTTAGCACTACAAAGGCCAAGACAACCTCAAACCTCTCAAGACAATCAAAACCCCTCAACACTTCAACCAAAACAAACTCCAAGACCAGCCTATTCTTCAACTCTACGAAATCATCCTTTCCTCACTCCCCACTCAACCCTATCCTTTAGCTTTAAATGAATCTCTCTTAACGGTTTTGAAAGAAGGTAATCCTGACAATTGGAGACCAAGGTTTCCTCGGGCACCAATCCAATGTCGTGGTCGTTGCCACTTCTAAGGGGTGTAACCCAGTGCGAACCCACACAGAATCTTTAGTATGAACAGATAATTCCTATCCGTAGGCAACAATCTCAGAGTCTACCAACGGTTCTTAGAACCCTTCTCCTCCCTTCCTAGTTCTTTAGGTCAAACTAGGTGGCGACTCTAGTCAATTCCGCCTTATAAGGGCATAAGTCCGTGTGGAGCCCATTGAGAGCAGGTGTAGTGCACACTTGCACTCCCCTTATGCTTTCTGGGAAAGACGGATGATGCAGTAGGTATATGAGGGCTGCTAGATTAATGGGTTTTCACCTCCACAGAATGGAAATTTCTAGGATCTAGACTTCTTAGTTAGACCATTTAGATAGACCCCCCTCATACCGAAAAATCACCCTCCATAGTGACTAACAAGGCTACTACTACTACTTATAGCATCAGTCTGATGGACCGGAATATCCGAGTGCTACACAAATACAATCTTTACTACAACTACAACCGGGTACTACAACTTCCCATTCGATACAATGCTCCATTACAGTACCATACAATACACTATACATAACCGAGTTTACTAAGTTCCAAATACAAATACATTACTTCTTCCAAGTTCACATATACTCACTAAGAGTCTACATCTACCCATTCCTCACACTACATACTTTTTAAATACATCATAGTGTACCCCTTGGTACATTTCTACATTCAAGGCTACAAGCCTTATACCATTCACTACAATCTACATTTCGTCCCTAGCAGTCTAGGCATGTCTACCGGTCTCTTCTGTGACCATAACTGCTTCGGGTACCTACACACTAAAAACGTTGCCCCTAGGGGCTCAGCTTTCGCTGCATATGACTTCCGCATACCCGCGTACTAGCGAGGGTACGCCAACCTTGGTCGAATACATGCAATTCATTTTATTCATACATACATGCATACATGCTTTCATACTTCATACTACAATACTACACAAGGAAATACATACATACACCTCAATACATACAAGGAATACAATACACGCCAACCAATACATACTTACCTTCTTCCGTAATACTCATACACAATACATACTCAATACATACTAAATACACAATACTTGTTAGCTTCATTTGTCCACCCGGGTTAATCGGGTGGATATTACTCTTTTACTCGGGGTTAATGACTTACTCCAGCCAAGACCATTACTCATACAATACTTTACTTTACTTACTACTTACTCAAGTCAAGTCGTCGGGACCTTCGGCCCGGGGACTACTCTGTCCCACCACCGGGATTTACTTGGTTCACTAATCCAGGATGCTACCCATTTAAGGGGTTTGGGCCGTGGACCAGCTTACGAACCAGAATCGGATCCAACCTCTTGTGTCTCCTCATCCTCAAGCGTGGCCGAAACTATATCGGACTTCTACTCATACCAATTTACTTAATACTTACGTTAGGAGTTAGGTAGTTAGGAATTAGTAGAAGTCACACATCGAAGCCACATACATAAATACATTACTCATATACACATCCATACAAAATACAATACGATACACAAGTACACTACAAGATACAAATACACTTCATCATCATTAATATATTTCATGAATTATACAAACTAGTGTTCAAGAGAATATGCATCAAGAACAACCTAAGCAAGCACAAGTAAGTGCAATATAGTCCGATTCATGCATTTATCTTATTTAGGTGATCAAATAAGCACACAAATCGGGGTAACCAGGTTAGGATACAGAGCATGAAGAAATCATACCTTTCACCGTTGACTTTGGACTCACCGATCCCTTCGGTGTTCAACTATTTGAATCCTAAGACATACATAAAAAGGGGTTATGATCAATGATCTATTATTGTTCCACTTTTCCTTACTTCACTACTTCCTTTACGTACTTACTAGTTCTTTACATTCTATACTTGATCTAAAAACCATTCTTTACTCTTTACTTCTCGAACTCACCTTCTTACTTATATACTTACTTTCTTACCATTATTGTTACATTAATGTGTATTACTAAATCCCACATATATGTACATATACATATATATATATATATACAGGCATATGATTACTATATTATATTATTTTATTTTATTTTTTTTGTTTTGACTCGACCGACCTTACCCAGGGTCGGACTCAAGGTCGGTCGAAGTCAGTAAGTTTCATCGCTGGAAAAATTCAGGCCCGACCGACCTTGCAAGTCCGATCCCAAGGTCGGTCCATTCCAGTGAGTTACATTACGTGAAAATTTCAGGACCGACCGACCTTGCAAGTCCGGTCCCAAGGTCGGTCCATTCCAGTAGACTTCCCGTCTTTGTATTTTAAAGCTCAACCGACCTTGCAAGTCCGGTCCCAAGGTCGGTCCGGCCCAGTATTTCAGTTTTAAAATCTGTTCTCAGTCTTATACTTTGCTCATTGTTTCCCCACTCTTCCTACATGTAATCCCACATGTTTTAACACTACTTAGACCCTCCAAATTGCCTTAGTTCATCCTCCAACTTCATTACTCATTCCTAAATCTACTTACACAATTTTTCCTCACTTCCTTCCATTACTTTTACCAATTTCCTTTCCTCCAATGTTACGGATTTTTACCTCATCTTATACCATTCAATACTCCCTCTACCAATGCTACTCCTAGCATTCTAAATGCATTACTACTATCCTAGTTCCTTCCATTACCTAACTCTTCTCCAAATCTATTTTCAACATGCTTAGTCACTCACAACTACTACCAAAACACACCTAGTTATTGTCTTGGTTATTCCCTCTCTTTATACTTCTAAGTCCTCTAATTTCATACAAATTTGGGCAGAGGTTCCCCTATATTTTTCACTTTGCCCACATACCATTTCAGCTCACAATTTAATCCCAATTTCCATATCAATTCACACATCATTACTCACACCACAACATACAAATTTCCTGCACATATACATACATTACCCATGGTTTTTCCCAAGCTTTTAAACAACATTTTCAAGCTCCAAAACAACCACATTACCTTACTCATCATACTTCAACATACCTACTACTCATAACTCATTCATTAACCATTTCAAGTTCTTAAAATCTGTTACAATACCACACACAAAACTTGCTCAAGGTAAGGGCATTTACCTTGTGATTTTAGTTTCTCCTTCCTTTCTTTTCCTTCTTCCTTTCTTCTTTCTTTTCCTTTCTTTCCTTCTTGCTCTCGGTTTCAAATGGAGTTCCCACTCCAATGCTACAACCCATACCAATACACACCATTCTAACTTAGAATTTATTCTTAACTAACCCTAGAATTTAATGTTTTAGAGTTTGGAAATGAACATTACCTTTCAACCAATGAGTGAGGTCCTTGGTTAGCAAGAGAGTAAGATTCCTAGCCCAATGGAGAAGCCAAAATCGGCTGGAGCACAAGGGACAAGGCATTCAAAAATCTGGAAATTCTTATAATGCAAACAAAGGCTAGAAATAGTGGATTTTCGAAATTCTTTTTACCTCAAAACATCAAGGTGGAGGAGGAGCTTCTAATGGTGGACTCAAATCTTCAAATGGCTTCCACCCATGAAAACGAAATTGGAGATTTTGGATTTTTGAAAGAAGGGAGATGTTCTCCTTTGCAAGGGGATTCCAATGGTATGGTTTTTATAATTTTTGGACAAGGTTTGAGTGTTGAACAAAGGAGAGAAGTGGGTTTTGTGTGAGATTTCTCAAATCTCCATGGCTGTCGCCCAAGGAGGAAGAAGAGAATAGAGAAGGAGGGGGAAAACGTGAGAGAGAGGGGGAGTAGAGGTGAGAGAGTGTTTTTATTTTTTTCTCCTTTACTTTATTGTTTGTCCTTTTGCACATTAGGAAAATAAAAGAGAGTGTGAGGGAGAGGGCTGCCGACCACACACACACACACACTCAAATTTTTGCTTTTTATTTACCAAAGTGGACACACTAGTTTTATTTTATTACACTCTCACCCCACAACTTCCCGGTTGTTACAGTTTTTACTAACCGGAACCCGTTTTCCGGAATTTTCTTTTAATTAATTTTATTGGTTCTAAACCTTCATTGATGTTTATTAATGGCTATTTGGTTGACCAAACTTGTTACGAGTCTATTTGACCCGCTTAAAGTCACGTTTTCCCGGTTTCCTCGAAAAACGTGCTTTAAGGTTCGTTTATGCTTTTAATCCATTTTAAGGATCCGTTTCCTTCGGGAATCATTCCCATTTATTATTTGGGCCTTATTAAGCCTTTAGAATCCATATAATACGCTAACCGAGGTATCATACCTCTTATGGCCATTTAACGCTTATTTAACGTTTTTCACTTTTTAAGCGTTTCTTTATTTCTTTTGGATTTATTTTTCCTCACCAATATTACTTAGGCAACATTAGGCCCTTAAATACGTATTAGGATACTCTTAACCACTATATTTAAGTTCGGGGTATTTCAGAGTAACAGGTGTCTTCTATATCTCCCTTCTTGTGACATTAATCACATTTCATGTGATTGTAGTTCTTCCTTTTTTCATCATTCTGTTGTTTCGAATTAAAAGTAGATTTTTCAGTGTTAACAACGGTGTCTCATTCTTTTCTTTTGGATTCGAAGCCACTTCTCTTTGCTCCTCCTTCTAAATAAGGATGGCATATGCCTGTTCTACAGTAGGAAGCTTTGGCATCATCATAACATTTCTTCGAATATTGTTATATGAATCATTCAACCCCATCATAAACTCCACTAGCTTCTGTTTTTGAAAGAAACTCTGAAATTCTTAAGTTATTCCACAACTACAATCGGGAATCTCAGTCATGAGACTTTTCTCATCCCATAAAGTCTTCATTTTAGTATAAAAGACTGTTATATTGTCACTTCCTTGTCGCTGAAGGGAAATTTCACGCCGTACCTGAAAAAACTGAGCACCATTTGTAGTTTCAAATCTAGTGCTTAGTTCATCCCAAAGTGCCTTCGCCGAAGATGCTCCGACAACGCTGTGTGTGATAGTCTCTATTACAACAATGTAACAATCAGTACATCAACAGAGTAATAGAGAGGATTATAGAGCTAATGTTCTCTTGGAACAACAACCCCAGTCTAACTTCACAGGTTACCGTGAATTGGAAGAATAACCATGCAAGGAAAGAAGAGAAGAAGCATATATAAGAATATAACAGATAGATGCAGAGTATTTAGATAAAAGAATGAATCTTTTGTTGTGTTTCATTTCTGATTTTGTACAAGTATTTATAGCAGCTAAACAGTTTATAAACTGAATACAACTTGCGTAACTAAATACTAACAAACTAGTTTCCTGTAACAGATCTCCCCCTCCCTGAAAACCTTGTCCTCAAGGTTTGAATTCAGGGAAACGGTGAAGCAAAACATAGTAAAACTCCTATATAGCTTCTCTTCTCCTTCAAGTTGTACATACCATTTAACCAAAACTTTTAGTAACAGCCTTCTCTTGTCTATTAACCATCATACAATCTAGAATCGAGCCAAGGTAGTGACCCGTGTAGTTGAATGAGTCGACAAGAGCAACAACATTAGGCCGAACCTTAAAGTTTTCCTTGTCAATTGACTATCTTGATAATAAGGTGAAACAAATGCTTAGGTGATGGATTAATCAACAGACACACATATTACATTGAGCCGTTCGGTCAAGATTCAGAAGACTCGGGTGCCGCAGATCCTTCCTCATTTTCTTCTTCTACTATTTCCCATGCTCCTTCCCCATCTTCTAGCTCTTCATCCTCATACCAGTAAGTGTAGTTCAAAAGTAATCAACAATAGCCTGATTAAAAACTAGCTTCTTCGAATCAAGCACATCAAACAAGTACAAACTCCTGGAATTCAACATCTTAAGTGTCCCAATATTCTTACTCGACTTAACTACATTCTCATCCAAATCCATCATGAAAAACATGGACTTATCTTTAGGATGAATTCCTCATCTCCTCATAGCAGCCACAAACTCCTTCATCTTGGGCTTATCCTCAAAATTATCACCAATTCCTCACTACAATTGCACTCCCAACAGCCACACTAGTAATGGTTGTTGACAACGCCAACCGCTTCTCCATTCGATTAATTTTCATGCTCCTGTCCTTCAGTTTGAAACCGAATATAACACCTCTGCCTGGCATGAGCGGAGTTTGCATTGACCCCCATCATGCTCACCTGGTCTTTTTATGTGGGTAGGGTTTACGACCACCGTCAGAAACTTTACCGTGAGTGAGGTTTGAGGCGGTACCTCAACGTTTGTTTTGGAGGTCAGTGATTGAAATACCTCAAACCTATCTATGATAATTAAATATTAAATTATGATATAAAAAGGCTAAAACATTCCTTAGAACATTGGTAAACAAGTTAAACCATAAAAAACACAAAAATACACCATAAAGACAATTTATGCAAATACTTGCCCAAGACTTTGTGTAACATTGATTTGGACCCAAAGTGAATCTCTAGACCTTGTTAACATGCTAAAGAACATGTTAAAACAATTACTAAAGAAAACCAAGTTCAAAAACAAGTTAAAAAACAAATTGCACTTTAAAACTCCTTAAAGCACTTTTTTGAAAATTTGTCATAGAAATGAGTTTTGAGTGGCTAAATGACCTAGTATACACCTTAATCATCTTGTGTACTACTTAGTATCGCATTATAAGGCCTAATTCAAAATATTTGAAAAAAATCCAAATTACATGTGGGTTAATGATGAATAGTAACATCTAGGTCAAATGTTGACTTATATTGACTTAGTATGGTCAAACACCAAAGTACCCCACACTCTAAATATCTATACCCATCCGTTTTTATGCTGGTGACTCACTCCTTTCCTAGCCAAATTGGCTTTCCCTACATGAGTACAAAAGTAACAGATCTTACTTTATTCTTCATTTCACTTTACAAAGCAATTGGAACCTTCTCTCTCCTCTCTTTCTTCTCCTAAACCTTGAGAGCCCCATCTTCTTCCTTAATTTATGATTTATGAAGCCCTCTTCCAGCCTTGGATAGTTCTCCCTTGTTCAAGGCCTTACAAAGCTCCAAATAAAAAACAAAACACATATTCTTGTTGGTCTCATCAAGGGCTATCTTTTGAACCTCTTAAAATATCCAAAGCTTTAATTTGACTTCCATGGGTGGAGCTCCATTTTAACAAGAAACTATATTTTCTTGAGCTAGGCCATCTCCCTTTTGGTTTGAGGTAAGAAAATCTCAAAAATGACATTTCCTACCAAAATCTCTTCATGGCTGGTTTCATACCTTTGAGTTGCACTCTTAATTTCCTTGTATTAGCATTTTTTCAAGCTTTAAAATCTTAGTGGAAGCCTTGCCTTGATTCCTTACCGAAAACCACCCTAGGGTTTCTAAGGTAAATACTCATTTTAGTTCACTAAGCACTCTCCTTGTATTCTAGAGTTGTTTCCATGAGTCTAAGTGTGTTACTTAGTAATTATCTTCATTTGAATATTGGTTAGAAGTTTAGCAAGTGCATTGATCCCCTTGGCCGAAAATGATATGAGATAAGAGAAGAGAAAAAGAGAAAGAAAGTACTTGGAAGCTTAAGGCAAATGATCTACCTTAATGCCTATGTTTAAAGCCTTGAGAAAATTATATCTATGTTGATATAATGGTGTACAAAAATGAATTGTGAAAATACAGGTTAATGACATTAAAACGATGTTAGTTAGTTATTTATATTATGTCATTTAAGGGCTAATGTGCCAAGTCATTTAAGGGCCTAAGTGCCAAGTCATTTAAGGGCCTAAGTGTCGTGTCATTTAAGAGCCTAAGTGTTATGTAGCTTAAGATTATTGCACCATATTGTGTTGATTGTGAATGTTTTGGATTAGGTGAGGAAGATAATGAATTTTGGATGTGCTAGTGTAGTAACGAAGTTATAATGGAATTTGGGTAGAGATGAATTAACTAAGGTGTCCTTATGAGTTAGAATGACCTAGAGTTGACTATAAGGAGTTAGAGGCTTAATGGGTAAATTAAACACACCAAAACTATGGTGTAAGGAGTGTATTGAGTTGTGCAAAAATCTGTAGGAAAAATGATGTAGGAGTGTCTTACGTTGCCTAGAGATGAACTAGTGTGTATAAATTTGATAGTGATGAGTGAACTTGGGTGATGGAGATGAAAAATGTCTAAGAAGGATTTGGTATGGTCAAGATGATTGAGAGTAAGATGTAAGGTGTCAAGAGGATGACTAGAAATGCATAAGTATGTGCAAGCTAAAAAATGATGAGTAGACAATGTAAAGGAAAGGAAATTGTGCATGGAGATGAAATGTGACTAAGTCTAGTATAACTAGATTGGTAAACAATGGATTATGAAATTAGAGTTGAAGATATAAAGTTAGCACACTCTAGGGAGAGTTGTGAAAATAACTGATAAGTAATACCACTTGAGATGTGGTTAGAAATGAGTTACAAGGAAATAATACAAGAGGTGTAAGAATAATGGAGTATAAATGATTGTGTGTGAAACAATTGGGTTAGTAAAGGTTTTGAGCAAATGTACATCTTAGAAACCTAGGAAACTAAGTTGCAAGTGTTAGGAAATAAGAGTGGGGATTTGTGTAATATGATCAAAGATTAAGTGATGAGTTTGGTAAATGGATTAGGGAGGTATAATGTGTTATAATGGTGTTAGAACATGTTAGGATACATGTGGAAAGATTAGAAAAGAAATGGACAAGAAACAAGTTTAAAATGACAATTAAAAACTGTCAAATGTAACAGAGTAATGCATGGTCTGGGACTTGCCTCTTGTATGAAGTCCCGGACCACACAAGAAAAAGGGCTGTGAGGTTGCTAGGAAGAATGGTCCGGGACCTACTTCTTGTAACAAGTCCCGGACCACTAGTAAAAACTGCCCGAGAATTGAGACCATGGGATGGTCCGGGAGCTAGGACCTGGACCAGGTCCCGGACCTTGGCTGAAATTTAGCCAAAAGTTTGTAAAACGAGAAGAAATGAATGGGTTTAATTGTTAATGGTCTTATATGATTGATAAGCCTTGTTTGGGGACAAGTAATGGTCACTAAAGGTGTGAACAAGTATAAGATAGAATGTGAAGTCTAGGATTATAAGTTTAATGTTAATGACAACATTAGGAACTTATGATCACAAGTGATAAGGAATGAGAAACCTTGAGATAAGGTGGCTTAATATTTGGGGTTTAAGAAATCTAAGTGTGGACTAAAGTGATTAGTTGGAAACATAAGCTTAATGTTAGTTATAGTAGTAAACTATAACGCTTAGGAGGAATGTGAAAGATAACAAGAAAGTGTCGTATGTAATGACGAGTAGTCGGGCTAAATGAGAGGAATTAACCGACCGACTGAATGAATTATAGGAATGAGAATTAGTCGAAACGGTAGCCGGGACAAAGAGATCGTCATATTAGGCTAGCCATCATCAAGGTGACAGGTACGGTTTCCTTGTAGCTTGCTTGCTAACGAGGTATCCCTCGGTGTATGTTGTTTGTTTATATGTTACGACTAAACAAGATAAAGCATGAAACCGGTTTACCATATTTTGTTTCGTGTTCGTATTATACTAACATGACTTACATTTGAGTTTACTTACTAACTTCGGTTAATAAACAAATGTGAAAGAACATGAGACACTCCTTGTTATTGGTTGGTTAATATCCGAAAGAGTTTTAACTAACAAACATTGTCTTTGAGACTTCTACTAAGTGGAACCTGGGGTGTAAGGAATCCGGGACGGTCCGGTCACACGTGTTTGAAGCAAGAGGTTGGTATCTGTATCAGACCCGACTTCCATTGAGACTTGTCTTCGGACTTGTCGCCCAGAGTCGACAAATAGACTCAGCCACCTCGAATTTTTGTTCGAGGTGGGAGGCAGATTAAGATGGTGTAGTGGGATCACCTAAATCCCAATTTAATAATTATTATTTATTTAAACCAATAGAGTTAATAGCTCATTGGCTAGGGTTACTTTTGACCCGACAAAAATAAACAATGGACTAAGGTACATGCAGATCTAAATAAAGAACGGTTGACATATTTGAGATAAGGTTGAATACGAGAATTAAATGATTCTCAAACTTAAGGAGTTAAAAAGCTAACTCACTTACTTAATGAACGTCCATTAAGTCATTCGATCTGTTTGAGCTATGATTATTTCATATGATTGCGTTGTGTGTTATCGTACTTCTTATTATTGTTTGTATAATAAATAAACTGCATGTATATGACAAAATAGTCGTGTGTATCCCCATTAGCTTGTGGGTTGCACGTTAATCACCTGCAAAGGTGTTGAGTCCCTAGGGGCATCCATATTATGTTTCAGGTAAGCGGCAGAAGATGACCCATCCTGAGAGTAGGAGCGGGTAGACATACTTTGGGTTTTACTTTTGTTATACGAGTTGTGCATGTACACTCGTATTGTAGATAGTAAATATTTTAGTAAACTTGTATTAGCGGTCCCAGATACTTGATACTGGGTATGTATTTTGGTGTAACCATCGTAAGTATTGTAAGTCTTTGCTCGGTATATTCAGGTCCATCAAACTGTAACTGAAGAATGTAGTATGATTAGTTAGTCACGTGGGTGACTAACGGCGGTAACTTCAACTTAGTAGAATTTCCGCTACAATGTTATGTTATAATATGGAGGTTTAAGCTACAGTCTTGGTATTAATAGTTGGGGTGTTACAAAAAATGGTATCAGAGCGTAGTTATGCTCTGATGACTAGAACTACCGAGCTTAGATAGTTCCGAGTTAGAGTTTGAGTGATGGGTTAAGGGTTGAGTGATAGTGCGAGAGGTTTGTTTGTTAGAATTCCCAGTGTTTACTGGATACCTACAATGCCTATATCTGCCCTCCGCGTCCCTAGTGTTAAAGTATGGGGAACGAACGTCAGAGAGACGAAAGCCTTCTCTTACTCGGGGAAAAACCAATCTGGCAGTTACTTAGCATTATGCAATACAAGAAATACCTCGTTATGCAAAAAATTTCGAAAACTTGAAGGTTCTAATTGGAGCGCAACATTGAAACAAGCGCTGCCAATGGAATCCTACCAACAAGAGAATGATAATTACCGGCAACTTGGGTCAACATGCTACGTAGTCGATATAACCCCGCCATACCAATAAAAAGGGGAAAGCACTATGAATGCAATGGAGAGGAAAAGAGAAGTGACATGAGCACCAGACATCAGTACAAAGGATCATAACAGCGGGATAATGTCGTGCATGAGCATAAGGACTACCTATAAGTCTATTATGAATCGGGTAACTCCAAACCCTATACAACTCGAAAGGTTACAAAGACCTGATGGACATAGCTCAACCGATGATGAAAGCTTATGCAATTATACTCCAAGATAGGACTACGATGTAGTGCCTAAGGAGAGTCAATATTCGGTAACCATGACAAATGCGTGAGAATGAGAGCAAGAAGTAAGACGAAGGCAATGAAAAGGGGTCCCCTTAGAAGGAGGAACACCCGGATAAGTAATTATACTATCAAAAGCAATCAGGAAGCTGCCCAGATTATCAATTATAAAAAAAAAGAGGGCAAAGAAAGAGTCTCGTGGACTACAAATTACATGGAGATTAGGAGAAAGTACCACTATCGACATACACAGTAACGATAGCCCATCTTGCATGGCGCACTTTCCATAGCAAGTACTGCCACGATAAAGCTATACGAGAAGTCATTATGACAAGATAGTAGAATGCTACAATTACAATACATATTAATACCGGATTATAAATCCTTAAGAACTAAAGAACGAGACCTTGGAAAGGCCTGACGGCCTGATCATGACGAACTAAGTCGACACACAAGTCTGCAGGGAGCTGGACCTGATCAGAATACTAAACAACATAAGCATCAATGACAATTCTCAACCTTAGGCTTATAAACCTAGGACCCAGAAAACTTACACCAATAATAAACAACCGACACTACAGGTAAGAACATTAATCCCACACCAATCCAAAACCTCGAAGAGAAGAACCGAGGAGATCGCTCAACAATGTGAGCAGAACCCTACGTAACTAATAACCTACAAGGAAGGTATTACAAGATTTTATGAAGACGGGCGATACAACCACTTTCAACAAGAACGGGATAGAACTCCCAGGATGACCACCAAGAATACCAATAACAATATTCTTCACTGAAGATGTTGGTAAACCCCAGAAAGAGAGTCAGAGAAAACAAATTTAAGCAATGACCCACCTAGGGTCAAAGACGTACAATCCTGAAATAGGGAAGCTCAAAGGACTGCACCACAGAGTTGGTATAGTCTAGTTGAACGAAACCCATAGACGATGGTTAGTATTGCTTGCCTAATTCATTAACACCCAAGTATCATTAAATCCTTAACGGGTGGCGTAGTCAACGAAAGTTGAATGAAGCATTGAGATGGAAGCACATGATAGCCAGGATAAATATCCAACTTAGACACCGTAAGGCTGATGCCTAGTATGAACGAATCCTTAACTGCTAAAAGACTCAAGTCTATAAGAATGAAGGTATTGCCACAGACACTGATTAACATCAGATCATCTGAGCGAACTTCTATAGTAGGAAGTGGGATGCAGCAACTTATCGTGAAACCCAATACTACAACAAATGATGTAACCTAACGGTGGATAGAGTTTGAAGAACTAGGAATTTATGTGGAAACCTACAAATGAGCTAGAGTACAGCAGTGAACCAAGCACCGGCTCTCACTTAAGAAACAATTAAGCACTAAGAGCCTACGAGCAAAGGATGTTAACCATATCAAAGCCCAAGGCGCAAGAAGGCATAAGGGGGCATACCTAAGCCATGAAAGAACTACAACTCGTAGATACAAGCGGTTATAAAACCTATAATTTAATTGTAGAGGGATTGCCAGAATGGGCACTAGTGAGAATAGAGAGAGAATACTATTGATGGGGGTGGAGAACAAACCACTCCTTTTAGGGTGGGGATACCTCTCCTTGTTGTGAGGCCTTTGAGTGGTAATAAACCCCTCAAAATAGGCTTTCACTTATTAGAGATAGAATACTCTTCTGTTAGAGAACTGTAACACCCCTATTTACCATAAATGTAGCGGAAATAAAATACTAAGGCGATTACAGATCATCGGGTTCCAAACACCCGGCACCAAACCTCACCAATTACAACTTATGATATTACAAATGCTACGGTCTGAACTCGAGAAACATAGTATAAAAGTAATGATAACAAATACAGTAGCTCTCCAAATTCCTAATTCCCATCCCATACACTCATACTCTTCGTGGCCACCTGTATAACAATTCGTACCTGCAAGATGAAACCAAGCAGCCCACCCCAGGAGGGGTGAGTCAGTTCCCTGGAATGGAACTGGTATAACTCTCCAAAACAACAGTATTAAAAGAAAAACATAACTCTTAAAATAACAATAACTTGAAGTCAAATGCTCAAAACAAATCAGAAGAACAAGGCACACCAAAACACCAAGTCAAAGATAACAAGTCAAGGATAGAGACAAATAACGTGAAGGTAGAGTGAGCCAACATAAAAGAAACCACGCCAGAAGTTAGTGATCATCCATTGCTTAAGTTAGATTCAATTCCAATTAGGATTAGAAAGACCCAAGTAGTCACAAGGTCTGGGAATGAAAGAAGATATCCAAGAACCATAACTTAAGAGTGGAATAAAACCAATTGGAAGAGATGGCCCTGCTGCCAACTGCGTCCCTTTTGGGACAGGGGATATACAGCCCCTCGCTGTTAACTACGTCCGATAGGACAGGGGATATACAGCCCCTCGCTGTTTACAACGTCCGATTGGACAGGGGATATACAGCCCCTCGCTGTTTACCGATGAAGATGTGCGCACATCACAACCAAGACTCAGCTCATGGATGAAACAATATCCAGGGTCAAAAGAAGCATTTACCAAGATTGACATTTCCCATATTTCCACTAGATCATTAACTGCACCAGAGCGATACCAAAACACTCAGTCCTACAGAGTGCAGAGGCGTAAACCCCAGGCAGAATATCTAATGAAACAACCAGATAGAAGGAACCAATTACCATACAAGGTGTACATTCAAGGCTCAATTAGTCACATCAAGCTGAGTTAGTCACACAACCAATTTCCTTTCAAGATTCATTCAAGCTCATTTAGCGTTTCTCAAAACATTCCATAAAATTCGTCATCAAAAATATCTGAGTACGAGAAATCGTACCTGGTAATCGTTGTAGCAGTTCTAGTCGACTTGTGCAAATAATCAACAATACTCTGAGGAATATTAAAGGTAGTCTAACATCAATAACTTGTAACCTAAGTTAAACTTAAATAAATTCCTCACTCTTATTTCTAAGTCTCAATTGTCTTTTAAGCCCTCGCTTAAATGTTATGTATAACCTTTGACTTATATTAGAATGTTGTATAACCCAAGGTTGTAAGACTAGGGAATGTATGTTATTAACACTTGTTAATTGCTACACTCTTATCCACTTTATTCATACTTAACCCTAATTCTCAATTTAAGACTCTTGAGACCTTTATATCATAAGTGCATATTATATTATTCATCTAATCTTAGAATCTCAATATAATTCTTAAGCTTAATACTTTTATTCTTAATTTAGAATAAATATCGGGTTATGACCTATGATAGGTTTATCTTAGAATATTATACTCTTATTTCACAATGTAATGATTATGTATTTTATCAGTATTACCAAATAATCCATTATGATTAAGTTTTCCCCTCAACTTATTTAAGATCTACATCCTGTATATTGGCATCATGGTGTTGTAGATGCATTTTGATAACCTAATTGAGTTACTAAACTCATTTATCTTATGTTTAGTTTAGGATGACTTTTATTACAACCATCTAATAATCTTATCATAAGATGTTAAATTGTTTCTCATCTTGAATAACTATATTATAGTTAACTTAGATTTATCGAACTCTTACATTAGTATTCCCAAGGTATATTATTTACTTTATCATTAACTATATAATAAGGCACTTTAAGATAACCTTTTATTTATCCTTGCTTACATTTAATTTCCTAAATGTTTTATTTTTTTCACACATTCCCGCTATAGACTATGTATAATCCTTTTATACTGAATTTTAATAAACTTACGTCTTAAAATACATTTTTCATATTGTTTACAAAACCTAAGGTTTCAAAGGAATAACTTAATAAATTAATCTCCTTTATTATGTTTTAGGATGAACATTATATCTTAACATAAGGTAGAATTTATCTAAGAATTAAACTCTCATTCACAAGTGAAATTGTCAATTACTTAATAAGATAATATGTTCTGAAAAATCCTCATACCTTATACTCAAATGACACATTAATATTTTTAGCGTCGTAAAGTAGATCAATATAATCTCTTATGTAACTTAGTTTTATCTAATAAAAGGTTCAAAGGTTTTAAGTATCAAATTCCTATTTATAAACCTTTCTATAAATTCTAACTACTAAATACCTCACTTAATTGTAGACTCACATCCTAAGTATTGGTAATTAATGTTATAAATGTATTTCATATGGCTTATCTAATGCCAAGAAACTTAAGGATTATTATTTAGATAAATTTCCAAATCATAGTTTAATGTATTTTATATCATAATCCTTTTAATGATTTTAACTTAAAACATTAAGTTATTTCAATACCTTAAATGTTAAGAAATGATTAAATCTAGACTTACTAATCCACCTCACATTCATATGTAAAAGTATTTTATTTACTTTATTATTATATATTAAGAACATTTAGATGTAAAAGTATTACATTTATTTATCATTAATTATAGAATAAGATCTATTTGTGTAACATTTTATGTAATCTAATCACAATTTTTCCTAAGTTTTAACTTATTAATTACTTAACCCAATTATAGACTTACATTATGGTCGTTGACTAATACTATACATGTATTTTAATACGGTTTATATAAATCTTAGAAATTCAAAGATAACTCCTTAAGTTTAATATCTTAATTTAATACCGCCTCATATAATATTCTTTATTAGTATTATGTAGAGGTTTAGTTTATCTCATTAATTCCTTCATATTATATTTTCTATAAGGTATTTTATTTCTTTTATTTATGTAGTTTCTTTTTATGTTATATATATTAGGATTTATTCAAGACATTCCTTGTGTAGTTTTATTGCACTTAATTATTTATACTAACTTTTACACATAGCTACATCCAATATATGGTTTATAAAATAAGGTATTTTCCTTAGTTTCAATTAAGTATATTAACTTCCATATTATATAATTAATATAAATGTAGATTAATTTAGTTCCTTGATTTAACCTAAGTTACTATTTTATTTCGTTTTATATACGTACATCTATATATATATTACTTCACTTAAAAGTTTACACCCAAAAAAAAAATATTTATTAACATTCTGTATTAAATGTTAGTTTAGTCTTATTATATTTTCCCCAACCTATAAAGCTTATTGACAAACCATACTTTAATTTTTGTTATATTAAAAACCATATATTATAAGTTATTCTTATGAAAATTCCATAAACATAATTTTTAAACCTATTTACTCTTGTCCAAAAATTCCCAAATTTAATATATAATAACTATAACATTTTATACATATTATAAAATTTTTATTTCATGAAAATATCTTTTTAAATTACCCAAATAATTCCATAATACTCGTAAATTGCAAAAATCATAACTTATGTTTAAAAACTCAAAACCCAAATTAATTTACATCAAAATAAACTAGACTTTATAAGGAATCTATGGTTAAAATTTCAAGTCAAAATACATTGGGGAAGGCCATTAAATAAATCTAGCAAGTTAGGGCTTATTTCTGAAAATAATATAAAAACTTATACTTATATTTTGAAACGTTTTAATCGTGGCCGTCCGTTTCTTTTAACTGAGATCGGACGGCTCCTGAATGTCGAGTTCATCATCGAACTCAACTCGATTCCGAGTACTAATCTACCGGTTTCTCTCAATCCACAGAACCAAATCGAGTGGTTCTTGTTCCATTGAATTCGAAATTCCAAGACGCATCTATTGACACCGATTTCCCCAAATATCATGCAGTATTACGAAAGATTCATTCTGGGTTCAAGTTATGAAATACCCCAAATCTAAATAATATTATTAGATCATTATTTATTGGAATATAATCCAAATATAAATCATTTCACGTACGCATGCAAACCCATGCATGAAAACGTTACGTAAAAATAGTCGTTTCTCCATAAACGCTAAAACGCCTTAGAAACATGTGATCAAGCATGACCTTGTATGACCTTCTAAAACTCAAACCAAATGGTCATACACTCATTATATGAATATATAAATATATTCCCTAAGCTATATTCAGTCAAATACGCAAAATGCTCGGGAGTGCTCACACCCGCTCCTTAAAGCACGAAAAGTCCGGAGGAGTGCCGAGGTGGCACGAACTCCTATAAAATTAATTCCAGAGTTCCTAACATCATTATTTATCATTCTAAAGAGAACCCGAAGTTTTCTCAAAATTCAACAAAATCCTGGGAGTATTTCTTAGCGCTCCTTTTTGGCCCGGGAGTGTCCCGATGGCCCGTAAATTATGTCATGGGTTGATATAACCTCATATAACTCAATGTAACATCTTTATATGTTTATTTACCATAATAAGTTTAAAAACACTTGGAACTCATAAAAACAATTGGTTTCCCAAAAGTTCCTTAGAGCACAAAAACACACCTTCGGGTGTCACGAAAATGCGTTTTACGCAATTGCCTTGTAGTTTTTGACATACCACGAATTGGTAATCTTAAAAAGGGTTAAAATGACCTTCTAAATCAGTTGGTGTGACTAGTCAAAAGGCTCTCTATAGGGGCCGATTTTAAGAGCAAAAACTAGTATAAAATTTGCTTTAAAAATTTGTAAAAGGCATAGAACATGGTGACTCACCTTCCCATGTGTTATATTACTTAATGCCAAAGTATGTAGGTCTCATGACCAGCAAGCTGTCGAAATTATGCAGAATATAAGGCCATGTGAGCTAGAAGAAAACAAATGCAAAAAGGTAAAAAGTAGATCTAAGATTCCCTTCTTTTGCTTTTTACAAACTAAGTAATCTTCCATGTTCTTCCTTGGCTATCATGGCCGGTTTTTGAGCTCCATTCAGGCCTCCAATTCGTGACTCTACAAGAGAGGAAGAAGACAAGTTATAACATAGAAAAATCAAAGAAGATACCTTACCTTTTCTCACCTTGTCTTCTAGTTTGCATTATTTTTGCTCCACCTTGCCTTGTCCTCCATTATGGCCGATTTCAATGCTGGAAAAGGGGCATTTATTGAGCCAATAACTCATTGAATAAACTAAGGAAAAGTATAGTCATTTGACATTAAGAATTAAGAAACAAAAATCAATTCCAAGTCACTCTCTTCTTGCATTTACGTGAGCTAGGTCTCACTTTCCTTCCTTGCATCTTCATTCACGAATTGGTAAGGTTCTAAGCTCTCTCTTCTTGCTTCATCTTCTTCCTTTGAAGCTTTAAGTCCATTAATGGAGTTTTAACTTCTATCTTCATCTTTAAGGTAATTTCCTAGCATTTCTTGTCAAACCTTGAAGCAAAACTCTTCCTAGCATAACAACAAGAGTTCGGCATCACTTAGTTCACCAAGGAGGTTGTCAAACCAACATTAAACCAAGGAGCATCTCAAGGTTATCTTAAGGTAGTTTTAAGCTTGTAAATCCTTAAGCACATTTATGTGTAACCAAGTTCTCTTCTTCTAAGGTTCTTTCTTCTTCATTTTCATGAAGGAAACTTGCTCTTCATCTACCTTAGGAGTGCCGAATTTATAAGGAGAAAAGTCTAAGGTAAAGTCTTGTAAAACTACTTCCAAATCTACTTAAGATCTTTATTCAAGATCTAACTCCTAAACACCTTCACCTCTTGCATAAAACCGAAGAGGAGCATCAAGTTTACCTAGGAGAAAGCTTGGAGATTCAAGAAGAAGTTCAAACACTTCACCATTTGTTAAGAAGTAAGTTACTAAGTAAATCTTTATGTTATAAGCTTTGTTAAGCTTCTAAAAATTATACAAAAATTATGTACATCTCCTAGGTTATATAAGACCGAAACTATATGGTATTATATGCCAAAAATATAATCTATAACATATATGAAAATATTTACCTTAAGACACATTTTTGTGTCAAAATTTATTTATGTTACAAATAAATTAAGGCCGAAATGTCAAGGGCAAAAATGCTTATTTTGAGCTAAGAATCAATATAAGACATTACAATAATTTTTACATAAGTTATATGACTCATATGAATTTATGTACATTTATATGACATATAAAACCGCTTTATATACTATAGGTCATTAAATAAATATGGCCGAATTCTAAGTGTTAAATAGATTTTAATGAGCTACTTAGGTATATAAACTTAAATATAAAGTTTGGTGAGTTAAAATTTTATTAGAGCTTAAATGGCTAATTAATTAAGTTATGTGGCTTAAATGTAATTTTTACAAAGTTTAGTGTGTTTATTATAAAAACCGAGAGTTAAGGGTATTTGGGATATATATATAATATAAGGTTAGGAATTAAGTTTATGAATTTTAGATAATTTAAACAAGTGT
Source organism: Limonium bicolor (assembly GCA_023374045.1). Classification (NCBI taxonomy): domain Eukaryota; kingdom Viridiplantae; phylum Streptophyta; class Magnoliopsida; order Caryophyllales; family Plumbaginaceae; genus Limonium; species Limonium bicolor. The sequence continues at coordinate 193,422,124 of CM041782.1, forward strand.
TAAAATAACATTTTATTAAGTTTTGGGCTATTATGTAATTTATAAAAGTTGTTATGAAAGTTTAGAACATAAAAAGGGGCGAATTCATAATTAAGAGATTTATTAGGCTCACCTTTGAAATTTTGAGGAATTATATATTTAACTTTAGTTTATAAGTCATTAAGAAGTTATTATAAAGTTTTGGGGTGAAAATGTAATTAATGGAGAGTTCAAGACCAAAGCCGAATTACTTGGGGTTAGTTTGGTAATTTAAGATTTAATATATATATATATTCGGCATTTATGGAGAATTAAAATTAAAACATAGTTTATAAGGCATTATGTAAAGTTATAAGATTTTGTGGTTAAATTGTAATTATAGGGAATAAATTATTATTACCGAGAATTTAAGGGGCTAAGTTGTTATTTTTGAAAGTTATAGTACTTAAAAGCTATATACTTAAAAATATATAAAATATAGTGGACTATGTAATTTAGCTAAATAAGAAGTTAAAACTCTATAATATAATGAGATTAGAATTTAAATATAAAGTTCATGAATTAATGTGGTTGTTTTGTAAATAACCGAAATATAAGGGTAAGAATTTAGATTTAAATAAATATAAGTCCTATATGGATATTTGGAGGATTTAGAAGAAAGAATTTTAATTAAAGGAATTATGGAATTAGAACTATGGCTTATATAGTTAAAGGAAGTTAAAGGAAAACAAAAGATATTATTTATGACTAAAAGGAGAATAATGGATTATAAGAATATTATGTCATTGTAAGACATTTAAATATAGTTAAGAAAATTATAAGTTGTTATGTCACTTAGACAATTAAAATAAACAACAAATAAGTACATGATTATATGAATACATGTTGTACATTAAAGATTTATAATAAATCAAAAAGGGAATAACAAATAAGTTATACATAAATCATGAGGTAATTAAAAGAAATAAACCTCACATGAAATAACAAATACGAGATTGTTAAAAGATCAATAGGATCAATATAAGGGTAACATAAATTAACCCTCTCAGTTAATCCTTCTAGGACTTTGTTTGACCAGACGTTGACCAGGGTATACTCAACTGCAAACTACGGTGAACGGTATGGATTCTTGCAACCTGTTTTCTACCGGATTACACCGGCTTGTGTGCTATCTGTTGTTTGAAATAACGACCAAGATAATTAATGTAAACTGTTGTTTTACTCTTGCACACTGTGGTATTATTTTATGTGCGTGAATGTTGCTGACTACAACGTGTATGTCCACGCATACCAACACTACTATACCAGTGGATTAAATACCTGTGTTTCAGTATACCGAGGACTTGTACTCAAGTCTCTCACTAACTTCAGTTTATAACAACGTCATTATCCTAAACGTGATAATTGACAATACACATTGTGTCTTGTTTAACGTCTTATATGACACTTAACAAATCTATACTACGAGAATGAGGAGCCCAGTTGGATCTGGCCATGCATGCTACAGGAGTTGTACCTGTCTCAGGTCGTCTCCTATCTACGTCGCGACGGAACATTCAGTTGGGAGGAAGACTCTTTCCCGGGATTCAAATGCCCATCAGTTCAGTTTGAGGAAGACTTATTTCCTCTAGTGGGATTCTATTTCCCACGCCTCTCAGTTCAGGGTTTAACTACGTTATCTCCTGGGTTTTTATACCCAACCTTTCTCTATAACGAGGTCACTATACCTCCACTATATTGATATACTTTTATACATCTGTCAGTCCCACTGTGTGGACCCGACAGCTATCAGACATTTCAGTTCAGCTAACTTGACCTTCTGTGTCTTGTTCTATGTGACATTATTGTCCTTGTTTGGATACTTGTTATCATCAGATTATGCTTGTTTACAGCTTTATAAAAATGAACTGCATGTGTTCGACAAAGTAGTTGGTGTGGCCCGGTAGACGATGGGCTGCACGTTTTCCATACCAGCATTGTTTGCTGAGCCCCTTTGGGGGCACCCCCATTTTTCAGGTACCTGAAGTTTAAGAAGATCACCACACTGAGTGTGGGTGGGGTAGACCAAGCTTTGGGAGTCTACTATTAGTTAATTATTTTATTTCAGTATTTTACTTTGAGTTTGATTCCTAGTATCTCGGGTTGTATCTGTATTCCAGACCGTGACATTTGAGGATTGTATTTGGACTTAGCCTTGTTGGTCACAAGGGTGGCCAACGGCATTGTAATACCGCCCGGTTGTTGTATTTATTTCCGCTGCAGTTGTATTTATTTGGGAGTGATCGCCGTTCAGTTTATTGGATTTCGGGTTGGGGTATTACAAAAATGGTATCAGAGCGTAGTTACGCTCTGGATACAAGGATACACCGAGATTAGGATATCTAATACTTTAGGTTAAGGGTTGAGAGTAGTATTGAAAGGAGTTTAAGTTAGTTTTACTTAGACTACTATCCAAGACCAAGATAGTGACCTCAGTGTCTAATATACCTCAACATCCTGCAGATGTCAGGAAGAGGAGGACGACGTGGACAGGCCGATGAGGAGCCATCCGTCAGGCTGGCAGACATTGCCACCTTAATTGCTCAGGCATTCGCACAGGCGGGGGTTGGACAGCAGCAGCTACCTCCACCACCACCACCCAGAGAGAGAGATTGGGTGAAGAGTTTGGCTGATCTAAGGCCAACTGCATTCAAGGGGCAGACTGACCCTGCTCACTTGGAGACCTACATCATGGAGATGGAGACAGCGTTCGAGACGCTTGCAGTCCCAGCTAGGGAAAAAGTAAGACTTGCTGCCTTTTATCTGAAGGATGCAGCTAGAGATTGGTGGAACATGGTGAAAGCCGACCACCTGGATGACCCAGCTTTTACTTGGGGACATTACACTGCACTACTTAGGGGCAAATACTACCCGGCCCACACCAGAATGGTGAAGACTAGGGAGTTTGATGCATTGGAGCAGACGGGAAAGATGACCGTTGATGAGTATTATGCGAAGTTCATTTCGCTACTTCGACTACTACCCGACATAGGATACTTGGACCAGGTCTTGGTCGACCGGTTCTACGGGGGACTGAGCCCTCGACTTCAGTTTGGGATGGGACCAATCATCCCTACCAGTTTACAGGAATGTTATCATGCTGCCTCCGTTGTGGAGATCACCTGTAAGAGAAGGGATGCTTTGAGCTCCCAAAAGAGGAAGGACGAACCTGGTGGCGAAGATGCCAAGCAGGGGAACTCCAACAAAAGGAACAAACCCTACCAGAAAGGACAGGGGTCCTACCAAGGGAAGGGGAACCAAACTACTGGGAACCCCCAGTCAGGAACCCACGGAGCAACAACTTCACAGAAAACCTACCCATCTAAGGGTAGGCACTCTAATCAGACAGTTAGATTTGAAACTTTTGTGATTACTTCAGTACCGTTGGATGTATAATTAATCTGATTGTATTAGGTTCTGGACATGGCTCAAACACGGGCCAGAAGTATGCGCCGTTTCAACTGTAAACAGTGCGGAAAGGATCACCCCGGCGGACTGCCAAGGGGAGAAAGTCATGTGCCGCTACTGTCAGATACTCGGGCATCGTGCCTTCGAGTGTATCCGAAACCCGGAGAGCAGGAACTACCGCCCGGGAGCAAAGCCAAACACCGGCCCTAAGAATGGAGCTAGCGATACTCGCCCTCCACCAACAAACCAGGCTCAGGGGTATAAGGGCAAAGGCCCAGCATCGGGACCCGCCCTGCATGTCATGGACCGCTCAGATGAGGCTGGTCCTTCTACCAACCCAGGTATTTCTAAACCATGTGAACCTGTATTGAGCAATGGATGATGTGAATGAGTGCTTGCATGCCTTGATTGCCTAATTGAGTAGGAAAGAATTAGTAAGACTCACTAGAAAATTTAAACCACGTAGGAAGCTATAAGATATGCTTTCCTATCCCCTCACCGCCCTCCCTGGGGAGAAAACATTATCAAAGTACAAGAACCAGGGAACGAACAATGTAAGGTTATCCAACCAGGTTTGATATTACTCAAAGGATACCTAACACCGGAGACACAAATTGCAATCATTAGAAAATGTCAAGAATTGGGAGCAGGACCAGGAGGGTTCTACACTCCAGAATTTCCAGGAGGATCAAAAATGAAGCTGAAAATGTGTTTGGGAAAGGATTGGAATCCTTATACAAGAACTACCAGATACAAGAAATGGAGATGGAGCACAAGTGCCAAAAATCCCAGAAGAATTTTTACCAATTGTGGAACAAGCAGTTAATACAGCTCAGCAACTAGAAGAAGATCCAGTTCCCAACTAAGGGCTGATCTATGTATCATCAACTTCTATGAAGAAGGAGGCCGTTAGGACTACACCAGGACAATGATGAAACAAAAGGGTCCCTTGAACAGGGGATACCAGTATCTTTGTCAATTGGAGATGACGCAGAGTTCCTTTATGGCGAGCAGAAGCGTGTGGACCTTGCAAAGAAAATCATATTGAGTTCAGGAGATGTTTTAGTAATGGGTGGAAAGTCAAGGTTGCTTACCATGGAATTAAAAGGATTAATTAAACACAGCACCTTCGACAGTGATAAACACCACTCACATGAAACCAGGAAGATTAAGTTTGACTTTTAGAAAGTACTAGTGTTGTAATTGTTTGGACATCTGAAAGGAGATCATCATCAGTGAAGCATTATTGTTATGAAAGTGAATGTCTTTAGACCCCATCATATATCAAAGTACTTACTCAGATTCTGTTATTAGGTTGTGCTAAGGAGACGGAAGGTGCCTTAAGTATACTTACTGAGGAGGAGGCCAGCAAGGGCGGCGCGATCCTCACTGGTACCTTTCCGGTTAATGGAGTGGATGCATTAGTACTGTTCGACTCCGGAGCCTCACATACTTTCGTTTCGCCTACGCTTGCGGGGAAGTTGGGGCTAGACGCTGTAGAGTTACCTGATTTTAAGGTGGCACTCCCGTCTAAGGAGAAGATCAGTTGCACTCGTCTTTATAGAGGAGCCACTATCAGTATTAAGGAGGAGGAATTTCCTATTGACCTTATTGAGTTCAGAGGTCTAGGATTCGACGTTATAGCCGGGATGGACTGGCTGGGGCGGCACAGAGGCCGCATTCTTTGTGCAGAGCGCAGACTGTTGCTTAAGAGCCCATCAGGAGTGACAGTATCTTACCGTCAGAGCCCTAGGGCACCATCGATAAAAGTTATATCTGCTATGTCCATGTACAAGCACGTCAGGAAGCAGAAGGGTATATATGTTATGTTCAGATGTAGAGCATGACCCTGATTTTGATCCAGCTATGCCAGTGGTGTCGGAATTTCCAGATATTTTTCCAAAGGAACTTCCAGGCTTACCGCCATCCAGAGAGGTAGAGTTCTCCATCGAATTACTACCAGGTACCGGTCCCATAGCTAAGGCACCGTACCGTATGGCACCAGCAGAGATGGCTGAGCTGAAGGAGCAGCTGAAAGATTTATTGGACAAGGGATACATACGACCTAGCGTATCTCCTTGGGGAGCACCAGTCCTATTTGTGAAGAAGAGGATGGAAGCCTTCTATGTATTGATTACAGGAGCTTAATGCAGTATCGGTGAAGAATAAATATCCACTACCACGGATTGATGATTTGTTTGATCAGTTGAGAGGAGCAAAAGTGTTTTCGAAGATCGATTTGAGATCAGGCTACCATCAGATACCCATCAGGGAGCAAGACATAGAAAAGACAGCATTCAGAACACGGTATGGCCACTATGAGTTTACAGTTATGCCTTTTGGCTTGTCAAATGCACCTGCAGTCTTCATGGATTTGATGAACAGATTATTCAGAGAGCAGTTGGATAAGACCGTGGTTGTATTCATCGATGACATCCTATCATTCAAAGTCTAAGGAAGAGCATGAGAGTCACCTCCGACATGTACTTGAGATCTAAGGGAGAACCAGCTTTATGCTAAGTTCTCCAAATGTGAGTTTTGGTTAGACAGAGTTTCCTTTTAGGACATGTTATCTCTGATGCTGGGATCGCAGTGGATCCAGCAAAGATAGAAGCAGTTCGCACTTGGCCTAGGCCAAAGACAGTTACGGACATCAGGAGTTTCCTTGGTTTAGCAGGATACTACAGAAGGTTTGTCAGAGACTTCTCCAAAATAGCCAAACCTATGACCAGCTTAATGAAGAAGGACGCACCTTTCACATGGACTACTGAATGTGAGACCTCATTCGAGCTTTTGAAGAATGCTTTGACATCAGCACCAGTTTTGACTATACCTGAAGGCACAGAGGGTTATGAAGTTTACTGTGATGCATCAGGCAGGGGATTAGGGTGTGTACTCATGCAGAATGGGAAGGTAGTCGCCTACGCTTCCCGACAGTTGAAGAAACATGAGGAAAACTATCCCACACATGACTTGGAGCTTGGAGCTATTGTTTTTGCATTGAAGATCTGGCGCCACTACCTGTATGGTGTCCAGATGACCGTATATTCGGATCACAAGAGTTTGAAGTATGTATTCACCCAGAAGGAGTTAAACATGAGACAAAGAAGATGGGTTGAATTTCTTAAGGACTATGACATTGATTTGCAGTACAAAGAAGGGAAAGCTAATGTTGTAGCAGACGCACTTAGTCGACGAGCACATTCTCTAAATGCCATTGTGGCTAGCTCGAGTCTTATGGACGACATACGCAGAGCACAGCAGAGTGATCAGCGAATGATGGAGATCAGTCAGAAGTTGTCTGACGGTACATTTGAGGGTGGAAATATGAGTTTCAGCTACATGATGATGGACTAATCAGATTGAAGGGAAGATTGTGTATTCCCAGAGACAGCACGATATAAAGGAGCATATTCTTCGAGAGTCCCACACTTCTTCCACATCTGTCCATCCAGGAGCTTCTAAGATGTACAAGATCTAAAGAGGTATTTCTGGTGGAGTGGTATGAAGGGCGACGTGACAGAGTATGTGATTCGATGTCTCACTTGTCAGAAAGTGAAATTCGAACATAGACGACCAGGAGGTATGGTACAGTCTATGCCAGTTCCAATGGAAGTTTTATGATTTCTATGGACTTCGTGGTGGGACTACCACCTACGAGAGGAGGCCTTAATATGATTTGGGTTGTTGTTGATCGACTGACTAAGGTTGCTAGGTTTATTCCGATGAAAGACACTTGGAAAGTGCCAAAGTTAGCAGAACTATTTGAGCAGGAGATTATCAGACATCATGGAGTACCTAAGACTATTGTTTCAGATCGAGACACTAGATTTCTCTCACGATACTGGCGAGCTACTCGCGAGGCACTTGGCAATGAGTTGACTTAGCACACGCATTTCATCCATCCTCATACAATGGACAGTCAGGAGGACTATCAGACCTTAGAGGACATGCTACGAGCATGTGCCTTGGATTTCCAGGGCAGCTGGATGATAGACTACATCTCATCGAGTTTGCATACAATAACAGCTATCACGCCTCTATACAGATGTCACCTTTCCAAGCCTTATATGGCAGACCATGTCGCACACCATTGTGCTGGGACGAGTCTAGTGAGACCGTCATCATTGGGCCTGAGTACTTAGAGCAAGTCCAGGCAGAAGTACAACAAATCAGAAGTAACATGAAAGCAGCACAAGACAGACAGAAATCATATGCTGATGAGAGGCGACGAGACCTTGAGTTCGCGGTTGGCGACCAGGTATTTCTACGAGTATCACCCATGAAGGGTGTATTCAGATTTGGACAGAAGGGCAAGCTAAGCCCAAAATTTGTAGGACCCTACGCTATCATAGAGCGGGTTGGTCTTGTGGCATATCGACTCGATTTGCCAGCCGAATTAGGCAAAGTACACAATGTTTTTCACGTGTCTCAGCTTAAGAAATACATGCCTCATCCTTCTCATGTTCTACAACCTGAGACACTCTCTTTAGAACCAACAATGCGGTATGTGGAAACACCGCAAGGAATCTTAGACAGAAAGACACGAGATACTCGAAACAAATCTGTAAGCTTAGTAAAGGTTCTTTGGTCAAACCACGATGTGGAGGAGGCCACATGGGAATTAGAAGCAGATATGCGAGCGAAATTTCCCTCATTATTTACCGACTAGACGCTTTAGTCTAGGGTACGGGGGCGTACCCCTCTTTTTTTTAGGGGGTAGAGCCTTTTTCATTTGTGAGTTCAGTATGCATTTGTTACATTTCAATGAGTGTTCTTGTGTAACACTATTCAGTTTTGTTGCACCTTGTTGCATTTCAGTGAGTGTTCTTGTGTAACACTATTCAGTATATTTAGTGACACCTTGTCTTGTATGTGTTCTTGTGTAACACTGTATTTGAATGTACCTTGTACTTCTACTTGTTGGTGTGTACTTTGTTACACTACAATGAAAAGTTTATGTGCACTACTCTGCACTATTAAATATGAAAAGTGACTGTGTTATTACATTACACTATATTGTTCCAAAGTGTTCCTGTTGTGTTTGATGTACACGGTGAACTTAGGAATATAGAGACTTGGGACTTGATCCCTACTAGATTGAGTTGTGGATACTTAGTGGAACTTGATTCCCCACAACCTTATAATTTAGATATGAGACTTCGGGGCGAAGTCCTTTTTTAAGGGGGGTAGATTGAAATACCCCAAATCTAAATAATATTATTAGATCATTATTTATTGGAATATAATCCAAATATAAATCATTTCACGTACGCATGCAAACCCATGCATGAAAACGTTACGTAAAAATAGTCGTTTCTCCATAAACGCTAAAACGCCTTAGAAACATGTGATCAAGCATGACCTTGTATGACCTTTTAAAACTCAAACCAAATGGTCATACACTCATTATATGAATATATAATATATTCCCTAAGCTATATTCAGTCAAATACGCAAAATGCTCGGGAGTGCTCACACCCGCTCCTTAAAGCACGAAAAGTCCGGAGGAGTGCCGAGGTGGCACGAACTCCTATAAAATTAATTCCTAGAGTTTCTAACATCATTATTTATCATTCTAAAGAGAACCCAAGAAGTGGTTTCTCAAAATTCAACAAAATCCTCGGGAGTATTTCTTAGCGCTCCTTTTTGGCCCGGGAGTGTCCCGATGGCCCGTAAATTATGTCATGGGTTGATATAAGCTCATATAACTCAATGTAACATCTTAGTATATGTTTATTTACCATAATAAGTGTTTAAAAACACTTGGAACTCATAAAAACAATTGGTTTCCCAAAAAGTTCCTTAGAGCACAAAAACACACCTTCGGGTGTCACAAAAATGCGTTTTACGCAATTGCCTTGTAGTTTTTGACATACCACGAATTGGTAATCTTAAAAAGGGTTAAAATGACCTTCTAAATCAGTTGGTGTGACTAGTCAAAAAGGCTCTCTATAGGGGCCGATTTTAAGAGCAAAAACTAGTATAAAATTTGCTTTAAAAATTTGTAAAAGGCATAGAACATGGTGACTCACCTTCCCATGTGTTATATTACTTAATGCCAAAGTATGTAGGTCTCATATGACCAGCAAGCTGTCGAAATTATGCAGAATAATAAGGCCATGTGAGCTAGGAAGAAAACAAAATGCAAAAAGGTAAAAAGTAGATCTAAGATTCCCTTCTTTTGCTTTCTTACAAACTAAGTAATCTTCCATGTTCTTCCTTGGCTATTCATGGCCGGTTTTTGAGCTCCATTCAGGCCTCCAATTCGTGACTCTACAAGAGAGGAAGAAGACAAGTTATAACATAGAAAAATCAAAAGAAGATACCTTACCTTTTCTCACCTTGTCTTCTAGTTTGCATTATTTTTGCTCCACCTTGCCTTGTCCTCCATTATGGCCGATTTCAATGCTGGAAAAGAGGGCATTTATTGAGCCAATAACTCATTGAATAAACTAAGGAAAAGTATAGTCATTTGACATTAAGAATTAAGAAAACAAAAATCAATTCCAAGTCACTCTCTTCTTGCATTTACGTGAGCTAGGTCTCACTTTCCTTCCTTGCACTCTTCATTCACGAATTGGTAAGGTTCTAAGCTCTCTCTTCTTGCTTCATCTTCTTCCTTTGAAGCTTTTAAGTCCATTAATGGAGTTTTAACTTCTATCTTCATCTTTAAGGTAATTTCCTAGCATTTCTTGTCAAACCTTGAAGCAAAACTCTTCCTAGCATAACAACAAGAGTTCGGCATCACTTAGTTCACCAAGGAGGTTGTTCAAACCAACATTAAACCAAGGAGCATCTCAAGGTTATCTTAAGGTAGTTTTAATGCTTGTAAATCCTTAAGGCACATTCTTATGTGTAACCAAGTTCTTCTTCTTCTAAGGTTCTTTCCTTCTTCATTTTCATGAAGGAAACTTTGCTCTTCATCTACCTTAGGAGTGCCGAATTTATAAGGAGAAAAGTCTAAGGTAAAGTCTTGTAAAACTACTTCCAAATCTACTTAAGATCTTTATTCAAGATCTAACTCCTAAACACCTTCACCTCTTGCATAAAACCGAAGAGGAGCATCAAGTTTACCTAGGAGAAAGCTTGGAGATTCAAGAAGAAGTTCAAACACTTCACCACATTTGTTAAGAAGTAAGTTACTAAGTAAATCTTTATGTTATAAGCTTTGTTAAGCTTCTAAAAATTATACAAAAATTATGTACATCTCCTAGGTTATATAAGACCGAAACTATATGGTATTATATGCCAAAAATATAATCTATAACATATATAGAAAATATTTACCTTAAGACACATTTTTGTGTCATAAAATTTATTTATGTTACAAATAAATTAAGGCCGAAATGTCAAGGGCAAAAATGCTTATTTTTGAGCTAAGAATCAATATAAGACATTACAATAATTTTTACATAAGTTATATGACTCATATGAATTTATGTACATTTATTATGACATATAAAACCGCTTTTATATACTATTTGGTCATTAAATAAATATGGCCGAATTACCTAAGTGTTAAATAGATTTTAATGAGCTACTTAGGTATATAAACTTAAACTATAAAGTTTGGTGAGTTAAGAATATTTTATTAGAGCTTAAATGGCTAATTAATTAAGTTATGTGGCTTAAATGTAATTTTTACAAAGTTTAGTGTGTTTATTATAAAAACCGAGAGTTAAGGGTATTCTTGGGATATATATGATATAATATAAGGTTAGGAATTAAGTTTATGAATTTTAGATAATTTAAACAAGTGTTAAAATAACATTTTATTAAGTTTTGGGCTATTATGTAATTTATAAAAGTTGTTATGAAAGTTTAGAACATAAAAAGGGGCGAATTCATAATTAAGAGATTTATTAGGCTCACCTTTGAAATTTTGAGGAATTATATATTTAAACTTTAGTTTATAAGTCATTAAGAAGTTATTATAAAGTTTTGGGGTGAAAATGTAATTAATGGAGAGTTCAAGACCAAAGCCGAATTACTTGGGGTTAGTTTGGTAATTTAAGAGTTTATATATATATATTCGGCATTTATGGAGAATTAAAATTAAAACTATAGTTTATAAGGCATTATGTAAAGTTAATAAGATTTTGTGGTTAAATTTTAATTATAGGGAATAAATTATTATTACCGAGAATTTAAGGGGCTAAGTTGTTATTTTTGAAAGTTATAGTACTTAAAAGCTATATACCAAAATATTAGTGTGACTATGTAATTTAGCTAAATAAGAAGTTAAAACTCTATAATATAATGAGATTAGAATTTAAATATAAAGTTCATGAATTAATGTGGTTGTTTTGTAAATAACCGAAATATAAGGGTAAGAATTTAGATTTAAATAAATATAAGTCCTATATGGATATTTGGAGGATTTAGAAGAAATAATTTTTAATTAAAGGAATTATGGAATTAGAACTATGGCTTATATAGTTAAAAGGAAGTTAAAGGAAAACAAAAGATATTATTTATGACTAAAAGGAGAATAATGGGATTATAAGAATATTATGTCATTGTAAGACATTTAAATATAGTTAAGAAAATTATAAGTTGTTATGTCACTTAGACAATTAAAATAAACAACAAATAAAGTACATGATTATATGAATACATGTATGTACATTAAAAGATTTATAATAAATCAAAAAGGGAATAACAAATAAGTTATACATAAAATCATGAGGTAATTAAAAGAAATAAACCTCACATGAAATAACAAATACGAGATTGTTAAAAGATTCAATAGGATCATCATATAAGGGTAACATAAATTAACCCTCTCAGTTAATCCTGTTCTAGGACTTTGTTTGACCAGACGTTGACCAGGGTATACTCAACTGCAAACCTACGGTGAACGGTATGGAATTCTTGCAACCTGTTTTCTACCGGATTACACCGGCTTGTGTGCTATCTGTTGTTTGAAATAACGACCAAGATAATTAATGTAAACTGTTGTTTTACTCTTGCACACTGTGGTATTATTTTATGTGCGTGAATGTTGCTGACTACAACGTGTATGTTCCACGCATACCAACACTACTATACCAGTGGATTAAATACCTGTGTTTCAGTATACCGAGGACTTGTACTCAAGTCTCTCACTAACTTCAGTTTATAACAACGTCATTATCCTAAACGTGATAATTGACAATACACATTGTGTCCTTGTTTAACGTCTTATTATGACACTTAACAAATCTATACTACGAGAATGAGGAGCCCAGTTGGATCTGGCCATGCATGCTACAGGAGTTGTACCTGTCTCAGGTCGTCTCCTATCTACGTCGCGACGGAACATTCAGTTGGGAGGAAGACTCTATTTCTCCCGGGATTCAAATGCCCATCAGTTCAGTTTGAGGAAGACTTCTTTCCTCTAGTGGGATTCTATTTCCCACGCCTCTCAGTTCAGGGTTTAACTACGTTATCTCCTGGTGTTTTTATACCCAACCTTTCTCTATAACGAGGTCACTATACCTCCACTATATTGATATACTTTTATACATCTGTCAGTCCCACTGTGTGGACCCGACAGCTATCAGACATTTCAGTTCAGCTAACTTGACCTTCCGTGTCTTGTTCTATGTGACATTATTGTCCTTGTTTTGGATACTTGCTATCATCAGATTATGCTTGTTTACAGCTTTATAAAAATGAACTGCATGTGTTCGACAAAGTAGTTGGTGTGGCCCGGTAGACGATGGGCTGCACGTTTTCCATACCAGCATTGTTTGCTGAGCCCCTTTGGGGGCACCCCCATTTTTCAGGTACCTGAAGTTTAAGAAGATCACCACACTGAGTGTAGGTGGGGTAGACCAAGCTTTGGGAGTCTACTATTAGTTAATTATTTTATTTCAGTATTTTACTTTGAGTTTGATTCCTAGTATCTCGGGTTGTATCTGTATTCCAGACCGTGACATTTGAGGATTGTATTTGGACTTAGCCTTGTTGGTCACAAGGGTGGCCAACGGCATTGTAATACCACCCGGTTGTTGTATTTATTTCCGCTGCAGTTGTATCTTATTTGGGAGTGATCGCCGTTCAGTTTATTGGATTTCGGGTTGGGGTATTACAAGTTAGGTCGAGTTTTGGGTTTACGAATTCGATTTTGCCAATTCCTCTCAATATAATGCATAATTGAATAAATTGCTACGTGGGTTTGGTCGAAAATGAAGTTAAGATTGGCAACAACGGAGCAATTTGATCAGAAACTCACCGGAATTGCATTAACGAGGAGAATCCAAATCGAGAATTCTGGAAAACGTTATTTTATGTGCGGTTCAGGTATGCCACTTCTCGAATCAACTCGCACCAACTGAAAGAGATTTGATTCATGTAACCTATCACAATCCAAACTAGACATGTAACTCTAGATGTTAGTGGAAGAATCATTGAATTTGATGAACTAGGGAGAAAGTTACAGATCTCACAAGATCGGTGTTTACCTAGTTGGTTTCGGGATGAACTGGGCAGATTTTCCACCGTGATCGAGTAGGCAACTTTAGACAGATTTATCCCCCAAACCAGTGCGAATCAGCCTTGGCCATCAACATGAAAGTTATAGAGGGATTAGAGATCTTCAAAACAAGCTAAAGAACACGAAATTTGGATGAGAAATGAAGAAGTTATGGCGTGACGAAGTTTACCCGATCTCAGGAAAAACCGGAATTCTGGGTTACGAACTAGCGAGGAGGCAACTTTGGAACAACTTTCCGATCATTGTAGAAGGAGTTAGATGGTGTGTGAGTAATGGTTGGAAAGAGGAAAGATAGGAGAATCGAATGAAACAAATGACATACCAAATGGTGGGGTAGAGAAAAAGATATAGGCGTCTAAAGATCGACCTATGACATGCCCAAACTGCTGTAAACTCAACCGATTAAGTAACCTGGGTGCTGACTGGGCGCGACACGTGTCCCTAGCCCTGGACACGTCAGCATCCTTCAAAATTTTGGCTCTAAACTTCAATTTATCATAACTTTGGCTAGGATGATCCGTTTTTAACGTTCTTTTTATCGATCTTCATGGTTTTTCATAACCTATTTATTGGTATAGGTTTCATGGCCTGGTTTGACCATTCTCAAAAAGTCAACTCTAGCAAGGCTTAATAAGCTTTAAGGTTTCTAGAATTTTATATTGACTTTTATGTTTCAAAACAATGTTCCAACACTTCCTAAAATATTTATAATATATTTGGAGTGTTTAGAAATTTTCCCAAGATTTATTGACTTATAAATCTTATTATTAAATTCATAATACTATATAATAATGTATAATAATTAGGGTTAAATAGGAGAAAACCCCTAAATAAATTTCACAATTCCATATAATAATTTAATATTCATAATTCCATACCATAATTTAATATTAATAGTATTATTTATGGTTTAATAAAAGAAATCCCCTAAATTAATTTAAATTAATTTAGGGGTATTTCAGTATATCCCCCTTAACAGAAACTTCGCCTCGAAGTTTAAAAATCAACTAATAAGCACTCACACCACTTCGGGTGTGCTAAGACAATAATAATTCCAACGAAATTCCATACCAATCCAATCCTTTATTTCCATCCATTCCCATTCCACATTCCACTCGAGATTACTCAAACTCAAACTGAACCAAGATATACCGAGATATTTCATGATAAAAATAAAAAGTCACATGCGGTGTCATAATGTAAAAACCAAGTACACACATACACCTCTTACTCTGCTAATCACGCAACAGGGCATAATCTGGATGAGGTAGCGAAGAAAGATTATGCTCTACCCCTCCTTAAAAGAGAACTTCGTCCCGAAGTTTAAGATTTATCTACTAACTACTCACACCCGCTTCCGGTGTGTGGGTAAACTAAATATCAAGTTGTACTACAAGCTTTAAAATGTATACCAAACAATCAACCACTCAAGGGTATTCATCCAATAACAATTCCCAAACATTTGTTTCTGTTATCAAACACTACATTCAAAGAATTCAGCACCTTATTATCAAGCTTTGTTGTAAATTTTATGGAACTTTTGAATTTATCTATGATCGATATTTATTTGTACCCCCTGATTGTTATGTATTTGTATTTTCTTGATTATTATAAAATTTTATTTTATGATCCTTACCTATTCATTTTATGACCAGTACGAATGATATGTCCATTATATGTTCATTTTATATTGTATGTTTATTTTATGAAGATGTCGTACCCCCCCCCCCTTAAAATAGGGTACGACCCATATCCGTCTCGTAATAATGAAGTGGAATTTAAACTCACTTTTAAGGAGCACTATATTTTACATCTCCTATGGAGATTCCTCCTTCAAGGATGCAGTTCATTTTTTATGCACAATATCACTCGTTGTTATTCTAGCTTGATTATAATTAAATCTTTTAGTGTTCCCAACATGCTTTCCTAACTCATTTCGCCTCTCTTACGGTCATTGACAAGAACAAAGTTTAGAATTCATCATTCATATAGTAGGTTAAATTTTGAGAACGGAACATATCGGTTATACTAAGATATTACTATAATAACATTTAGTTCACTCTTTCTTTATTTAAGTATTGGATGTAGTAGGTATCAAAATCTTAATCATGTGATTTGGAAACTATTAATTCATAAAAGAAAAATTCCATTATAATGTAATGTAATTATTTAAATGCCATCCTTACTACAACATTTCTCTAGAAGCATTTTATAACCTAAAGTTTCTTAATTGTCAAGGCTTAAATGAAATACCCCAAACCTAGTTATGTTGTTTAAACACCTAAATATGGTGTAATAAGACTAAAAAGAGTCTTAGAAACATTAGTAAACAAATTTAAACAAAAGGAAACACAAAATGTGCTTTAAAGTCAATAAGAGCCAAAATGTGCTCTAAGCTTGGGATAAACTTGGTTAAGACCTAATGAGCTTACCAAGACCTCATTTATATACTAATGAACTTATTAAACCAATTACCAAAGAAAACCAAGCTTGAAAACAAGTTAAAACACAAAATGTGCTTTAAGAAGTCTTAAAGCACATTTTTGAAAAATTGTCTTGTAAATGAGTTTTGAATGGCTAAATGTCCATCATTACTCTTAAATATATATGTGTACTATATAGTATCACATTTGGGTGGCTATATTAATGGGAAATCAAAAATTTCACTTCTAAGTGCCTTGTTTTGGTGAATAGTGTTTTTTATAAGCTAGTTTATAACATATGTTGTATTAAGTAATTAAATTGACAAACAAAGACTAAAGTACCCTCATATTAATAAAGGGGGGCCGGTTTCTTAAGTGTGGTGACTCACCACTCACTTGTTATTTTGTTAAACAAATAAAGATGACTAATATAACTACTTTTTACTTTATAAGCATAAATATCTTCTTAAAAGCAATCTTATCTCATTCTCTCTTTTCCTTCCTTCATTTCCCACGGTTCCAAACACCATCTTCCTCCCTTCTTGCTGTTCTCTCACGGTAATACCACCACCACCATTAAAACTCTAGCTTTGACCACTTGTAAAATCTAGCTCACTTGTCCAAATCAAAAACAAACACCACCAATCTCTTCCTCTCATCAAGCTCTTCATTCCTATCTTCTCAAAACTTCAAGAGCCCCATTTCGGTGCCATGGAGTTCCACCATTGAAGGAGCTTGAGCTTGTCTTTTTACATATTGTTGATCTCCTTTGCTTCTAGGTAAGGAATCTCAAAGAAAAATCATGTTTCCTCCATGTTTTTACCTTGACCGAAAATACACATTGATATAGCTCTTTGTGTGACTTTGTTCTAGCTTCATTCCAACTCTTCATGGACTAGGTGGAGTCCTCTCTTGTTATATATTCAAACTCTCTTCAAAGATCAAGGTAAAACAACTACATTAATGTTTTTGAAACAATGTAAAATTAGGGTTTGCAATGAGATGAAGCTTATAGCTTGAATACTCATTATAATGTTTGTATATTGTTTAGAACTTGACAAAGAATCAAATACCTTACCGGTTTTTAAAAGAAACAAGAAGAAGTTGTTTGGAAAAGAGGTAAATCTACTAACCTAATGTTGTTTAATGCCTTAGGAGAAATGAGCTTATAAATGCTTATTAAAACTACCTAAAGAGCAAATGGTGAATGACTTAGTAAAGTGTTCTCAAGAGACTAGTAAAAGGCATATGTGTGTTGAGTGTATTTGCAGGTCAAAGGCAAATATATTGTGGAAATTCAGTGTTTAAGGATTATGCACTTTAAGGGCCTAAGAGCCATGCATTTTAAGGGCCTAAGTGCCATTGTTATAACCCGTGCAATTTGTACCTTATATTATATCTGCTACAACGTTGTTCTAAAGTTGGATTAAAATCCCTTGCCATCAGTTGGGACATCAGCGACATTCTTTTAATTGCCAAGGACGAGGAGGTCATTTGATTCATTAATTAAGGTAATTAATTATTTGGTTATAAGGAAAGGAATTCCTTAAATTCTTCTTTTCCTAATCATTGTTATTCACGTCAGATAGATCGTGAGAGCGTCTCTTCATCGTGCCTTCAGAGCGACAGTTTTGGCTCCTTCCTTCCTCTCTTCTCTCTCTTTTTCATCTGCTGAGATTTGTAATTCTGCTGCTGCGTTTGGATTGGAGTTCTTCGTTGCTGGTTTTCCTTCTCCTCGCTATCAGGTTTGCGCTGCAGAATTCCGAATTTCGTCGTTGGTTTCCTCTCTCTCTCAGTTCTGATTTTAGGCTTTCGATTGTGGTTGAATCAGTGGCGTTGGTTCTGATTGGAGTTGCGAAGTTGCACAGGCTGTAGACTGTTTGGACTGTGGGATTCTAGACTTCCGAATCCAGGTTTCTCGCTATCAGGTTTTGCGCTGCAGTTCCGATTTCGTCGTTTGTCTCGCTCCTCTCTCAATTTCTGATTTTAGGCTTTCATTGTGGAATCAGGCTCGTTGATCGTGTCTGGGTTTGCGTTTTCGTTTCGTGTTGCTGTGAACTGCTTCAGATCGTTGGATTGTGCTGATTATTGAGTTGGTGGTTACTCGATTCAGTTTGGAAGTTCAGCCATGGGATTTGCAAGGATTGTTTTTGGTTGTGTTTGTGTTTTCTCATTAAGCGTTTTGGTTGTGATTTTTGGATGGCTAAACCCCCATGGTTCCTTTTTAAATGTCTGATTTGGTGGTGTGTGCTTATTGGCAATTCGTGGTGTTGAATTCGTTGTTTTTCTGCTCTGTTCGTCTTCTGGAATTTGCAGTTTTCGCACTGTCCGAACTTCTGTCCGAGCTTTGAAGTTCGGACAGTGCGTTCTTGTCTTACTGATTTTCAAGTTCGGGGTATGTCCGAACATCTGTCCGAACATGGATGTTCGGACACACCCTCAAGTTTTCCCTCTGATTTAAAGTTCGACCTGTGTCCGAACTTCGAGTCCGGACACAAGGTCGGACCTTCCGCGTGTTTTCCCGTAAAACCCGTCCGAACATCCGTCCGAGCTTGGATGTTCGGACATTCTGAACTCCTCTATCTGATTTCAACCCGACTTGTGTCCGAACATTGATGTCCGGACACAAGTTCGGACATTTGGCTTTCTCTGGTTTCTGAGTCTCGACTTGTGTCCGAACTTCGACGTCCGGACACAAGTTCGGACACCCCTCTGTTTTCACCATAACTTCTTCGTTTGAACTCCGATTTGAGTGCCGTCTGCGGCATTGGATTCCTTATGATCTGTACTACTGGTTTATGAGTGTTTTCGCATATTTAAATGCAACTTTGCTTCTATTTAAGCAATCCTTCTGTTTTGGGACATTACACTTGTTTCTTCTGAGCCGTGAATGGCTGGGTCGAGCTATTCCTGGTATACCATGTAGACGTCATTCTGAGTGTGGGTCATTCCCTTTCTGTTCTGTGGGGTTGACGAACCCTTTGGCTCTTTCGAGTCATTTCTGCGTTGCCGAGAGACCTGGTATGGTCTATGGTCTCCGACCCTTCTGAGTGTGTGCATTGTGTTTTGTCCCCTTTCTGTTTAAGCGCTCTGACTGTTTCTGATATGGGACCCCTTGAGTTCCACTCTGTTTCTGTTCTGAAAGCTTCTGGATATTGAGAATTGTGGATAAATATTTATCTTCTCCTTCTTCTGTTTTCAATTGTTTTGAGCGACCTACTGATGACGGTCGCGCTGCTTACTGGGCATAGTTGTGTGCTCATTCCCCTACTTCTAACATTTTTGCAGATGATCAGCGAGGATCATCTTGAGTTCTGGAGCTATAGTATTTAGCTTTTATGTTCATTCAGTTTGATACTTTGAGATGTTGTAGCCTTCGGGCCTATGCTTTTGAACTTCCGTTTCTGACTCAGTTTCGCATTTGGGATTTGGTATTGTTCCGCTGTATTTGAGTACATTGGTTTACAATATTTATGTAAACTTTGTTTTGGGCCTTTATTGCGTTTGAGTGTTTTAGAGCCTTGCGTTATTAGGTAGTAATACGCGGCGTGTAGCACCCTTAACTCTTAGGCCGGTTTTAGGGGTGTTACATTTAGTGGTATCAGAGCCAGGTTTGGCTTTCTTTGGTGTCTGTGGGTGTGTTTTCTTGTGTGAGAGTCAGTTGTGACAGTGGTTGACAGTGTGAGTTAGTTCTGACAAGTTTTGGATTTGTATATCTCAGAATGGCTCCTCGTAGGACACCAGTGACCCCTCAGGGAGATGCTGCGGATGTAGTGCAGCAGTTTGTGACGCAGTTGATGCAGACGATGGCTGCAGCTGCTGGGGGAGCTGGTGGTGCTGGCCCAGCAGGAGCGAATGCCGTGGGAGGCCGAGTCCGAGCTCTCCAGGAGTTCATGAAGCTAAAGCCACCTTCTTTCGACGGCTGTGGCGACCCTCAGAGGCGAGCCATTGGATTACTGAGGTCGAGGACCTGCTGAGAGTGATGGGGTCGGAGGACGACCAGAAGGTAGACTTCGCCACGTTCCTCTTCAAGGGGGAGGCGAAGGAGTGGTGGCGCATGGTGATGGGTAGACATCCCCAGCCTTGGACCTGGGATCAGTTCTGCTTGGAGTTCAACAAGCAGTTCTATCCGGATGTCTACAAGGACCAGAAGATCAATGAGTACAACCGGCTGCGTCAGGGGAGAGATATGTCTGTAGAGGAGTATGTGAGAAAGTTCGTGACCCTGTCGAAGTATGCTCCGGAGCCAGATGAGCATAGGAAGGCTCGTAAGTTCGAGAGCGGTTTGAGGCCAGACATCAGGTCGGCGGTGACACCTCTTCGTCACCGGACCTTCAGAGATGTGGCGGATGTCGCCTTGCTGGTAGAGGCGGACATCAGGGGCAGACAGGCGGGCAAGGACCATAAAGGGAAGAGGCGTGCTGAGGAGCCTCAGAAGAAGGAGGCTGCTCCTCCTCAGAAGAAGCAGACCTATGGAGATCGCCGGGGAGCTTCTTCATCTTCGTCAGCTGGGGCGAAGTGTGGGGCTTGTGGTCGCTCCCATCCTGGTAGGGAGTGCTACAAGAAGACTGGTGCCTGCTTTAAGTGCGGGTCGATGGAGCACCGGATCGCTCAGTGCCCTCAGGCATCCAGTAGAGGCTCAGGGAGAGAGGCACCGGCTCAGATTCAGGGGCGAGGTCCGATCAGAAGAAGCCTCAGACTCAGGCCCGGGTTTATGCTATGGCTGGAGAGCGTGATCGTGCTGGTGATCGCGTCATCTCAGGTATTCTCCAGATCCATTCTCGAGATGTGTTTTGTCTGTTTGACTCTGGAGCTACGCATTCCTTTGTCTGCTATGATTTGTTGGATGATCTTGGATTGACTGCTGTGTCTAGTGAGAGACCTTGTGTGAGTAGTCCGTTAGGTGGGGTGGCCCCTTGTGTGTTGGATTCTGTGTGTAAGGCTTGTCCCATAGTAGTTAGGGACAAGACCTTCTTTGCTGACCTCATCCCGATGCGGATGACCTGTTTTGATGTGATTCTGGGCATGGATTGGCTAGCAGAGCACCATGCCCATATAGATTGTGCAGCGAAGAGGTAGTATTCGATCTGCCAGACGGGACTCGTTTTGCTTTCTCTGGGAATGCAGTTCCATGTGCGCCGGTGATGGTGTCAGCGATGCAGGCAGCCAGTTTCTTGAGGAAGGGCTGCCAGGGCTTCTTATGTTATCTGCCAGAGGTGCGTGAGGGATCTAGCTTGGAGAGCATCCCGATCGTCAGAGAGTTCCCGAGGTCTTCCAGGACGACGTGCCCGGACTTCCACCAGTGCGAGAGGTGGAGTTCACCATCGATTTAGCGCCAGAGACTCAGCCCATCTCTAGGGCCCCTTACCGTATGAGTCCGGCGGAGTTGAAGGAGCTGAAGGTCCAGCTTCAGGAGCTGTTAGATAAGGGCTTCATACGCCCTAGTGTTTCGCCTTGGGGAGCGCCAGTGCTGTTTGTGAAGAAGAAGGATGGGACCTTCCGTTTGTGCATCGACTACAGAGAGCTGAACAAGGTGACCATCAAGAATCGCTATCCCCTTCCGCGCATCGACGATTTGTTTGACCAGTTGGCGGGCGCCACAGTGTTCTCGAAGATAGATCTTCGTTCAGGCTACCATCAGTTGAGGATTAAGGCCGAGGATGTGCCTAAGTCCGCTTTTAGGACTCGTTATGGTCATTACGAGTTCCTAGTCATGCCCTTTGGTCTGACTAATGCTCCATCAGTATTCATGGACATGATGAACCGGGTTTTCAAACCCTATCTGGATCAGTTCGTAGTGGTCTTCATAGATGATATCTTGGTGTACTCCAGGAGCGCAGAGGAGCATGAGGAGCATCTGAGGATTGTTTTGCAGACGTTGAAGGATCGTGAGCTGTATGCTAAGTTGAAGAAGTGTGACTTCTGGCTTGATCGCGTAGTGTTCTTGGGACATGTGGTCTCGAAGGACGGTATCTCAGTGGATCCTGAGAAGATTAGAGCTGTGATGGAGTGGGCGAGGCCCACGAATGTTGCTGAGATTCGCAGTTTCCTTGGGTTAGCTGGGTACTACAGGAAGTTCGTTGAGGGGTTCTCTAAGATTGTATCCCCGCTGACCCGTCTGTTGAGGAAGGAGGTCAAGTATGAGTGGAGCGAGGCTTGCGAGCAGAGTTTCCAGGAGATTAAGAAGAGACTGACGACCGCACCGATTCTGACTTTGCCTTCTGGGACCGAGGGATTCGAGGTCTTCTGTGATGCGTCCCATAAGGGACTGGGATGTGTTTCTGATGCAGCAGGGTAAGGTGTGGCTTATGGCTCGCGGCAGCTTAAGCCCTATGAGAAGAACTACCCTACCCACGATCTGGAGTTGGCAGCTGTAGTGTTCGCGCTGAAGATTTGGAGGCATTATCTGTATGGAGCGTCGTGTAAGGTTTACACGGACCACAAGAGTCTCAAGTATTTGTTCACTCAGAAGGAGCTGAACTTGAGACAGAGGAGGTGGTTGGAGCTACTTCATGACTACGATTTAGAGATCCTCTACCACCCGGGTAGAGCGAATGTTGTTGCAGATGCCTTGAGCCGGAGAGGTGCTTCGGGTGTAGCTTGTGCTCTGACTGGAGTCCAGAGGTCCGCCTTAGAGCTGCAGCGTATGGGTGTTTGGGTAGTCAGACCAGCCAGTGCCAGTGTGATAGCAGCGCTTCAGGTTCAGTCTTCGTTGGTCGACAGGATCCGGGTTGGTCAGGAGGCAGATTCAGCTTTGTGTCGGATCAGAGAGGGGCTGTCTTCAGATCAGAGTTCAGACTTCAGTGTCTCCAGCGATGGGTGTCTGCGTTTCAGAGGCCGTGTATGTGTGCCAGACGATGCAGTGCTGCGTAGGGAGATCCTTCAGGAGGCTCATGGAGCGCCATACTCAGTTCACCCAGGAGGGGTGAAGATGTATCGAGATCTCAGAGAGTCGTTCTGGTGGTCTGGGATGAAGCGTGATATTTCAGAGTTTGTTTCGAAGTGCCAGACCTGTCAGCAGATTAAGGCTGAGCACCAGAGGCCAGCGGGTTTGCTTCAGCCCCTTCCCATTCCTGAGTGGAAGTGGGAGAGTGTGGGGATGGATTTTGTCATGGGTTTGCCCAGGACTCCTTCGGGTTGTGATGCTGTATGGGTGATAGTTGATCGTCTGACGAAGTCTGCTCATTTTCTGCCGGTGAAAAGACCTTCAGTTTGGAGCGCCTAGCTCGTTTATATCTGGATGAGATAGTGAGACTTCACGGTGTGCCTACTACTATTGTGTCTGATCGTGACCCACGTTTTGTTTCGAGATTTTGGCGCAGTTTGCATAAGGCCTTGGGTACGAATTTAGCGTTCAGTTCAGCTTACCATCCTCAGTCGGATGGCCAGACGGAGAGGACTAATCAGGTTTTGGAGGACATGCTTCGCGCATGTGTCCTGGACTTTGGAGGTAGCTGGGAGCAGCATGTGACTCTGATTGAGTTCGCCTACAACAACAGCTTTCAGGCGAGCATTGGTATGGCTCCGTTTGAAGCGTTGTACGGTATAGGGGTGCAGGTCCCCCATCTGTTGGGATGACCTGAAGGAGAGGGTCTTGGTTGGACCCGAGCTGGTGCAGGGAGCAGTAGAGAAGATCAGGGTGATTCGGGAGCGTTTGCTTGTTGCTCAGAGCAGACAGAAGTGCTATGCAGACCAGAGGCGTAGGCCGCTTGAGTTTGAGGTTGGAGATCATGTCTATCTGCGAGTGTCGCCGGTCAGAGGCGTGGTCCGGTTTGGGAAGCGTGGGAAGCTTAGCCGAGGTTCGTTGGACCGTTTGAGATCTTGGAGAGGATTGGCCCTGTGGCCTACCGGTTAGCGTTGCCACCGCTTTGTCTGCTGTTCACGGTGTTTTTCATGTCTCCATGTTGAGGAAGTATCTGCATGATCCGTCTCATGTGATCGACTACAGCCAGCTTCAGTTGAGAGAGGACTGCAGCTTCGAGGCGGTGCCTACTCGTATTTTAGCCAGGGATGTCCGTCGGCTTCGTAGTAAGACCCTACCTATGGTGAAGGTCCAGTGGTCAGATCAGTTAGAGAGTGAAGCTACGTGGGAGCTCGAAGATGAGCTGCGTGCCAAGTATCCCTCCCTGTTCGAGCAGTAAGGTGAGTTAATCTCGAGGACGAGATTCTTTTAAGGGGGAGGTGATGTTATAACCCGTACAATTTGTACCTTATATTATATCTGCTACAACGTTGTTCTAAGTTGGATTAAAATCCCTTGCCATCAGTTGGGACGTCAGCGACATTCTTTTAATTGCCAAGGACGAGGAGGTCATTTGATTCATTAATTAAGGTAATTAATTATTTGGTTATAAGGAAGGAATTCCTTAAATTCTTCTTTTCCTAATCATTGTTATTCACGTCAGATAGATCGTGAGAGCGTCTCTTCATCGTGCCTTCAGAGCGACAGTTTGGCTCCTTCCTTCCTCTCTTTCTCTCTCTTTTTCATCTGCTGAAATTGTAATTCTGCTGCTGCGTTTGGATTGGAGTTCTTCGTTGCTGTTTTCCTTCTCCTCGCTATCAGGTTTGCGTTGCAGAATCCGAATTTCGTCGTTGGTCTCCTCTCTCTCTCAATTCTGATTTTAGGCTTTCGATTGTGGAAATCAGTGCTCGTTGATCGTGTCTGGTTGTCGGTTTCGTTTCGTGTTGCTGGTAACTGCTCAGATCGTTGGATTGTGCTGATTATTGAGGTAGGTGGTTACTCGATTCAGTTTGGAAGTTCAGCCATGGGGTGTTGCAAGGATTGTTTGTGGTTTTGTGTGTGTGGTTTCTATTAGCGTTTTGTTGTGATTTTTGGATGGCTAAACCCCCATGGTTTCCTGTTTTAATGTATTTGGTGTGTGTGCTTAATTGGCAATTCGTGGTGTTGAATTGCGTTGTTTTTCTGCTCTGTTCGTCTTCTGGAATTTGCAGTTTTCGCACTGTCCGAACTTCTGTCCGAGCTTTGAAGTTCGGACAGTGCGTTCTTGCCTTACTGATTTTCAAGTTCGGGGTATGTCCGAACATCTGTCCGAACATGGATGTTCGGACACACCCTCAAGTTTTCCCTCTGATTTAAGTTCGACCTGTGTCCGAACTTCGAAGTCCGGACACAAGGTCGGACCTTCCGCGTGTTTTCCGTAAAACCTGTCCGAACATCCGTCCGCTTGGATGTTCGGACATTCTGAACTCCTCTATCTGATTTCAACTCGACTTGTGTCCGAACATTGATGTCCGGACACAAGTTCGGACATTTGGCTTTCTCTGGTTTCTGAGTCTCGACTTGTGTCCGAACTTCGACGTCCGGACACAAGTTCGGACACCCCTCTGTTTTCACCATAACTTCTTTCGTTTGAACTCCGATTTGAGTGCCGTCTGCGGCATTGGATTCCTTATGATCTGTACTACTGATTTATGAGTGTTTTGGCATATTTAAATGCAACTTTGCTTCTGTTTAAGCAATCCTTCTGTTTTGGGACATTACACTTTGTTTCTGAGCCGTGAATGGCTGGGTCGAGCTATTCCGTGGTATACCATGTAGACGTCATTCTGAGTGTGGGTCATTCCCTTTCTGTTCTGTGGGGTTGACGAACCCTTTGGCTCTTTCGAGTCATTTCTGCGTTGCCGAGAGACCTGGTATGGTCTATGGGTCTCTGACCCTTCTGAGTGTGTGCATTGTGTTTTGTCCCCTTTCTGTTTAAGTGCTCTGACTGTTTCTGATATGGGAACCCCTTGAGTTCCACTCTGTTTCTGTTCTGAAAGCTTCTGGATATTGAGAATTGTGGATAAATGTATTTATCCTCTCCTCTTCTGTTTTCAATTGTTTTGAGCGACCTTACTGATGACGGTCGCTGCTTACTGGGCATAGTTGTGTGCTCATTCCCCTACTTCTAACATTTTTGCAGATTGATCAGCGAGGATCATCTTGAGTTCTGGAGCTATAGTATTTAGCTTTTATGTTCATTCAGTTTGATACTTTGAGATGTTGTAGCCTTCGGGCCTTATGCTTTTGACTTCCGTTTCTGACTCAGTTTCGTATTTGGATTTGGTATTGTTCCGCTGTATTTGAGTACATTGGTTTACAATATTTATGTAAACTTTGTTTTGGGCCTTTATTGCGTTTGAGTGTTTTAGAGCCTTGCGTTATTAGGTAGTAATACGCGGCGTGTAGCACCCTTAACTCTTAGGCCGGTTTTAGGGGTGTTTACAGGTATTTCAGGCTGAGTCATTTAAGCAGCCATAGTTGATTGTATGATTAAGTATTAAAAAGGTAAAAGTGTTCCCTTAATTAAGAGTGGTGTTGAGGCTTGTCTTTTGTGCTTGCAAGTGGCGAAAATAGGCTCCCTTGCTTGTGGCTGTCGACCTCATGTGGTCCAAGGGGTCAAATTTTGACCTCTTGACCATTCTTAGTCAATGTTGACTCACGGGCCCCTTTTAGGTTTTATTAATATTTTAATATTAAATTTTGTAAAATTTGTAAATTTCCTGGAATTAATTCCTAATATGATATATATGAGATATTATCATATTTAAGGTAATTATGACCTTTAAGCCCATTTAAAATCAATTTAGAAGGCAATTCACAAAAACGTGCTTTAAAGTGTTTTAGTGCACATTTTGTGTTGCAAGGTGTTTCTGAGCTTGGTTTTCTTTGAGAACGTTTTGTTGTGTTTCTTACATGATTTTGATCATGGTATCCAATTTTATATCATTTAGAGGTCATTAGACCTTTAAGGTATTCTTAGAGCACATTTTTGCCCTACTTGACCTTGAAGCATGAAAATGCTTGTTCTTTGTGTTGGAGTGTTGTCCATCAATTGTAATAGGTTTAGTAATGTGTTAATATGCTTAGGACAAATTTTTAGGTCCTAAGTAGTTCATTTGGGTATTTATTTACCTAAACAGTCAAAGGGTGCAATATGTTGCTTTGTGTTGACCACTGTTGTTCTTAGTTGACTTTTAAGGCATGTTTAGGCCTTAATCAATGTGATTAGATGTTTAATCCATGTTTTATAGTTTGGTGTATTTCACATCCAATTATAAAACCTTGGATAATACTGATAACATTGTCCAAATTGCTAGGACTGAAGATGACAAAACAAGCGGTCGTTTTTGACACTAAGTCGATCAATGAGGAAGACAAACCGAAATCTCAGGAGGAATCCCAAGGAAACACCCTTAGAAAAGAGGGTAATAATCAACAAGAGTCCAAAGAGACAAATGCAGAGTTGGAGGGACTGGAAAGAATAAAGGAATTATTGTGTTAGGAGAATAAAGATAATGTTGAGCCGCCTGTGTAGACTACAAATGGGCACAATGCAGATAGAGAAGGCGACAGAGAGTTTTTAGGAATTGTGATCGACTCTCTTCACACTATCTAAATTGTTACAAGTTGAAAAGGACAAACACAAAATGAAGATGCATCGACGCAAAGAAAAAAAGAACTAGCAAGGAATGAGGAGGGAAAATCATAAATGTAGAATCAGAAGTAGAGGAGTGCATTGATTTACTACTACAGTTGGGGTGCCAAGTTCCAAATCCAAGTCTCACCAAGGCAACATCATCGATCAAATCCAATCTCAGGCGAGTAATTGAGTAAAGGTATACCAGGTCAATGGGGTTTAAATCATAAGAGGAACTGGCTCCAAGGTTATACAAAGGTAGATGAGGGAAGAAGTGCAAAATTGAAGGCTATCCATACTAGGATTGGTGGGACACATAACTGTAACACCCCGGTTTTTTTACACCCTAATTTTTTTTACTTGACTTGTACAACTTTCTACAATATTTTACGCGAAAGACTAAATAACACCTAAGCCAAATCGGAGCGCTACCCCGCCACACCCACACCAACTAGTGTGGATGCTAAGGCTAATCCACCTACAACCTAACTCCCGGAACATGCTCCAAGGAGTTTGTCACTTACAAATAATAAAATTCCTAATTATGTCGGCGCGTTCCCTTGTCCCAAGCTCAGGAGCAATATCACACAAGGAATTAACTTCACCTGCAACAAATCTGTGGCCAGCAAGCAATCACACAAAGGGGCCACAGGGCACAAACCAGAAAACGTCAACAAAGCTGAGTAACAAATATCACACCCTGTAAAATTCATTCTCTCTTTGGAAAACCTTTTTGTACCAGTCTTATATGGTCAAACCCCCTAACTTTCCATAATTTACAATATTACCCCTAAAGTTAACTTATCTTAACTCTTTATTTCTTAAACATTTTATTACCTAATCTTTTGCTTTAATTTTTATTCTAACTCATCTAAATATTTTATAAACTGTCATTGACCATGTCTGACCACATTTGACCACTAAAATTACCATTTTACCCTTGTGGTCTATTCTTTCATTTATTAACCAATTTAACTCCAATTAATTTCTAATTTTCGTAAGTAATTTACCTACAGATTTTTGAACATCAAAAATCATTTTAAACATCTCTAAATCACCAGATTTAATTATCTGATGTTATAGTATATATATACCATCCTTTATTAACTTTTAAATATGCCAAAAACCTTATAAATTCCTTATAACACTTATAAACTCTTTATAAATTGTAAACTTATTCTACAATTATTTTCTCATCACCTAAACTCTCAAAAATTCTATACTAACCTCATTTATTTTCGGCAATCACAATATGATACCAAAGCTTCTTAAATTTTACATTTTACTCTTAATTACTCTAATTCCTTTAATTTAACTATGTTAGATAATTTTCCTAACTTAATTACAGCCCCTTAATTTTCGGCCATAATCAAAATCATAGTATATGAATTTTTCTTGTATATTATGATAGCTTATATTGTAGCTTATATCATAAGGAGTATAAATCTAATTTTAGATTTACGAAATATTAACATTTAATGTGTCAAAATTAAATCTAACACACTTATAATTTCGGCAATAATAAACAGATGAAGAATATGTTAGATCATATATAGATCAACAATTAGAACCTTGAATTAGTAGTTGTAGGATTTACCTTGTATATTAACCATTAGCTTAATATTAAGCTTGTTTTCCTTAGAAATTTTGACAGCAATTTGCTAGAGAAATTGGCTCCAAAATTATATAATAATTGAAGAATAAGAAGGTTTAGTAACCCTAGGCACTCGGCCTTGATGAAAATCAAAGAACAAAGAGTTTCCAAGAAGGCAATGTTTTACCTCGAGAATCAAAGGCACTTCTTCGTGATTTTTCCTGAGAATATGGGGGCTCATGAGCTATGGTTGTAAATCTCTTTGAAAGAGTATTCCAACGAGCTATCAAGCTTGTTATTTGGAGTTAGGACGAGAAAGTTATGATTTCTACAAGATAAGGTGTTCTTTAAGGTTCTAATCTAAGAACAATGAAGTTTTTGTGGAGTTTCTTCAAAGGGAGGAAGCTAAAATTTGGGAGCTCTCATAATGACAGGTAAGTGTCTGATTAATGAATTACTCAGGGGACAAGGTGATAAGGCAATCAAGGAAGTCATGGTAGGTAAAAAGTAAGCAAAATTGAATTTTAACACCTTTATGACTCATGCCCATGTCGGCCAGCCTAGGTCAATGTTTGACCCGAATTTTTTTTGTTTCTCCTTGTATTTATGTAATATTAGATGCATTAATATTGTACATAAGGACTTATACCATGTGTTAGGTATGTTACATAGCAAAAGTGCCTTAAAACACCATTTTATGTGCTTCCGGGTTCACATTGATTATGAAATTTGTTTTGGCTAGTTTAAATGTGTCCTTAATATATTTAAAACCTTTAGAAACTTTGTTTATGAAATATCATGTTGCTCATTCCAATTTAAACCAAGTCGTTTAGTGGTTTCTCCTTGACTTTTGTCAGTTTAGTACCTGTTTACTGTGGACTTTGTATACTTAATTTGTGTGTATACGTAATGGCTCCTATGACCATTTAATTGTTGTTCCCTTGTTTCTTTATGGTATTTAGGCTCATTAGCCTTTTCGTTCCATGTATACATGCTTAAAGCACATTTTTTTTCTTTAAAGCACATTTTTGTGCTCTAAGGTGCGTTTTCGGTTTAAACGCTAATTCCGCTTAATGTGTATTACTAATCTTTGAGGTATTTCACATTTGAAATCTCTTGGGAACTTATTGGTAGTTCCATAATTTATTTGTGCTCTTTAAAACACCTTTTTGCTCTAATTGTTCCTAAAGCATGTTTTGGTGTAAATTGTTGTTTAACACTTCTTCTAATGTTTCTTAGGCACGTTATAACCTTACTATATCCTAATTAGATAGTTCATTAATATATTAAGGTTTGGGGTATTTCATGCTGACTGGCTGCTTATGTGGCACATGGGTGAGAAGAAAATTTATATTAACTTAAAATGTTTATAACTTTTAATATATAAGTTCAAAATGAAAAAAACAT